>WBNO01017563.1:143106-160787 GCA_013400575.1 Peucedramus taeniatus | reverse complement strand
AGCTCCTGACCATTTTCTTTTCAATATTTCTTTTCAATATTCAATAATTATAGAGAAAAACAAAGAGATGCAAGATAGAGGCATATGTTCCAATTAGTATTAAATAATAATATTAATTTGGTAGTATTAAATAAAAGCAACAATAAATGAGTATCTGAAATGTCAGAGCAATGCAATATTGCAGAGATTTAAGGTACACTATCATGCTAGGAGCAAGTCATCCAAAGACGTCATGTAAGCTAAAACAAAGCATAATTCTCTCCTAAAAGACAAAAGACTTTTTTGACAAATAAGTCTCTCTGAATCTCTTTCAAAGAGAAATCTTAGATGAACAGTACATTCTCCTGGTGCCTGCTGGTGCCCTGAAATAGGCTAAAAATCCTAGAGAATATGCAAGCTATACAAGTATCTGCAGATGTCTAATTCTGGTACTTTATGCGGATGTGTGGGAGTATACATTTAATACAGAGTATCTGTATCAAGAAATGAAGAAGTAAGAATTGTGTTATACAATCCCTACTGATTCCTATTCAAAGGATGAAAGACAAAATGGAATTCAAACTCAATTCCCAATTATACATGATGGTGCATGTCGAAAAGATGATAGCCTTAGATACCAGATTTCTCGTTCACAGCATGCAAATAAAAAACAAAGAGATTTTTTCTCTGGTTACCTGATGCTGTAGTCTGAACAGGGGGCCTGAATGTGATTTTTAGAATTATACTTCACATGTATGGACATGGCAAATGACAAGAGGTGACTAAAGGTCAAAACTTTCACTTTTAGGGTAATCCAAATGAAAAAGGCCTCCGGCTGCTGACACATCCTTCTGAAAAGTGATACTGTCATTTCCACTATGAACAGAGTGCCAGAGTTTCCTTTCTACCATAATACCAGAGAACAGCCCTTACTGAACTGGGTCATTACATGCATTCATACAATATGATTTGGTTGCAGGCTCCACTGAAGGAACTGAGGTGTACTTCAATCTGTCACATCTATGACAACAGCTGCACATTATGGAATATGCAAAATAGGAAAATTATTTTTGGTTAATTAAGCTTTAGTATCAAAACAAATAATGATTTTACTATTCTGTAACACAGTAATATTCTGATTCATGCAGGAATACTCTGCAATGTTTCAGATCTTGAAGGCAAGTATTAAAGCCTCAGAACAAGAAACTACACAAAATTATCCTACAAGCTATACAACTCTGAATAGTTAAAAACTGGTAAAACTGAAGTGTTTCAGAGTACTTCTTAAAATCTTAATATGCTTTAAAAATACTGATTTCAAAAACTGAAGGACAATTTACCTTTGTTTTACTTTCTTCTGCAAAGCCAGGAGTATCAGTATCTGGAGGATAGGCCACTGTTACGTAGACATTGTAAGGTTTTACCTGTGTTTTACAAAAGCATTAAGTGTTATCTTAATACTAAGAGCCTTTACATGTCCCTTATAATTTCATCAATTTCTCTTGTAATTTATAAGTTCAGCAAGCAACAATTCAAATTGCTTCTAGGGTTAAGTACTCAGCAATTTCAAGACTTGCAGCGCTGTAAACTGAGAAACAAAACAGCGAAGATTTTTAAAAGGTGGTTGTGGTGCTTCTTCTAATAAAAGTCCCTAAAAACTTTGCAAATTATTTGATAAATCTCAGTGGTTTTCAAGACAATTAGGAAAAATACTAAAGTTGTTTAGGTTTATAATTTTACCAATTTCAATTTCTAAAAGACTAAACCACTGTCAAATACCAGTACCCAACATTTATAAACACAAGGCCAAAAAGGCTTTCACCGAGGAAAAAACCCAACAAAAATGTAAAATTCAACTTTGTTATCTTTAAGAGGTATACTCAAGTCTCAAGGCTTTTCAACCCATGGTATAAACTTGCAAGAGGTCAAAGTCTAAGGAGACAAAAAATAATTGGAAAATGTGAGGGAAAATGGAAGGTCTTACATCAAGGATTGTATTTAGTTATGTATTTGTATGTACATGTTACAGAACTACATTACTTAGTGCAATCCTATTCAAACTACTACAATGGAAATCTGTACTCCAATACAAATTAAAAAAAGCTTTTAACGAAAATATTCAGAGGGCTATGATAAAGCAAAATGCCGTAAAACACTAAATTTTTATTTATATTATGAAACATTCTATATTGAAAACACTTCCTGAAATACCACACCACACGCCCATAAACACCCTATTTTTAGTCTTGAATAATTCAGTCTTCACAAAAGTATCTGTCACCAGTCTGAAGAAAGACCCTGCATTCACACTGTTCTATTTGGCAGACCAGAAGTGAAACCCCACATTCTTACTCTGATCAAGGCATATGACAGGGACTATGCAAGGGTCTGGAACCAAACAAAGGCATTTTATATATAAACATATAATTACTCAAATATACATTCTTGACAGGAAAATGATAAAAGTAATTTTCAAATCAGTTTTAGCTCTCTTACTACAATGTATTTACTCACCTTGTTCCACTGAATAATGCAAATAGTGTTTGGTTTTGGTCTTAAAAATAAGCTTAGATCACTGCAGGATAAAAAGCTCATATATATCAAAATATAGAAGGGTGAGCCACCGTAAACCCCATTTTTTTTTGGTGGACAACCCTCAAATTTTAGCTTAGGAGTTTTACAGTTTCATATGGTTCACATACCACTTACCATGGACTCTCAAACAAACTGGCAATCATTGGCCTGTCTCTCATGCATCCATATAATATCTTCAATATAATTTTGCATTTAGAACCCTGAAGAAGGCTTTTAATCAAAAGTCTTAAAAATCTAGTCCTTTTTATTAAAATAAAAGATTAAAAAAATGTCTGCGCATGTGGTCATACTCAGTTTTAGGAACAGATTCAATTTTATGCAACTGAAATCAGGTTAGTTTCTGCAACCCATGCAGAGTAATAGGATGGTACTGCTGCCAAATGAGGGCAAGTAACACATAGATATTAGCAATGCTGCACAATACAAAACTCCCTCACCCTATTTAAATGAAAATGTCCTGTGCTAAACAGGATAGTTAAAACAAAATTGTTTATAACCAAAATTACTTAAAATGGTTGCACACATACCTCCATTTGCAGGGCTTCAGCCAACCCTCGAAGAGCAAATTTTGTTGGAGAATAAGCTGTATATCCAAACAGGCCCAATTGCCCAGCCTGAGATGATACAAAGACAATCCGTCCCATTCTGCGTTCCTTCATGGTAGCGATCACTGCTCGGCTTGGGTAAACACTACCCAAGTAATTGACTGCCATTAATCTCTGTACAAACAATATTAATATTTGAGTATTTGAGCCTCAGATCCAGAATTCTTCAGCTGTTTGGTCTTATTTATCAAAAAAATCCTACTTCAGTATGCTTTAACAATCAAGTTCACCAGATCTGTTCTGGAAAAAGAAACAACTGTTTTCTATTCTACAGCTTCATAAACTGTTTTATAGCTAAAAATCTCACTCCAAGCCAAAAGAAATCCTGTAAGTCCTAATAGCATCCAGGATACTGATAATACTGTGAACCATATGGCCTTGAAGGAGAAAGAATAATATTTCAGGGAAAATCTAACCTGAACAGCCTCCAGGAAGCAATCCATTTATGCATGATGCATGAAAACATACTGAAAGTTTAAAGAGCTTTCTAAAACAGGAAACAGGAAAAACGCCATGTATTTACACGTTTCAGAGACCTTATTCTTTGCCAGGATAAAGGGAAGTCTTTAATTTCATTCTCTACAGGACCTAAAACACAACTGATAGCCTATACAAGCAATAAAATGGATGATTCAAATTTATTATAAAATGATGCCTATTTAGTATTTTCAGATGATTCAGCAATATCTGTAGATGAATGGAGGCCTGAGGGCTGCAGGCAAGAAGTAACCAAAGTACAGGTATTTTGGGGTAGCTTTTTTGTCTTTTCATCAGAGCAGCAGCTTCTCAAGCTGAAACAATTTGTGCATCTCAGAACTGAACACTGATAACAGCTGCATTTTCCTTGAACAGGTTAAAAATATTTTTTAAAAATCTTCAACAGAAAAAATGAAACTATGTGAAATTGTTAGTGGAGAAGTTAGAGGCAACCCTTGCAATCTGAAGAGATTCTGACAGCTAGCACAAGTCAAGTGTAGCACTGTTTAAGTCTGCAGACACATGAATGCAATCGAATTGTTAGAATGGTTAAGTAAGAAATTATCATATGATGAAATAAAAAAGTATGCTCACTCACTTCAAAAGAATTCACTTCAATATCCTCAAATTTTCCTGTAACTGATGTTCCTGCACAGTTTACAAGCATGTCAACTGGCCCCAACTTCTCCTGAGCCTGGAAGAGAGGACAGAGGCGAAGATATTCTTTATGAGGAAAAAACCTTCCTGTATCACTGTACCAAATAAGAAACTATTTCCAACAGAAATACAACACACAGAGATAAGTTTCTTAAGATATGTAGGTGAATCAGTTATTTTCTCACCTGTTTTAGAACGTTCTCCACCTGCTCATAGTCTTTAGACACATCAACGGAAATACAGAGTACAACCTAGAAAATAAAAGTGAAAGAACATTTTCACAATGCACTAAGTCCACTATTTGTTGACTTAGAGCCTTTTAAAATGAAACAAGCCCAATGTCATATCTTTTCCACAAAAAAAGTGTTTTTGACAAGATATTCTGCCTTCTGGCACATTGGAGAAAGCAGTTTCTGCTACTTCCAAACTCTTCCCCCTCACACACAGGTTCTAGTATAATAAAGATTGCATTAAGAACAAATAAGCACCTCATGATCTTCAAAGCAGTGACTCATGTGCAAAGTACAAATTCTAATCCACTGTACTAAGAAACACTATTGACTGAGTTATTTACATGAAATTTAGTAAAAGCTATTTTAACTAAGACAATCAAAATTCCCCAGTGATATGTTTAACTTTCATCGGCTAAACATAAGTCAAACCACTTGTATAGCTTAGGCTCATATTTAAAGAAAAAATGTTTTTTTCCATCTCATAGCACGGCATGGTTGCAGCGTTACCCTGAAAAGGCACCACCAGCACTGCAAAAAAAAAAAAAAAATCTCTTCCAAAATTTAGAAAGCAAGTGTTAAAACCCCGCTAATTTTAGTACTTGCAATGCACACTACCTCCTTAGTTCATGATTTTTTTTTAAAGAATAGTAGTAAACCTAGTTGCATAATATTTAATTGGGACACCTCAAGGACAAAATGAAAATAAAAATTCTATGAGAAACTGACTCAGTGCACAGTGTCATAAATATCTAAAAAAGTGAAGGCATGTGTACATATTTACATCTTGTCTGAAAATCAGACATTAAGGGGCTTAGTTTGAAAGATACAGAAAAATTAAAATAACTGTGGAAGAAAGAAGCAGAGGGGAGGAGTGGGCAGGCAGGATGAAGGAAAACAGGTGACAGTGATATGGTTTTTTTGCAGCTAAAATTTAGGCCCTGTTTTCCTTGAAAGTTACTGACTACTTTCAGCAAGATGGTCTCAGAATCTAGGTTTTCAAACACCTTCAAATCAACTTCTGGCCAAAGAAAGCACTGCTTGTTTTGGGTTACCACTTCCAAACTGTAAGACTGCTGCAAACACCAGGTACTGACAAATAAGCTACTCTCTCTGCTAAGTCATCAACAGAGCTCTGCAGCAACTCCTCATCTTGAACAGAAAAGCCATCTCCTATTGCAATAAAAGGAGGGATTCCTGTATTCTTGTTCCAACTTCTATCCTTTCTGTTACTTTGGTCAATTAATTTAAAAGTCAGAGATGAAATAAAACAGTCATCAGTAGTTTGTAACACATATGCTCATGACCACTTACCATGGAGCATGTGGGCAAACACACACACACAAAAAAAGGCTCACCACAGTGTAACTAACTGCTTTGGCAGCCAGTGATTTGTCAGTCCTGCCCTTGGTCAGACTGTGACACTTCTTAGCTGCATAAACAGACTCTGCCTGCCATTCCTGTACAGCAGGTTGGCTATTCCTGCCTCCCAGCACTGTGTGTAGTTGGACAGAGTAAACTTGTGGCACAAGTTATTGGCAGGAATCCCCTTAAGGCATTTATTACATTTTGGAAACATTTATCTTTTTTGTAAGTTTAAGAACAAAACAGCAGCTGAATGCAAATAACATTGAATTATCATTTGGATGTCATTGCCAAGATCAGTGAGGAGATGAAGTAAATCACAATTCTCTATAAAAACTGGAGCAATTTGTTAATTTAACAGATTGCATAGATTAGTTACACTGTGAACAACACACTCGGGGACTACTACAGCTTTTACTGACTACTATCATGTTTTACAATTCACCTCTTTGCCTCTATTATCATACATTCTTTCTGCTACCATACACTAATTACTTTTACTCCAAAGTATGGACCATAGATCCACATCTAGGACACCAGAAGTAGTCTTATGCCCAGCCCTGCTCATTACATTTTGTTCTAAATACTGTGTGGTGTTGGATCATTAATAAAGCTTTCCCCAATAAAAGATCAACTCAACCCCCAATATATCCCCCAATACTCTCAGAAACCCCCAATACTCTCAGAAAAGTAACTGAGAATATTTTAGATTAGAAAAAGGATTTTAAAAATACTGGAAAAAAACTCAAAGGGTAAGGATTTTGCTGTGGTGCACACCTATATCCAGAGAGGCTACACCATCAGCACTCTAAATCCCATGCAAAGGTGAAACATTAAAGGTACATGTAGGGTAGACTCCGATTGTCAATGCAACTTGGTTTCAAGGATGTATCCAAGAGCTGAACAGTGACAGCACATGCCCAAGACAACAGTAATCTTTCCTGAGGATCTCTGCCTCTTGACATGGAACCATTCAGTATCTTCAATGACACTGACAATGAGATCTGCAGGAAGCTTGCAGATGACACCAAGCTTGCTGGTGCAACTGACACCACATGAAGGACAGGATGCCATCCAGAGGAACCTGGACAAACTTGAGAAGTGGGCTCTTGGGAATTTTATAAAGTTCAACAAGACCAAGTACAAGATACTGCACCTGGATTGGGGCAATCCCCCCCACTCCATTGATGCAGGCTGGGAGATGAACTGATTGAGAGCAGCCCTGATGAGAAGGACTTCAGGATGCTTGGGGTGCTGGTGGATGAGGGGCTGGACATGACCCAGCCATGAGCACTCACATCCCAGAAAGCCAAACATGTCCTGGGCTGCATCCAAAGCAGCGTGGCCAGCAGGGCCAGGGAGAGGATTCTGCCCCTCTGCTCTGGTGAGACCACACCTGGAACACTGCATCCAGCTCTGGGGCCCCAGCACAGGCTGGACATGGAACTGTTGGAACAAGTCCAAAGGAGGACACAGGAATTACCAGAGGGCTGGAACAACCCTCTTTTGAAGACAGGCTGTGAGAGGGGTTTTGTAGCATGGAAAAGGCTTCAGGCAAACCCTACAGCTGCCTTTCAGTATCTACAGGGGGCCTACAAGAAAGCTGAAGAGGGGCATGTGACAATAGGACAAGGGGAAATGGCTTTAAACTGAAAGTAGGTTTAGATTAGATATTAGGTAGAAAATTTTTACTGGGAGGCACTGGCAGAGGCTGCCCAGAGAAACTGTGGATGCCTCATTCCTGGAAGTCTTCAAGACCAGGTTGGATGAGGCTCTGAGCAATTTCGTCTAATGGAAAGTGTCCCTGCCAAAAGCAGGGGAATTGGAACTAGACAATCTTCAGGGTGCCTTCTAGCCCAAACCATTCCACAATTCTGTGATCTGTTAAAGGTAACAGTCAGTGTATGTAACCTATACCAGACACCACCTTTCTCTACAGCCTTTCAGTAATCCTTTTGTACAGCTTCTTGGTTCATCTACTGTCACTTTACAGCTTTTGATCTGTTGTTCCAGTGCCAGCTCTGCCCCAGACTCCTTGCCTTCTCCAGCTCTGCTCTTTCCATTCAGATCACTCAGGCTTCCCTGAGA
Source organism: Peucedramus taeniatus (assembly GCA_013400575.1). Classification (NCBI taxonomy): domain Eukaryota; kingdom Metazoa; phylum Chordata; class Aves; order Passeriformes; family Fringillidae; genus Peucedramus; species Peucedramus taeniatus. The sequence continues at coordinate 152,791 of WBNO01017563.1, read as the reverse complement.
CCCCATCCACAACCCAACAACAGCTACAGAGGAGCCAGCCTGCCCACCACCTCTGCTGCCAACTGCTTTACCTGGCTGCAAGCCTGAAAATGCTTCTACAAAAAAAGTCCTAGCTAGTTCACACTGGAGCTTGCTCAGCCTTGAAGGTGCTCTTGGAGATTTCCCCTGAAACTCCTAGGTACATGCACTGAATGATAGTCTTTTTAGAAGTCAGCATCTATCAAGCTAGGACAGATTTTAACAAGAACATCCTGACAGAGTGTTTGACAAGGGATTAACTAGATGTAATGCTAAGCTTGGGAAACTGCTAGAGCAGCTAAAAGAAAATGGTTATGAAGATTTTTTTTTTATGGGCAAAATACAGCTTCTCCTCACCTCAAATAGCTTAGATTCTCAAACAAAGTTGATCTGAGTAGGGCAGCATGCACAGAAAAAAAAACGAGCTTGAGCCATTTGACAAATTAAAAGGAAGCAAAGACAGAATCTTATAAATGGAGTTATTAAAAAAATTTTGTATCAGCTACTATACTAACATTTTTGCCCATAAATATTCAGCTTTTTTCATTGCTTCTTTTCAACAGAATATCCAGTTTATCAATTCAAATCTCTAAAGTTCTTGACAACTTTGAAGTACATTCTCAAGTATAAGTAAATTATCAAATCAGCTGGGACTGAGGGCCCCCTACAAATTATGGACAAATAAATTGCTTTTATTTGTGATCATGAAAGAAACTTAGTTACTAAGTTCTGGAACACAAGAAATCAAAGATTTTAATAGTTTCCGTACTATTTCCCCTCTCCCCTTCATTATTATTAGTATGAAAAAATGATTTTACTGTTTCACCTCAAGGTTGCATGTTTTGAACACAGCAAGCTTAGCTATTCCAAGCTAGTACTTCTGCAAGCTCTAAACCATTGCCTTCATGCACAAGGGCATTATCTATTCAGCAAAGCAGCTTCTGTGTTTAGAAGTCTCTGAACTTCACAAATTTAACTTGTGTAACTGGTACAGTACTTAGTCAGGAAAAGGAACAAAAGTATGATGTAGTGAAATAAACCTGGGAACAAGCAACTAAACTTCTTTCCCAAGACAGATGCTGTATTTATGAATTGCAAAAAACATGGTATTTGAGGAAAAAAAATTTGGTTCTTCCATTTCATTTGAAAGAATAAAATGCTTATCAAATGACAGTAAATTGCAGCTATCCAAAAATGCACTCTACACCTACAGATGAAGACATCTTCTAAGAAAAGCAGGCTAATGCACTAGCTAGGCAACATCAAATATAGCAAGAGCTCAGAACATCTCATGTAAACAGACTGGTATTCCTGAATCCAAATACTGAGTCCTCATTCAGTTTTGTCAAACAGCTTTGTTTTAAATACAGGACCAGTGAATTGTGTTGTAGTCACTGTCTTAAACAAAAGAAACAACAGCCCCTCTTGGCAGGGACCTTACCTGCTTGTCATTAACAGAGTACTTTTCTATTTCCTTCTTCGTCTGCAACAGCTTGTTCTGAAATGGACACAAAGACAACTGAAACATAGTTCTGAGAGCAGAATTAGTCCTCAGTACTTTAATAAGGCTTAAACCCTAAAGCCCCCCAAAATTATCCTCAAATAGTTAGAGCAATTGACTGTCATTTTAAAGACTTACAAAGACATGATATTTATCAAGAACTCACTCCTCTCTTTTCCACTTTGTGTTCTAAAGCCAGTAATGACTTCCATAGATTTAATGCTTTTGTTTCATGCTACAGAGAGCACCTAAGACTTCAGGTATTTATTCTTCTCCTTTATTTTGGCTCTATTTTATATTTATGTGATATTACTGGAGAATTACGTGATACTACTGTAGAATAATCACTGGCAGGAAATCATCAAATCCCAAAAATCTAGTAAATTGTAATAAAAAAAGTGTAATAAACCTTTCAAGAAAAATTCTCTTAATTCTGACTACATTCAAGGTTATGTCAAGTAAGTTCTCAAGTATAAGTAAATTATCAAATCAGCTGGGACTGAGGGCCCCCATCAAATTAAGTGCTTTTGTTTCCAGAATAATTAGGTTTTTTGCAACAAATAAAACAACAGCCTGTTATGAAAACAGAGTAATTACAACTAAATTCTGAATACCTCTTAGTTAAAAAACAGAAAAAAGAAAAAAAAAAGAAAAAACCCACAAAAAACAACAAAGCAATGCTTTTTTCCCAAAGCTGTCTTGATGATGAGTTTTTCACTTGTAAAAAATATGATATAATGCTGATTAGACACAAGTACAGTTTCTGAATTTTAGAGATAATTAAATTCCCACATGTCAGTTACTGTAGGGAAATTCCACAGTTTTAACCAATATAGGGGTTTTCTCGATTTTGTGCTCTGGCATAAATCTAGACAATGATATAACAAATGCGAACAACAAAAGCAATAGCACTGGCAAAGTTTTAAGGCAAGCTAATCACAAATTCCATGTTGGGCTATGCTTCTTAAAAAGGCAGCCACCTCTGCTATTCAAATGCATTAATTTGGAATGCTTAGGGTCCCCTTAAAATATACACTGAAGAAGTATGAATAATCATCAATTCCAAAATTATTCCCCACCTATAAAGATTTTGTGAACAGTTTAGCCGGTAAAATTACACATACACTTACCTCATCCCTTGCAATCAGTGTTATGAAAGCACCTTGCTTATAGCATTCAATAGCAATACATTTTCCAATTCCACTGGAGCCTCCAGTTACCTAAAAGTTATTTGAAAATATCAATGTTAGTCCACTATTCTCACCCCTTCTCACATATGTATGAGTCAAATCACATGAAAATTCTAAAAACATACTGAGGTTAAAATATCACCCGATGAGATACAAATTCAGGAGATGCACTAAAGTTAGCTTACTTATAGAGTATGAATGAAACGTAAGATCTGAATAGATCAATGAGCCTTTGTTTCTACCCTAAAACCTGTTTTACCTCAGTGTAATTTTTGGTCTTTTCTGTTGTCATGCACACTTAGACCACTCCCATGTGGGTGCTCTCACATGTTCCGCAGGCTGTTTCTAAAAGCATGTTATTAGAAGTTTGAAATCACTATTAATGCCATGATAGTGCCATTACATACTGCCCCTTCATACCTGGCCACAGTACAAATTACTTGTAAAATCAGCTATTGCAGATTGTTTTCTGAAGATGTCATCATGTAAACATAAACAGAAAACACCTCCTTTCTTATTAAAAGAAAAATCCCATTAATTCAACAATTGGCCCTTTTTAGTGCATTTTTCCGTCCCCCAGTCAGAACCCTGAACTGCCCCCATTCCATCCTGCTATTTCAGTTTCGTGGGGATGCCAGCACCTAAACCTCCATGACCTTTTCCTCTTCTTCCAAGCTGTAACACCTGGATAGTCTTATACGTAAACAGGAAGTTAATATTTTGTTAATATTAGACAAATACAGGTTGATGGCTACAGTCCTGCATCATATGCTGCAGGAGTGTACCCTAACAAATCATACCAACATACAGGTAAGGGTCCCATTACCACCTCTCTCACTACCCTCAATAAACCTACTTATGAACTGCCTGTGGAACAAGATGTAGATGACAATCCTGACCTCTTTTTTTGACTAAAATAAAAATGTTTGCCTGACATCTTTAGGTGACTTGGATCAGTCTCAGTCTGCATGTACCTTTGGTTCTAGGACACTGGTATCTTCCTTATATACCCAAGTTATTTGAATTTTTCTTAAACAGCATATTAAAAGTCATATTGAGAAAATATTGGAACAAAATACCTAGAAACAGTTATTTCAAAGAAAAATACATTGATGAAATGACTTCAGAAGAATTGGAAGACGATGAAATTCAGATTTCTTCAGAAATCGTCACCTTTTGCTCTTTATCAAAACCTTTCCAAAGACTCCAGCGAAAGGTTACCTCCTCCATTTTAAGAAAATGGAAGCATTGAGCTAATTAGTGTAACAGCAAAGATCCCAATCTCTAACTACACATCCTATCAAAAGCCTTGTGTTGTCTCCTCATTAAGCAATGTCTCAGTTTTGTTTTCAGAGATGCATTATCCTCAAAATTCTTTCCACTCCCGGAGGCAGTAAAGTCAGAAGAGTCAGAAGTACATTCCCATGAGTCACTAAACTCTTCTTTCATTTGAGTATTTTACCACTAGCCTTCAAAAACAGCTTAGTGCAAATAAAATAATCCCAGCAAAGATTTACAACACAATCTACAGTTTCTGACTGGTTCATCTTGAGCCGTAAATGGGCCAAGAATGGGCGTAGCACTCACAAAGACTAATTTCAGCTCTTTAGGCTTCCTCTGTTATTAGAGAGAACAGCTTCAGATTAACTTCTAACTGACTCTGCAAGATCAGCTTCACACTACCCAAACCTTTGAGGATAACTTCAAGATGTGTGTCCTGTTCTGGAGATGCAAAACCCTGTCTGTACTATTATGAACCAATGATGATGGCCTTCAGAGTAAATAAGTCCGTAAGAGTGCGAGTGTTAATTACTGATTTGGGACTTCAGCAGAACCACTGAATTAATTTAATGCTTTTGATGGAAAGAAGTAACAAATACACTGACATTCTTAAAATAGATTGCAATATTTCAATATATATCTGAAAAGGTTAAAATAGCTTGATACATTCAGGCAGACCTCAGATCCACAGTATGTGAGAGATGCTTCCACAGATCAGCAGCAGGTACACCAGCACTAATCAATGAGCATGGAAGACTGCTCCAATTCCAATTTTTGGTGAGACAGCTGATTACTACCAGCACATACTGGCAACTATGAGGAATGGGTCAACTACACCAGTGCTTGAGGAATTCTCTGCAGGTGAAGGTACTGGCACCAAGCCTCCAGCTTGTCAAAGAGCACTAACATTCACTTCAGAAAGACAATGTCTGAAGTCATGCAAGGAACAGAAAAAGGAAGTTTTTATTTACAGTCACACCCAAGAACACTGGATAAAGCTCATGTCAGATTGGTCGATGATAAAGTGCAATATCAATTAGCTGGGAACTTTAGCATTTAGGTGGGAGGCTGCGACAAGCACGTGGGAGGTTGTTACTAATACATCTTTAAGGAGCATACACCACGAGTCCTAATGTACTAGCAAAAAAAAAAAACAAACAAAAAAACCAAAAAAAAAAAACAAAAAAACCCCAACACCAGTGAAAAGTTTGCTTTGTGCTATAATGAAGTTAACCTAAGCAAATCTGAGGTCAGTTAGGTATGTAAGTTCCTAAGACATGCTCAGAACTAACAGAAGAGCACACATCTACTCTGTTAAAGACAACATTACTGCAATTACTTACCCTTGTGGCCAATGGTTCTACACTGCTACTGCATTTCATTAATTCCAGACATTTGAATTGCCACCAATCCCATCTTTAAATTTTACTGTAACTCAGGCTCAGAGGAATTACCAAAAATAAAAATCTGGCCACTGCAACTCAAATCACAGATTAGTATTTTGACAAGAAGGCACAATTAAAACTTAGCAGTAAGTCAGATGTTCAGAATGCAGCACTTGAGCAGTGTTACTGAGCTGTTTCTATGCTTAAAAAGAACAGGTACCAAACAAGGTATGCCAAAAAGTGCCTGGTTCCAACTTGTTGAGCTATGATCCTTGATAACAGTTCAATTTTTAAGAGTCACAGGACTTATTTCCCCCTTATAAGTGGAAACAGTGGCTTGAGGCACAGCGCATTGATCTACTAGATCTTCAAATTCGAGATACTGGAAATTCACTTCAATTGGTGAGACAGTCCAAATCCAAATTAATTGAACTGTCATCAGGAATGATCAAGACTTGATATGGCATCTCCAATAGAACTCAGTAACTTTCACTTAGAACTGGATGCAAGCTGGCTTCATGCTTTTAGACAGCGCTCCGATAGAAGGTTCTACTGAAACAGAACGTGCCTTTAATCTGCTCTAAGTGGTAAGCACACCTGACTAGACTCAAAATGACCTCTTGTCGAACCACTCGGATGTGTCCAAACCACATCTTATCACTCCCAAAAGAGGAACACGGTGCAGAGACACCAAGATGGGCCTTCCTTAAAGCCGACCACAGTTACCAGACTGGGTTCTGCACAGAAGTGGGGAAATCACTGGACTAGAGATGACCCACATGCAGGAGGGTTCGGCACCATCATCCTGAACTACATCCACATGAAAAAGGGCCCTTGTCAAACTGAATGGGAGACAGTCCCAAGCAGATAACGTCTTTCCATCTCCTGCCATTGCTAATGTGAACTTTGATAACTGCATTCATAACACTCAGGAGGTTGGGTTTTTCTCAGAAATTCAACTTGGTTTTAGAAAGATTAAGGCTGAAACAAGGGGAGAAAATTAGTGTTCACATTTTAGCAAGGAGTTTTAAAACATCACTCAAGAACTTTTGTAGAGAAACTTAAGAAAGAACATGTATAGGAAGCAGGTGTAACATCCCTGACAAAGGGCAATTAAATGTGGTCCAAGTGAGCTCAATGCAAATGCAGCAGTGGTGACTGCCTTAGCCTATTTTCATACTCCTGTCTACTGTTATAGTCAGTTACCAAAATACTAGCTTATTCTCACAGAATCCGTGACACATACTAGTTTGTAGCCTGAGACCAAAGGAGAGAGATAAAGTCCATGGCAAAATATGAAATGTATTAAACTGCCTTCTGAATCTCAAAGCACAAAGAAGTTCAGCACATGAAGCAGCATCTCTACAGCACAAAAGCAATTTTTACACCCTTTCTTTGAGAATGTTTTCCTAGTCATGCAAGAAGTAAAAAAGTATTAAGCATCTAAGAAGCATTTTGTTTAAAATAAGTTAAACCTAATGCCTGAGCCAATTTAGAGCAGAGAAAGCCCTTACCATTTAATGGTGCTACCTGGGGAAATAAGCATGGGGGGGGCTGGTGAGGAACCCACAAGGTTAGACGATGAGTAATTTGGAGTTCTCTAAACTCTCAGTCTGAATAGCACTCATTTTCTAAGAAAAAGAGACTCTTATAACTCTACGATTTCTCCAGAAACCATGTCTTGCCTAACACAGCAAGGGCTTCCATCACGCAAATGACTGTGGGAGAGGACAAAGAAAAAAACCCTCAAGTTTTCTGCTTCAAATTCCTATCCCAAATGGCAGCCAGAGTAAGTTCTTTAGCCATAACTCAGACATCTCCTAACCATAACTGCTAGATAGAAGCAAAGAGAAATATTTTTTTCTGAAGGATTAAAAGTGAAAAGAATGCTGACTTAAGTTGAAAATTCAATAACTTGTATTTAACAGCCTCTGAAATTGCCCAGTGACCTTCCTACAGAAATGTAACAGATTTCATTATACTTTCAACAGACCCCTAGAAAGAAATGCTTCTAGGGAAGACTGACTTTTTCTGCTTCAGTAAAGCAATTTATTCAGGTATATTTTGAAAAATTATATTGTGCAATGACAATGACTTACCTTCTTGAAAGGGCTCAACCAGCTATATTCACTATTTGCAGGTCATTATTCTTTTATTTATTTCAATAATGGGTTTAACTGAGGCCTGATACTTAGATTTTGATCTTTTTCTGAGAGAAGACTTCAAAGAAGCCCTTACATAATGTTACGGTCCTTAAATATTTTCATGAAGTCTCTCAGTCATTTCAGTAGCAGAGAATGTTCACTCCCACCATATGATTAAAGAATTTGCTTTACACACACAACATGGAGTCTTCCTGAATAGTATTTCTGATTTACATTATCATCACCCAATACTTTTCCTTATGCATGACACTAGGGAATCTGAAATCCACAAGTACAAATGTCCAGCATTATTAACAGCATCTACACATCCAAAAACTTGTGACCTTCAAACCAAGTGTTCCATATTTCATTAGTTTGTATAAACACTTTATGAGCATAGCTGAAGTCAAAATAAAGCAAGCAGTTCTACAAGTGGTGACATCAACAAAAAAGTTTGCCTGCAGATTTGTATTTGTATCACCAAGTTGGATATATCTTACAGCCTCTTCTTCATCAATATATTCATACAGTTAATTTTCCAGTTGAACTCCTCATTTTACAGGACTCGCAGGAATACTGTTTTTCAGACTTCTACTAGAACCAAATTGAGCTTAAACTACTAATTAGCAGCAATGGTTACAGGAAGGCTTCTCCAACAAGAACAGTCCCATCATTTTCAATGTGAATTTGTTTAAATGACCCCTTCTGATTGGAAGAGCCAGCACAGTAGCATTTAAAGAGTTTAATCACTATACAGAATGAACGAAACTCCACGTAATCAGCATATATAAATAAATAAATAAATAAATAAATAAAACCAAAATCCATGTCACTTTTTATGTTTGCTATTCTATTTCTTCATAAAAGTCACAAGAAGCATGACAAGAAGTAAGTCTCCTTCACCTTTGCCTTAATAATCATTACTCCTGCAGGGAAAGAGCCATAACCCAAGAACCTTAATGCAACCTTGAACACACCTCACACAGAATACGATGCTGTAAAGCCAGTTACAGCACCCAAGTTAACACCTACTGCATAAAGCAACTGGGGAGCACTGTTGCAACTTGGAAACATCTTAATCATTCTGGGGACAGCTCCATCCTCCAAAGAGGAACTCCAATAAATAACAATGAAAAAACCAAATCAAAACTACTCACTTACAGTAAATTTAAACAAACAGTAAACTGCAGCTTCTCTGCACAAAACATATACTGGATATCTGGAGATAAACTAAGAAAGCTGATTCTAGGACCTTGAATGTTTTGAATTGCTTAACTCATTTGCTGTCATGTGCCCAAATTCACTATTTTGTGATGCCTCTGAAAGCACCTGGGTAGTAGCACCTTTCTTTTGTCCCCCTCTTCCCAAGCCACATACTCATAAAACTTCCAGTGATGTACCACTCATGGACTCTTTCAGCAGTATGCTCCTCCAAAGACTTACTTCTACCATCTTGTCAAAATAATGCTCAAAGACATCCATATCTATGTGCTTAAAGATGAAAGGGCGCCCAAGTGCCATCGTGACCACTTCCTTTGTGTTGGTTTTTCCATTTCCTCATACCTGACTTGGGTTTTTAGACCAAGGAGATCACAGATTCGGCCTTTGGTTTATGCGTGTATACACACACCACGTCACTACCCTGGGAGATGCTAAAAAAAAAGAAAACTCGAGGTAACCGGTGGCTTGGAGAGTACAAAAGGAATGTCTCCAAAAGCCAGCCTGAGATTGGAAGATGGTGACTCAGACCGTCGCCTTAAGCCAACCGGGACACGCAGCGGCTGTCAGAGCCATCGGGACAGGTCATTTCCTTATCACCGGGGACTTGTGGCTCCCGGTGTTTTGGTAGCTCGGGGTGCCACCGCCAGCTTTCCACGATTCCTCTCGGATCCGCGGGCACCTCCAAGGCTGGCGCTGTCCGGCCGCCAGCCCCGCTCCGGGTGCCCCCAAATCTCCCTTCCCCGCCGAGAGCCTTCCCCGCTCCTGCCGCGGGATTCCCGCAGCCATACCCCCAGCTGCCAGCGGAGCATTGCCCACAGCCTGCGCCCCCAGCTCGGAGAAAGCGGCTTCCTTCCCTCCTTCCTTCCCTTTCCCGGCGCAGGGCGGGCGGCTCGGGAGCCACCTCGCCGCCTCCCCCGGCGCCGAGGCCGAGCGGCAGCGCCCGCC
>WBNO01017563.1:112871-142636 GCA_013400575.1 Peucedramus taeniatus | reverse complement strand
CCTGAATGCCCCGTCCGTGAGGAGGGAACTGCCCGCCTCGGGACGGAAAGGGGAAAAAGCCCCTGACGTTGGTTAATCATAAAATCCTAGAATGGTTTGGGCTCCAGGGGACCTTAAAGATCACCTCGATACAGCCTCCTGCCGTGGGCACGAACACCTTCCACCTGAACAGGTTGCTCAAAGTCCCGTCCAGCCTGAACATGCCAGTCATGGGTCATCCACAGCTTCTCTGAACAGCCTGCTCCAGTGCCTCACCACCCCCACAGTACCACAGTTCTGTAGATCCAACCTAAACTTCCCCTCTTTCAGTTTGTACCCATTCCCCTTTGCCCTATCACTATAGTTCTTGACAAAGAATCCCTCTCTGTCTTCCCTGTGGGCTCCCTAGAGATACTGGGAGGTTGCTCCGAGGTCTTTACACAGACTTCTGTATAGAGTATGAAGCACCTGTTTGTACACCAACTTGTGTTAATACATTGCCTGAGGTTACCAATTGACATGACGAAAATTGTGGAGATGCGTCGGAACATTCCTGCAAGGTGCACTCGGAACGGGATGTGAGCAGAGAGCTCTCCCTTGTATGGGAGATATCGTGTGTCAGTGAGGTAGAAAGCATAAACCCTTTGTGCAAGATAATTAACAGACTTTATCACAGCGTGTTTTAAAGCCTGTTTTACATCATTGCCCCAGTAAAAACAGATGCAGGGGACTGTTTTCACATTCTGTGGGACTTGTTTTGCACAGTGGTTGAGCTCCACTAGGTTCTCCTGGCTGCAGCTGAAGCTCCTGCTGCTCTCTTCTAAATCCAGAATTTTTTTCAGCATGGTGTTCCCTGCTGAGTGAAACTACAGGTTTTTCATGTTATTCACGTTAAAATAAGATAAAAGCACAGTTTTCAGCTTTAAGGCAGAAGATTAGAACAAATATTAAAGCAAACAAAACAAAAAACAAAGAGCAGTTTGAATAGAATTATTCCGTATATTTGACATTTAGATACTTATTTAGAATATTTTCATTTAAGTTATAATTATTTGTAACTTAAAAACTCACTCAGATTTCTTTTTCTCACTAGTTAGTTGGTACACAGTCATTAGTTTGTACAAAATAACTCCCCCCCTAAAAAAAAAAAAAAAAAAAAAAAAAAAAAAAAAAAAAAACACCAAAAAAAACCAAAGGAAAACCTAAAATCCCCTAGGCAAGAGGGTGTGCAGAAGGGCGTTGAAAGTAATATTGTAGAGGAGGAGATTAGAAGTAGTGAGTAGGTGGAAATGGAAACAGAGTTGTGGGCAGGGATTATGCAGTTTTTAGGGTGAGAACAAAGGACCTGAATTTGATGAAGTAAAAGGGTGAGAAAACCAAGGATTAGTCTTGAAATGGGATTGACCTGGAATATGTCTTTGGTGGCATTTTGAGTCCAGTGCTTCAGAGCTGGAGGCACAAGGAAGTGAGAGGAAGATACTGTGAATAATAAAATGCTAGCTGCTAGGGTGACATCAGTGGAAGTTGATTAGGATCCATCTAAGAAAAGTATGTCAATTATGTTGTTAGCAGAAGTCAAAATAGGATGTGGACAGGAAAAAGCAGCAACCAAATATGTTCATTTCCTCTTTTACATATGGGACAGTCTATATGTGCTGTCTTTCCAACAACATCAAATTGACACAAAAGAGGAGATTAATCAGATAATAGCTATAGACTGTTTCTAGACTTCCACCATGAGACATTGAGGCTTTCAAAGCTTAAATGTCAGCAGTGTAGAGACAGAGCAAAGCAGAGTAAATCTGTCTTTCACCATATAACTCTCAAGATCAAGGTGAGGTGAGGACGTGAGTGCAAAAAATCATCTGCACTAAGCTCCCAGTAAAATGAAGGTTAAGCATTGGTAGGGGACCTTTAGAATCCTTGAATTTGTGATGTTGCCCTGTTATATAACAGTTCAGTCACAGTTAAATATTCACAGCTTACTAAGAGGGAAGTTCTCTTGTAGAAGGTTTCTTGGAAAAAAACATACTGCTTTTTTCTTCTGGCAAAGAGGCCATTTTAGCAACCTTGGGATTGACAGTGCAGCTGTGATAATGTTTGCTCTTGTTTTGCTCTCCGCGTTGTAAAGTGACGTGGACTTCTGTGTGAGAAAGGCAATCAAAGGGGAAGACCTTATGAACTCCATACAAGTCACAAATTAATTCCCCAGCAAACCTTTTTGATTCTTTTAAATAATGCCAATGGAAACTGAAGTCTGCCCTCCCCAGGTTACCTGGTTTGTATTCATCTCACATGACCTCATTCACGGAGGAAATGCATTCCTGGCACAAGGGAATTGTTTACAATAGAACTGTTTTCTCAATGACTGTGGAGCTGGAAATTGAATGCTAACATAAACATCATAACAACACTCCAAACTGCAGTTATATATAAAGCAATACTTAATTAATCTGACCTTCATAAATAAAATCACAAAGTGTATAATTTTCAAGAATGAGCCGGCCAATGTCTGTATATACCCTGAGGAGGGGGAGGGAGGAAGAATGGATAAAACATACTCATTACTTTGCTAATTAATCTGCAGAAGAAGCTTCAATACAACAATGATGTGTTTAGAGAAGGACAGGGAACACAATACAAGTAGATGAAAGCAAAGTATAAGAGCTGTTGCAGCTGTGGTTTTCTGCTTCCTCAGATTTGTTAATTTAAATCTTTCGACAGAGTTTTGCAGTGACAATTTTGTGGGTTGAGATATTCAATATGAACCAAAGTGTGGCGACTGTAGAATCAAAGTTATCATTTAAACGTGGAAACAAGTTTGTGAATTGGTAATACTGCAGGACAAATGTCTGATATTAGAAATGTCCATTGATCTTAAAAGATACATGCTCCCAAAACACATCAACATGTGAAAGAAGCATGTCACGCTTCCAGAGGCCTTCGGGGGAAGGGATGAAGTTTTGGAAGAGCAGGTAGCATGGTTGCAGCCTCCAGCCTCTGTAATCACTTGTGCCTTACTAATCATCTACTGAATTTTCTGGTTGTGTTTTCTGCCTGTTGGGAAGGGCAGGGGAAGACCAGGATCCCATGGGCTACACTGTGATAAAGCTGGAGACACCTTGGTGTAATTTCCATCGAAACTCTCCTACTGCATTTAGAAAAAAAATAGCAGTGAGAGAGTAATTTCCATGGCCAAGCATAATAACTTTTTTCTTTTCTGTTTCCAAAATAACTTGCTTTCTTTTCTAGCCTTCCCCAACCTTTTTTTTTTTTTTTCTTTTAATGAGCATAGATGTGGCATCTAACAGCCCTCTTAAGAAAATAGCATGTATGGTTACATGAGATAAGAGCCATGTTAATAATTCTGGGATTCCTGGGAAACTCGAGGTTTTAGAATAATGGCAGTGTAAATAGGTGGTTCTTGTCAACCAGCTTCCATGATCCCTTATCTCTTGAAGAGCAGTTAACAGGAACATAAGAGCTGCTCTACTCCACCAGAAAAGAATCTAACTTACTGTCTGTCCCTGTCCATTGTCTATAGAGGATACTTAGGAAAGAGGAATGAAATGATGGCCAGTATGTGATGGTGACAAATGTAGGGTGACTGAAATGTGTATCACACCCAGTTGTCTGTTTGGCTGCACTTTTCCAAACAAAAAACAGCCCCGCTGTAGCTGTACAACAGCTTGTGTGCTGGTGGTCGTGCTGGCAGCGATCACAGGATTGTCTTTGTCTTGCAGGGCTACACACCTCCCAGAGCAGGGGGGTCACAGGACCCTGCCCAGGTACCCTCTCTGCTGGAAAAATGTCAGCCTAATCCTGTAGGTCTCCCTGGAAGGTAATTTCCTGTGCTGCTGCACTCGGTGTATCTCCCAGGATGTGCTTGCTTGCAGGAGGGCTGGATCCCAGTGCTCTCACAGCCTCCAGCCCTTGTCACAGTGAACATGAGCAGGGCTGATGGCCCAGGGGCTGCTGCAGAATCAGTCCCCAGGCTGTGTGCACACAGGCAGGTGGTGCTTGTAGGCAGCCAGGGCTCAGGTGGAAGAGGGGCTGCCTGCTGGGAGCAGAGGAGGTGTTGGTGCCTGATCATGTGCTGCAAAAGCAGGTGACATGTACATATATAGCCCAGGCACCAGCCTGCTTCCCCAGGGCTGCTGCAGCTGCTTTGGGAGGAGCTCTCTGGAAACAAAAGTGCTCGAAGCACTGTTTGAGTCAGAATTTTGTCTACACACTGTACTTCAAAACTTATTTAACTGTTTAACATGTTTGGCACAGGTGTTAAAAAGAAAAAAAAAAAGGAAAACAATATTCAGAATTAACTACTTGTAAATGATAAACCATTATATGTTATAATCTTTATTTTTTGCTGAAGTAACTGTATTGATATTTTGCATGTATTTTGCACTAGATCTATTGAAATAAAATTAATGACAACCCAGTAGTAAAAGCAAATCTTTACTCTCTAATTTGAAAAGACATAAATTAAACTTGGGACCAAGATGATATTGAACTTCATACTTCATTTAGTATGTGTTTCTTTTCATTTGGTACACCTACTTACACCAGACCTCACACAGGAGCAATTTGCAGTTCACACTTGGACATGAGACTCCTTTAGCTTGCTAAATATTCCTAGGGATGCTGTGGATTGTGGGTTGGAAGAGAAGGCTGAGCAGCCTACCTTCTCCTCAGGTGGCATGGAAAAGTACTGCTGAAAATGAGCAGGCACAGGCAGAGGAGGGAAGAGGTTGTGGCTGGTCCCTGCGCTGAAAGGTTCAGAGCTAAAACATACTTAAGCATCTGTAAGAAGTGAATGCAGGCCTTTTACACAGGGACATCCACTTTGTCTCTTGACATGAGCACCTACTCTCAACTGGTCTTATCACCTCAAAAATTATATTTAAGCAGATGATTACAATGCAAGTTCATGTTACAAGATAGCACAGCTGATATTACAGATAACAGCAGTTGTCTGACTAGATGAAGCTCCAGAGACACCAACTGTGTGTTCACCTGACACTGTAACAATACCCCCAGTGCCTTACTGCCCCTCCCATCTTACTGCACTTATCCCCCGGGAACACTCTGCTGGGCCACAATCATTGAACATGTACAAGAAAATGCACTGTAGGATTAGACGTGATGCACTGGGCAGTTTGGAAATGCAGTTCCACCAAAATCACCTTCCTTTCAGGTGTAGTACGATTTTCCCTACTACTTATACCTTGAGTGGTGGGTAAGGGGCTTCTTTTATTCCTAAGGAAAGGCAGTCCTTTTTCTAATCCGCAGACATGCTAGAGTTTTTATTGGAGAAAGCTTAGTGCTTGTGTTTCAAAGGTCTTTGTCATAAAATTTGAATGTAGAGCCATTCCTACAATCACCCGTGTTTCAAGATGTGACATGTGTCAGCCTTTTCTGGAGTTGCTCTGGCTTTCCCCACCTTCCCCCTGCAGCCTTCCACTTGTCAGCACTGCCATACAGCCTTTCCTCCTTTTCCAGCAAAATCAGTTGCAACTCCTATCCTGCCCCACAGCTCTCCAGCTGGTTGCAGCTGCCCACTTTCCCCAGTGTCCTAAGGAAGAGCTGAAAGAATGAATGCATAAACCAAGGATCTGCCGACCAGAGTGATCAAAACCATGAGTTGCCTATGGGAGTCTGTGCTTCAGGGGGATGGAAGAGGAGAAGATGCCAGTGCTGTGCTTACTGTGGGGTGACACACACCTCCTGCTGAAAACTGGGTAATGAAAGAAAGGGAAGAGGTTCACAGGCTTGAGAGCGCCCCTTCCCCTTAGTTTAACAAACTCAGATAAGAGTAATGTGAGGATTGCCATGCTTCACCTTCTCTTGGTGATTACTTGTCTAGAAAATCCACAGCTGCTGCTGTTATGATTTCTAAGCTCCTAATATGATACTGTGACAGAGCTTTAATACAGAATTTCATCCATGTGGAAATTAGTTCCTTGGTCACTATAGTTTTCTAGGTTTTCAGGTAGAAACTCCAGGCGGACAGCTAAAGGAGGGAGCTTTTTCTGGCTGTTTTCAACTATGTCCCTTAGGAATTCCCATTGAAGCCACTGCATTGCTTGCTCAATGTTTGTATCATGTTTTGCATTCCCTCAGACACAGTCCTTACCTATTACTGCCATCATTACCTTCCTGGATATGTATTTTCATAAATGCTTTAACTTTTTAGCCAGATAGGGAACATTTTTGTAGTTAAACTTGCAGCAACTTCTGGCCTATGTCTACTCAGCAACTTGGTGATTAAGTTGCTCCGCCCAAGCTGCTAATGTGTTTTTCAAAAATACGAATAATTTTCTGCTTTGTATCTTGCTTTTGAAAACACCTCCACGTAATCTTTAAAGATTGACAGGTCCTACTCGTTTGTGAGTCTCTTCTGCTTCAAAACTAAGCTACCAGTTGTACCACCCCAGTTAAGCCATGTCTATTATGCTTTTGTTGATGAGACTTGATCTTGTTACAAAAGGCCAAATTAATAATTTGTAGTCTTGGTAGGCCTCTGGTTGTCTCAAGAACTTACCTTTTGTAGGTAATCACCATCTTAGGTAGTTGCTATGCTTGCAAACCACCAGATTGCTCCCCAGGTCTTCTTTGTGCCTCTCACTGCCAACTCTCATTTCTAGAGCTGCTTGCCCTACCTCACGTTGCTGCGTGGGACAGCATTGTACTCTCCCATTGCTCTTTGCTTTACAGCTGCACTCTTAAAAATACTGGAAAAACTGAAATTACCTCCTCCAGGTTCATGCCAGGTTCTCTGTCAAAGTACTTCAGACAACTTTGTTTGCTCAATCTTTTAACATGAATTAAGTCTGTTTCCAGTTCCAGGTGACACACAGGAACTGGGTATTGACAGCACTGGCAAGAGGCTGGTGTTTATTTCTTGAATGAAATTATGCAACCTCTGCCCTTGCCATCAGTCCCTGCTAATTTATCTTTGGCACGCACTGCAGAGAAGTGCACTGCTGCTACGCAATGGAAATTTAGAAGATGTCTTGTACATAGCTCTGTTTTCCCCCTCTAACCCAAAAAACGGGTACAAAACAGGTTGCTGAACACAAGCAATTCAACCATTCCTCCTCCCTGCACTGCTATCAAGTTCATCAGAGTTGCTTGTGCTCCTCCAAGTTCATCTCCATCCTCTAACAACAGCACAGCCCATTGCCTTCCTGCTGTCAGCCTGGGAAAGGACAGCATGTACAGATGGGCCTGTTGCTTTGAAGGGAAAAACGGAAATCAGAGACACTCTGTCAGCTTCTGCTTTGTTGGGTATAAACTTGCTTTGCTATAAACACTGGAGAAAAATTGGAACATAAAGAGCTTTGAAATAGGATTTAAAAAGAAAGCAGTGCTTTATCTTTTTGAGAAAGAAAAAAAATGGTGTGAAGGACAGAGGGTAAGTCAGACAAAAAAAGAAAGAAACCAAAATTTAAAAAAAAAGCAAAACCCCCAGAAAATTAGTCAAAAGCAACAGGAAAGAGGCAGGCAAAAATTGCCAATTAACATTCACATCAAAGAAAAATTCTCATCAAAACCTTTTTCTTCTTGTGAGAAGCATCATGCATTTCCAGTATGTACTGCAGTGAAGCAAGCACACTTTACACAAAAAAAGGCCCAAGAGAATAAGCCAAATAGCCTCAAAGCTTGTGGAAACCATTTTACACAGCTGACAACTAGGACAAAACCCCATAGGAGCCCTGAGTGTCAGCATTGCTGCCCTTGTACACCAGTCAACTTCCAGCCTGTGCCAGCTCCAGGGGACGTGTAGCACAGACCCCATGTGTTTCTGTGGATTCATTTACCCCATGAGGAGCCTCAGGCTGCCCAGGGCAACCAACACTGTGTCCCATTGCCCCACAGAAACCCCATAAATGCTCCAGCACATTTGCTCCCAGCTGGACTGAGCCCATCTAAACCTGGAATGGGCAGGAAGCTCGCAGCGCTCCAGGTGCTGGGTGGAGGTAACTTTGCAGCACCTCCCTGGTGTGCACTGGGTGGGTGGTCACACAGGACCCTGTGTGTTTGTGAGGTGTTTGTCACCAGTGTTCCTATGTACAGATGTGCACATGTGCCCTCTGTGTGAGTTTGGGCCATGGCAGTGCCTTTATAGTGGCATCCTTTCTGTCTTGAAGCTGGTGAAGGGGCAGTGAAGACGAAGGGCGGACAGAAAGGTTTAGGCTCTGTCAGCAGGTCCTGTGGCTCCTGTGGAAACTTTGGCTATGCTGCAGCTAAACCAGCTTTGCTGTCAGGGAGGCACAGTGCCCTGCTTGCTTCCACACTGCAAAGGGACACGTGCATCGTGGGCATGAGCTTTTTGAGCAGGTAAGAACAACAACAACAAAAAAGAAAATATTTTAAAATTATAGTGACAGGGCAAGGCAGGACACAAACATACCAGTCCACAGCAAAACAAGAGCAAGGATAAAGATTAAAACAGTAATAATTTCTTTGCTATTCAGTTGTCTATGGAGCAACTAATAGCTGTGATTAATTAATTAAAACATCATTAAAACTTCAAGTGAGCTCATGCTCGGGCAAGAGCATGAGCATTTCAACTGGCAACTTAAATGGGACGTTTGAAAATAGTAATCAGCTATTCTTTCCAGATTTTCTAAAATCTTGCACAAAGCAAAATTCTTGATTGGTCAGAGCCTCCCTGCTAGAGCCCATGCTCTAGCCTTCAGGAGGAGAGGAAGAAGAAATGATAATTTGCATTCATATGGTTTTAGTACTTTCCTTTCTGTTGGGCAAACAGTTCACCTGGCTCTGCCAGAGCCTAAGTCACAATTGACAGTCCCTACGCTGCTGTATTTCCTGAACGAGATGGTGATATTTATAGCCACTTTCCCAGCCCCTTGCCTAGCTGACTCGCTACTGCTGAGACATGGACAGAGAAGCAGCAGAAGGCAACTACTCCAGCTGAGATTTTTGTAACAAATTACCTGTGGATGGTCATCAGGCCAACAACAGAGTGAGTCAGAGGAAATTACTGTTTATAGTTGACAGAATGCATGTGACACTGAGCATGTTTGAAAGCAAAGTCCCTGCCTTGAATAGCTTGGATTTAAATGAGTTGAGGCAGCAGAGGAGGAGCGAGGGCAAGCAAAAGCAAGTCCTGCCAATTCATGTTACAGTGCCTGATAATAGGTCACCAAGCAGGAAAGAAAACTCTGGCTGCATTATCAACATCAGGCCTGTGTCAGGTGTCAGTGACTTATTTCCTGGAGATGTCTCAAAACACAACCAAAGCCTATTTAGAAGGGAACCTAGCTCCTGCTATGATGCAGATAGGACATTCTATTGCATTTCCATGACTAATGGTTGAGGAGTTCAGCTGAACGAGCCCAAAAATGTCAAGTATTTCTGCAAAAGACTAGCAGATTGTACACGTGCCAGATACCATGCACAGGTGGCACGGACGGATGGACGGACGGACAGACGGACGGATGGAAATCCAGTGTTCCTAAACTCGGGATATGACAAAGGAAAGAAGTATCTTTGAGTGTTTATTCATCAAGTTGGAGCCTCTCAGATAGGAAGGCTGCAAAGGCGAGTAAACAGAAAATGCCACAAAGCAGCGACCTAATAGAAAAGCTCCCATCAGAAGGGTGTGTGTGCATGTAGAAGTAGGGAGGGAGAGGAAGAATTCTAATTAGGTCACAGGGACCAAAAGATAAAAACAGGACAATCTTATCTAATACCTGGGCTGTCACTACCCAAATGCCAGGACAGAGGATGAACGACCAATTAAAAGAGTTTTTATGCAGCTAATTATGATGACAGAGGATTTGTGGAATAAAGTCCCTAGATTAGTACGTTAATAAAATGTAAAGAAAAATGGAAGGGGTAAGCACTGAAGCTACGCCACAAGAGCTACAACAAAAGCTGACTGCTCAAGAATAAAAGAAACAATGTTTTGATAAGAATTAATGATGTGCTGGAATAGCAGCACAGTATGAAACAAACAGTCCACTGAGTTCTTGCAATAGTTTACGTAAGTTACAGGAATGGCTTTAAGTCAACCATGATTACTAGGGTGAATCTGGTTAAGACCAAAAACATGTATGGAAGCCAATCTTGAAACAAGATTGTCATTCTGGAGGAAGGAAAGAGTAAACAGCAAAATGAAGATGTTCCTGCATATTTCAACACATTCAGACCTATTAAATAGCTTCCAAGCTGTCAAGATAATCCTCTGAAGAACAACAAAATAAGTGGAATATTCTTATTAAGAACACTAAATAAACACCAAAAGTAGATCAAAACACCTGACCGGAGAGTATTCAGCAGCCTCTTTGCTTCAGTTGACAAAAAGAGCAAATTCTGCAGGAACATGAAAAAAGCAAATTCCAGAGTATCTCCTTCAGCTACATTTGTTCTGCTCCTCTAGTTAAAACAAAAGCATATGAGTTTATTCAAAAACCAGCAGACTTGAAAAACCAAACCAAAAGAAAAACTTAAGAGATTTATGGAAAACTAAAAAGATTTGTATGCTTTTGTTATGCTGGACAAGAACAAAAAGGCAACACATAAATCAAACTACTCTGGAACTTGACGTCAATCAGGGAATGCAGGAAAAAATATAAGTTGATTTACTGAGCTATTCTAACCCTGTAAGTATGTACATCAAGAGACAGACCACAAATGGTAGGAAATCTGAAACTTAATGTCAGTGTGAAGAAACCATCTGTAAAAGACATAAGCACATATAGAAGTAATTTAATTGAAAAATTATTTTACACTCAGGAAGGAAAATGACATTTTTTCATATTGCAGTCAGAGTAAGCAGTAACACCAGAAGGTATGAAAACAATTTGTAAGCTAACCAGACAAAGATCAGACCTCGTTAAAAATGTACAACTAATTTGTCCAGTATTTACAGAGGTTTTGATTATTCAAAGCAAATACAGCCTTTCATGAATTCTTTGATTTAGAGCATTTTCAATTAACACTGAAAACTAAAAAGTGATTTTGCATGCTCCCTCATTAGGCTATCATCTGCTATGGATAACTTGGCTAAGAAGCTTGGTGATATATATATATTAATTTATCATAATTTTACAAAGACAGCAAACCAAAAAGTTGCCCTTGTAGCTGCATTCTAAGCAGCAAAGTTTATTTGGAATATATTTCTAAAAACAACTTTCAACATCAAATAGTGAAGGTTCTGTTACAGATGTCATCTGAGCAAGCAGCAAGATGTAAATTTAAAACATACAGTATATTTTTCTTTTGCATTAAAGATACGAGATTATACAGTTAAGCATATGGAAGCCCATTAGACAAATCAGCTTACCACAAAAAGGAAAAAATAAACCAAAAACCAAAATGTTCCTGAGAATTTTAAGATTGCAGGATTGCAGTAAGTACTCTCATTTTTCAAAAGGTCAAGAGATAAATACTTCAGATATTGGCTTCAAACCTCTGAAGGACAGCCACACCAGTAAGTGGCTCACTTCTGAAGTGTTCACAAGAGAAAACTACAAACAAGATCTTGTTGCAATAAGGATTAAGTTTACTACCATAATTGCCTGTACCTGCGCTGGAATTCCTGCCCTCACCCACTTCCTCTCCTGCCATCCCCCCAAAAGCTGTCAGAAAGATTTGCAGCCCACTGATTCACATTTACACATTCTGATGTAAGACAAAGGTAAAGTTGTGTGACTGAAGGATTTTGGAAAAAATGCTTCCTCATGTTAGTAAAAAAAGCTCAGCACCTTGCAGATCAAAGAATATTTAACTATTTTGTTTGGCTATTAAACACAGAAACAAAAGTCTAAGAAGACAATAAAGCAGTAAAAACTTGAACATAACATTGAAGAAATACTCAACATAGCTAATGTTGTACTACAACATTTTACTTCATTTAAGTACAGAAAATGTCACCCATCCTATGATTTATAAAGTACACAAACTATGTACATAGAAGAAACCAAACCCCATCAAAAGATGATCTTATTTGTGCATATGTACATAGAACATACACACCTAAAATGTGCAAATTTCTTTTAATGCAAGTTAAACAAAACATTTGCAGGATAGAGTTGTACAATGATAACGGAAGATAGAGTATTCTAGATATTCTAATGGTGTTTTATATCTACAGCCAGTGCAAACTTACAAGGCACAAACTCAATGCTGATGCTGTAGTGTTTTAAGTTACATTCAGGCACATCTCCACTTGCAGTTCTGTAGAAAAAGAGCAATGGAACTGCTACTTCTATACTAAACTGCCAGCCTTCTCTCCCAGTTTAAGCACTAAATTGATGTAACCTATATGCTACAGTTACCAGTGGAGTTCTGGGTTAATTTATCACTGGAGAGGCTGTGGCTAAAACATCTGTTCTAATCTCCTTGCATGTGTAAGTATGCTATTTCCCAAAATACTTCCCAGGTATTCTCCAAAGACTACATATACCTTGCCAGCCTCAACATACGGGATCTTAGAGGACATTACTAATGCTTCTAACTTCAGTCAAAATTCCACCAGGAAGAGAATCCAGATTTTAAAAACCAAAACAACAAATAAAACAAATCCAAACAACCCCCCAAGAAGAGCCAGCAAAACACCTTCTGAGTTACTTGCATTTAACAAACTTGTGTTAAATTGCATAGTGACAAAGTGTACCAGCTAGAAAAGAGTTAAAAACAAAAGCTTGCTGTTTAAGGCAAAATTTTAACACAGCACAGCAGAAAAAAAAAGCGCCAAATAACGGGTCCATGAATATTTAATCAAAGTACTGGCCCATGTAGTCTTATCCTCACAGTGTCTTCTTTCTTACTTTAACAGCAAACCTACACTTGCAATATGCTTGATTAGAAAATTTTGTTGCGTTTTCCTAAATGAAATGAGAGCAATTAATACATATGCTGATTGACTGATATTGAAAACACCTGACAAATATGTTCTCTCCCACCCCTTAAAAACCTTTTTGAACTTACTGGGAGGTAAGGTCAAAAACTAAAACTCACTGGTATCCAGGTCTAATACACTACCTAATATGGAACTAGTAATTTAAAGCTTTCTAGTATTTATTAGACATTACCACATCACTTTGCTGTCTCACCCTAAAATTGCATTTTTGTATTATTTTTCAATAGAAGACATTTAATAGACATCTGAGGAAAACAATACAATACAAAAGCTTAAGGGTCTTTGCAAAGGTATCCTCTATTCCTTCTGCAAAGTAAGAAAGGGGTGATTTTATTGGCATTTATTTGAAGTGCCATCAGTAAAGACACAAGAATACTTTAAAAAGAAAAAAAAAAAGGGTTCTAACGCTTCACACATATCTTTGGTTTAGCCTTCCTGACCAAAGTCTTCTGTAAACTTCTTTAATTTCTCCAAGTCCTGTTCATTAACTGTTGGTTTTGTGCTAGCAAGCGACCTGAGCATATCAGCCTGTCAGAAAAAAACAAACATGCTTTCAGAAACAAGTACCACTGCTAGCAATTTTGCTGCTAGGACAAATATGCATTAAAAAAAACATTAAAAAGTTCCTATTAACACAAAACTTTAACTAAGCCTGAACATTTCTGCACAGAGGCAGCCTTTTAACCCTTTGAATACAGACAACAGCCAGTGAGTTTTCCAGTAACAAAATCACAACCTCAGGTTTAGGTTTAAGCCACTCATCCATTCAAGTTTCATTCACATCTTTTTTTAAAATAACTGAACTTTTTTTGGTCAGTTATTATTTTCAACTCGTGATTAACTACAGCAGATTAAGTGGAAAATAATTAGATGTTCTCATGTACTCTTCACAGTCCAGCAATGTAGAACAGCAGTTTGTGATTCATCTCTAGCAAAGTTTTACTGCTTGTGACTGGTAATTTCTGTCTCTTCAACTCAGTAAATTTCCTAGATAAGTATTTAGATGCTAGGAAATGGAGTTTAGAAAAAAATACATAGGTCTATAAAATCGAAAGCAGCACTTAAAATACACTATGAATAAAAAGGGTAAAGAAAACTAATCAATTCCCTGCCAAGAGCAACTGAAAAAAGTACATGCCCAACCCCTCATATTGCTATAAAATTACGGGTAAAATCCAAAAATTAGTATAATGATTTTCCACACATGATATTTGCCTCATGAGAGCAGAGCCCCCCTGCTCAAAAACAATTAAAGCCTTATATTTTAAGGACAAGAACTGATTTTGGACACTGAAACATATGCCTGTAGTGCATCAGAGCCCAGGTACCATTAAGAGCACACAAGGAACTCCAGTCTTTAATTCCAGGAAAGACTGATTAAAAATCCAATTAGACCATGCAGGGAGAAGTTTTAGGGCAGGCCTGCACCTGCATAAATCCCTTTCTGCTTCCTCAGTATGCAAATACACAGGAAATTCTTTTCTGAAATACAGTGATGGTTCTATTTTCAAAGCACTGCCTGTGATCCCCATGAAATGCATTGATTTCTTTCATTCCTTACAGGACTGTTTGCACACAGGAAACTACAGCAACACAGATTTGTTATTAAGTGCTTCCCACAAACTTTGTACTTAAATACAAAATTTTCTTCTGCTGCTCTTGGGGAAAAATACAGAATGCGTTTCCAGCAATTATTTTTTTCTTAAACAGTGATCTAAAATTGAAAACTGTCTTACATATTTTATTCCCTAGGCCAAAGCAAGTATTTTCATATGCACAAAGAAAACAGCAGAAAGAGCTGTATCACCTATGATGAAATTAAACCTAAACTACCATTATATCCAAAATCTTCTTACATTTTGGTTTTATTCTTGTATTTATTTCATCGGCAGTATTTACCTATAGCACATCACTTCCTAATTTACAGTGAATGCAATTTTCCATTTCCCAGTATTAATGCCACAGTGATGAGAAGAAAGTATATCATGGTGTGGGAACCCTAAAGGTTTTGAATGAATAAAAGCCAAATGAAAGAACAGTGCAAAAGGCAGATACTGTCTATGGATGAAAGGATGGCAGCTGCATGCCAGCAGACAAGAATAAGAAATGCTTATCAGGGATAGACAGCTGTCTTTTTCATAGCATGCCATACTGTAGTGATTTATGTTGAGAATTCAAATGTTATCTGGTATGCCCAGCATTTCTGAAAACAAACCTCTCATCCAATTGTCCTGAAAAAGACTCTTTATCTTAATGTCTTTTCAGAGTTCTGCAAAATAAGAAAGAAATGCTACAAGGAATACCTACCATGGAAACTCTAGGCTCCAGTAATTTATCACCTGGGACTTCCATCCATGTCATTTCTATGGCTTCAGGATCACCTGGAGAGCAAGGGGTGAATAAATCTACCATCGTATTTGGATTAGACACTGATGGTCCTTTTACCTAAAAATAAGAAAACACTCAGTTTATAGGAGTTACTATTTTGAAGACAGAAATCAGAAGCTGAACAGTACCCCAAGCAAAAACCATTCCTTGATTTTATGCAGATGCCCTACCCATTGGGAACACATGTCCTGTGAAAGAGAAATTGTGTATGGGTATTATTCACCTTGAAAATACGCAGCTGTAGCCAGATACTTAAATTCACATCAGGTCAAATCCCAGAAGCCACATCCTCTTAAGGCTGAGGACTTCTGTGGAAAACTGATATGTCAGGAAATCTGCTTAGTGAAGACCATCCTTCCTAGTTACTTTAGGAGTTCATTCATCGCTAGTTAACAGCTCTCTAAAAGCCTCCCAGTGCTTTTCGCTCTGACATCCCGCGCTCCCAAGCTCCCAGCACTTTTCCCGGTACCACCTGAGCAGCGCTCCGTAGAAAACAGCGCCACCTAGCGGGAGAACAAAACGTTTTTTTTTTTTCCCCCTAAGAGAGACGGACAGACCGACAGACCCAAGAAAGCTGCCCCGAGCACGTGTTCCCTTTGAGCAGTACACTGTCCGCTACCAACGATTTTGCCTTCCTTCGCTGTTACCCGCAGCACCACACACCCACGGGAACTCGGAGCATACGCAGAGGTTAAAGGACAACACACTAACTAGCTATGGACAAAACTGGATTTGCTGTTCCAAGCTGTATTTAGAGCAAGATGCTGGGGAGCAGATTGCAATACTCAAAATGCACTCTGGCAAACCGGCGTTAACACACAAGGGAAGGAAAGGTTTACAGTTAATTACTGACAACTGAGGAAAGCTCTGCTGAACTGAGGCAAGTTGTCTGTTATAACACAAATAAAAGCTAAGATTTTGCTTACAAGAACACAAAATCACATCCAATTAAATCATTAACAATACAAGTGGAATCAACTTGGCTCATGTCAGAGTGTTCAAAGTATTGTCGTTGTGGGTTTTTTCCTTCCATTTTTTATTTTATTGAGCAAAAATAGTTAAGATGCAAGAAGTACTTTTGAAGTTGTTCGACAAACTGTGACAACTGAGGTTATTTCGTTGCTCCATGGCAAGCTGAAACATGTCTCAGATTGTTCCAAATTTGAACTAAATGCTAAAAGCCCTTTAGCCAGAAATGCCACTGTCATGTAAAGTTAACAACAGATAAATACTTGAGACATCACTGCCTAAGGGAGGAAAGCATCTAGAAAATCCTTGATATATCAAAGTCACTGTTTATTTGTCAACAAATACAGCTTACATCACATTGTTACTGTGAGTTGTCCCCAGAAGTTAAATTTCCTGCCCTCTCATATTCTGGACCATCTGAATTTAAGGGTGTCTTTCTCTTTGAATCTTAAGCTGAATGAGTTAATTGGAAGAAACTACATTGAAAAAAAGGAGTCTGTCTTCAAAGTGAGTGTAGCTGTTTGGTTCAGGGCCCTTAACCCTTTTATGTCAGGTTGAGTTATTGGTAAAAAAACTGTAATTGTAACTGAGATGACAAAGAACTGCTGCCAACACAACATACATGGTACTTGACACCTTTGGATCTAAAGTTTTTCCTACCACACCTGCTCTTTCAAGAAGCAACAAATTAAAGCTTCCTTTTACAGCAGTTAGCACCTCTGCAGAATATCCTGACCCACCTTCACCCAAGAAACGTGAATTTCTGTAAAAATCAATCTTTGCACTAAAAATATTAACAAAAAATACCTTTAGTCTGGGTCTACTTTAAAATATGCTATACAGCAAACTGAATTTTATTCAACTGATACACATTGTATATATTTTAACCTCTGTTTACAACCATTGATACTATCACTCTTTCTTTTCCATGTAAGAGTTTAATAGTTTTCAGGGAACAATAAATTTGACTGAATAAGGCCCATCTGTGCAAATTCTCCAGGGGAAAAGACATTCCCAGATGTAATGGATTTAGACTGGTGGTAAAGAATGCCAATTGGTTCTTGTTCAGATAAAGTTTCTGAGATTCAAATATTGTGAAGAAATGTTACTCAAGTCAATACATAGCATGTAGAGGTAACTGGAAGATAAGCCAAACAATATAGTTTGAATAGGCTTTTTGGTGTGTACCTATGTAAAAGTAAACTGTTTTTTACATTACAGCAGTGTAAATGAAACACAGACCTTGCTCAGTTGTGTTCCATCTTTACTACTGCAATTGATTCAATGTTTCTACCAGAACTCTACAAGAACCTTAATTTTTCAGTTTGAAAAATATGCCAAGTAAACAGAATGTGCTTAAGTACAATCCATCTGTTCTCAAGTGGATGAGGGATACTTTTCCTTTTTTTCCCAGCATGTTAAGAATCACTTAACTTGAAATAGAAAAAAAGCACTTCTGTAACATTGCCATTTAAATGGCAAACTGAAGGCTTTTAACACTCTCTAGAGACATTAAGAGTCAGAGCATGAATATTCAGAAATCAGCTCCAACAGACTTATGGCAGGGCTGGGGGGGGGTACAGGAAATGAAGAACAGTTCTGTCCAGTCAATAAAAGGGACATTCATAAGCATGCAGTATTACCCAAAATCAAATTCATTTATTTGTAAGGAATTTTCAAATTAAGACTGTTCTCACAGATGAAATAACTTGAAAAATTTTGATTCCTACTTACTTTTTTAAAGTGAGTCGCTGATTGCACTTTTCTAACAGGCTGCATCAGTGCATCACGGACAATGATGCTTATATCTGCACCAGAATAGCCATCAGTTTTCTTCCCAAGCTCTCGATAATCGGAGTCTTTTAGATCATTTGGAGTTGACCCAAGGTGAAGCTTGAACATTGCAGCCCTGGCATGGTCTTCAGGTAAAGGAATATAAATACGCTTCTCAAACCTGGTTTAAAAAAAACAAGAACAAAGCGTTTCCAAGATGCCAGCTCATGCAGGTGCACAATGGAAAGAGCTCATGCAAATGAGCTTGCTTCTAGCAATATTAGAAAGAAGCAGCTTCAGTACAACAACCCTTTAAAATAAAAATCTGAGGCAAACATTCAGCAACATGTTCTCATAAATAATACTTTAGTTAGTATAAGCTAACATCCAGAATATAACAACTGCTTCCTTTCCATTACAAAATCCTTCTCCAGACTGAGTTTTTTCCAGCAGAGTTCGAGTCTTAAAAGAAAAAACTGAGAGGATGAAGTCTTTAAGTGTTAAAGTGTATTTGAACAGATTTCACACTAAAAGAAAGAACTGCCTGATAACAAGTTTATGCAACAACTTTCCACGGTCTCCAACTAAATTAAGAAAACACCATAGATGGAATAAATTTGAAGTCATTCTCAAGAAAATATTGGTAACAGCAGTTCCTTCTTTGAAGCAGCATCTGTTTTCAGAGTGGAGATTACCTCCCACCAACAAAGTAAGAGCAACTCCAAATTCTGCTGAACACAATAAACCTGATACACATGACAAAGTGGCTCAAATCCATGAAAAATTAATTTTATTACAGCCATTGCTGTACAAGTTCCTTTAAGTCTTGTGGGCAAGAGCTAGGGAATTTCTCTTTCATGTTGCTGAGAATTAGAAAATAGTTTGGGTTGAGAGAGTCCTTGAAGATCATATAGTTCCAACCCCCCTACCACAGGCAGGGACACCTTCCCCTAAACTAGCTTACTCAAAGCCCCATTCAACCTGGCCTTAAAAACTTCTAATGATCCACAGCTTCTCTGGGCAACTCGTGCCACTACTGTAATCCTAGCCACTACTTCTACTATCTCAGGTGTCTCACCACCCTCATCATAAAAAATTTCTTCCTTATGCCCAATCTAAACCCATCCTCTTTCAGTTTGAACAACTGCCCATTCTCCTGGCATTACAGCCTGAGAAAAAAAACCAAGGAACATTTCTCCACCCTTCTAATAAGTTCCCTTTATACATTGAAAGGTCACAGTAAGGTCTCTCTGGATCCTTCTCTTCTCCAGGCTGAACAGGCCCATTCTTATAACCTGCTTTCAGAGGAAAGGTGTTCTAACCATTTTCATGGCCCCCTTCTGAACACACTCTATCAAATCCATGTGTGTCTTTTATTGTGGATCCCAATCTATGCTGGAATTTCAGGAATGACTTGAAATTCTCAGCAACACCTTCACTTCTAAATCCGCCTCATACAACTCTAGGGTCATGCAGATGAGAAGCGACATTTGGAGGTGACCTGGTCCAACTCCAAATCAAATTGAAGTATGGCCAGCTTGAATTCAGTATATAAATAAAAGTCAGTGTCAGTCACAAAAAAAAAAATAAAATCAATGATTCTTTAGCCAACAAAAATGGCCATTATCCAAGCTGTGTCCTCATCACAACATAATCCTATTTTCACATAACTATATCTGTCCTCTGCTTGTTCTGCAGCTCAGAGAAAGATCCAAATAATCAGGTACAAACAGTCCTGTATCTGCAAAAACCCTTTATCTGCAAAACAGCAGTTAAAAATCACAAGTTATGCTGGATCAGTAGAAAAACATGACTTTTCTTCGTAAGGTTACACTTCCATGAAAGAACTCAAGCTACTCACCAGTTTGTTAACAGCTGAAAAGGAAAGCTCTACCCAGTCTTGTCCTTCTGAGGTATTTTCTAACTTGATCCCTAAGTCCCCCAGAATACCAAAAAGCAAGTAAACTCCTGTTTTTTCAAGCATAATCATCTAACCAAGAAATCAGATAAACGACAGGACCAATACAAGAGTGAACGACCTACCTCTCTCTAAAGGAGCAGGTGACTATCAGTTTAGCTAAGTCCACTTCATGGAACTGAGTTGCAGAACATTAACCGTGTCTGCAAACATGAGCTGGATGAACACCTTAAGCACTCTCTGGGTGAGGGCTCACACCAGCTGTGAATAGCACACCTTGAAAAAAAGTGCCATCATACCTTCTCCTGATAGCAGAATCCAAAACCCAGGGTATGTTTGTTGCTCCTAAGACCAAGATTCCTTCATTGTCAACACCAACCCCTGTATCAAGGCAGAAATAATTTCACAGTTTAGATGATAAACAGAGACTGTTTAGAAAGCCATCAAAATTTAATGGGGTGGAACTGCAGATATTTTTAATATTCTAATGAAGTTACACTTAAAAATAGATGTCTTAATTTCTGTGATTTTGAAAACCAAATAAACCTACCTTGCATCTGCACTAGAAATTCCGTTTTTATCCGTCTAGCAGCTTCGCTTTCATTTTCACTTCTTGACCCACACAGAGAATCTATCTCATCAATAAAGATGATAGAAGGCTTGTTTTCTCTGGCAAGCTGGAACAAGTTTTTCACTAATCTTAAAGAAGGAAACAGCTTCAGCTATATTAATAATTACAACAGCAGAAACACATAACTTCAGATTGTGATACACTTATTTCCTTTAGAGAAAGCAAGGGGAAAAACGCATTAACATCAAGCTGCTCAAAGACACAACATTCTTCCAGCTCCATGACTCAGAATTACACTAAATGAGAGAGCCCAGCATAATGAAAAAAAAAAAAATTAAGAGTGCTCCAGGCATGATTTTGCAAGATAAAGCCCTTTTTCAGTTTACACGTCTACACGACAGCCTGGACTATACAAAACCACCAATTTAGAAAGATTCAAAGTAAAAAGCTTTCTCTAAACATTTCTAACTTAAATTAATTCTAGAGATTTGGTAAGAAATAATATATATCTTTACTTTATACAACTTTACTTACTAAATAATTTTTGGATGACAAGAAATATTGGTTTCAAATCAAATTAACAAAACAACCTAAAACAAACCCCCATATACTCCTAGCCATCTCTCATGAACACACTTTTAAAAAAGAAAAATAAATAGAAACACACAGGGAAATTCTTCATATTACAGCACTAAATCTCAGGCAATAGTCTCAAATGAAGTCAAGCATAAAATCTAATGCCAAGCTAGTCTCCAGGTCTGTATTCCTTTTGCAACAGAAGAAAAGAAGCTTAAGGCTTCCAAGCTTTCTGGGGAAAAAAATAACTCACTTCAAACACTTTATCTAGTAGCCTTTCTTTCTCATTCTATCAGCTTTAAATAGTGTTACTCAGTTGTCCTACACTTCAAACTATTAAATCATGGCTATGACAAGTATGCTTATCATTATATGAAAATCCTTTCCCTATAAACACAGAGCTTTTTATTAATTCAGGAAATCTCTTTTGGAAGACTAGATGGACAAATTCCTGGACTTCTAGACTGCAGCCAACATGTCACTCATGGTCTTCTGGCTTCCTGGTCTTCTCCATACATCACATAGTAACAAATGAAGAGCTAGCATGAGCTCTGTGGTGCTCCCAAAATCTTTCTGAGCACTGAAGAGAGTTTCTCAAAATGCAGCATACAATGGTATCTTTACATGGCACTGCAGCATGAAGCATGGAAGCACTTAGAGTTGGTTTTTAAAAAGACAAGACCATTCCCTTATATTCTTTATGGCAACTTATCTCACTCTATAATAATTTCTACTTGACAATGTTTTCCTGGACCTCTGGCAACTCCAACTTACTTTTCACTTTCACCTAACCATTTTGAGACAAGGTCAGATGAAGATACTGAGAAGAAGGTAGAGTTGTTTGCTTCTGTTGCCACAGCTTTTGCTAAATAAGACTTTCCTGTTCCTGGTGGTCCAAATAGGAGAATCCCTCTCCAGGGTGTTCTCTTGCCTGCAAGAGAGAAACCAGCAGTTTTCAAAATACTATTTTCTGATTATGCTTCTTCAGGGTGCACAGAGGCTTTCCGCTTCTACCCATGAAACTTCTGTCAGATGGATCAAAATCTTTGTTAAGAGATTGGTTTGAGTCTGTGACACATTGGCACAACACGCTTCACAGGCCCCAGTGCCAATAGTAAATAAATGCTGTAATCCTGACCTGTAAACAGGTGTGGAAATTTAATCGGAAGGATGACTGCTTCTTTAAGTGCCTCTTTGGCACCTTCAAGGCCAGCAACATCACTCCATTTGACATTTGGTCGCTCCATAACAATTGCTCCTGTAAGAAAATATTGTCTAAGTTAGTGATGTACATATCTTTTCACAATTACAATAAATTCCATTTAGTGAAAAAAGAAATCTATGCCCATTCTATAGTGAATAAAAACAAAGCATTTCTAAGATGATAGGTACACTGAATTCCATTAGTCAAATGGATGTTATTTTTACAGAAATCTGTCACCTTTTTTTACCAAAATAAACCATGGGTAACCAGAACATTTGTGAGTTAGTAGAAGTCCTGGCACCATCTCATAACTAAACCACCAACTGCACTTCCCAAAAAATCTGAAATTTCATTTTAAACAACGTAGTTGCACTAGCCCAGGATTTTTTAAGATTCTCCAGCAAATAAAGTAACGTGTTGGTATCTCCAGACATGCAGCAAACAAATGGATCATCTAATGGAAAAGAGGTTTGAGAGCTAGGGCTAAAAGCATCAGAAAGGTTATATGGACCCTGCTTAGCTGTAGAAGTATTTTCTTCGTCAAGGCACATTCAAAGTTTTGCACCAAGTCTCATCTTCCTCAGTCAATGAGTTCAGCCAACTGAGCTGTAATTCAGCCTTCTCTTCAGACTGGTTAGTCTGACATGCTAAAAATTTTGTCTCAACTACTTCTAGATGGGAAGACTTGGAACTTAGGTAGTAATAGGTTATTCGACCTATAATATTAGATCTTGTAATCCTAGCCACTACTTCTACTATCTGAGGTCAGATTTATGTGGGAAGAAACAAAGTCTGTATAGTGAGAGACAGGATAGGAGTTCAGTGCTCATCAATTTTTTGTCACTTTTAAAAAACCAGGATACTGTTTCTTGTAACTATGCATAGGATTAAATAATGTACAGAGAAGTAGAAAAAGCACAGCACAGTTTCCAATGGTGATACAACAGCTCCTGCAATTACACAGGCACAAGATCTGATAAATGCATTTGATCTTTGTTACAGTCAAAAACAGGAGAACAATGAGGTTTCTTCAGATCCATAAGCACCTTCTGGTAAGGAAATTCTGAGCAGTTCTTCATTATTAAAGGGAAATAAGTATCAAAAAGCCTCCTTTTTACTGCACACCAAACTGCTGGTAGCTGCTATACAGTGCTTCACTGATTGTGTTCTGTATTTGAGTTCAAAAACCCAAACCATGCTACTGAATTGGGACAGCATCATCACTCCAGCCTCATATAAGAAAATGCTGCCTGTTATTATAAATGGGCAAGAATCCATGTTTCTTACTCCTAAACATGAATACCAATCTTTTTCTGAAAACAGTCCTGCTTACAGTAAGTAAGCAGTAAGTACAAATACAGTAAGTATTTGTATCATGATTTCCTTAGCCTCTAGGCAACACGCTAGTGCACTTCAGAGTAAAAAACACTAAATCAGTTTAGCCAATAGCTACCTGGGATTTTGCAACTTCTGCTGGAAAATGCTAGCTTGATAGGTGATGCAATTTTATCAGGAAGCAGAGGGTGCAGGAGATACATTTTAATATAGCCACTGTATAAGTTCACAGCACACAAGTCCTTTTACTTCCATAAAGACTATGCTTTTGCACATGAAGATTACATACTAGCTGAGCCATTTACAGACATTAAGTTAATCCATAAAATTTAGATGGCAAAAATATAGGAACTTGCTTGACTGAAGTGATCCCTATATAAAGAAAAGGATGCTTCAAATTACCTTGAAGTTGATTCTGTAGCTTCTTTTTTTCAGGGTCCTCTGATTCCCCTTCCCCATCACTGTCATTCCTGATTAGGAAACAAAATGTTGAAATACAGTAAGAGAGACTTCTGTCTTAGCATAAAAATCAGAATGCAAAAAGCAGAAAACCCATCAGGCTGAGGAATTAAAGAAACACTGAGATGCTTTCAGACCTCTACAGGCTTATATGACTGCAGAAAAGCAGAAGTGCACTCTTCTATGATTTCTTTCAAATTCACCCTCCTTTACCCTTTCAACTTCCTCTTATGGATCTGAGCCCTCTTAACACACTTCAATGTGCTTTGAGCCAGCTTTTAGGAAACACAGCCTTTACATCCAGGAACACAGAGGTGCTGGAATGGTTTGTTTGTAGACATTGGTACTTCTCCTCTATCTGGACATGCAATAGGACTTGGCCAATTCTATCTAGTACTACGAAACTCTTGTCTTATCAGAGCAAAGGAAACTGGAAGTTAAAGGAAAAGAGACTAGGGAAATAGTCTCTTTCCATGAAGAGACTGTAAATACAGTCATGAAAATACATGTAGCCTTCATGATGTTACCATTCCCTTCTATTATAAATAAGCAGAAGATGGTACAGCTCAAAAAATAAGGCTGATGAGATGAGCAGACACTGAAAAAGACTGAAAATCAGGTGAAGTTTTAAGAGACAACGGAGCAACTTTAGCTGTTCAGGACTCCTAGAAAGGGCAGTCCCACCAGAAGGTATAATCCTGAATCCTTCCTCCCTCCTATCCCCATAAAGGGAGTAGCAAATGCAAAAGAGGCTGGGCTTGTTTGGGTGGTTCTGCTTGTTCAACTCTCTGATATGCAAAGTGAGAAACAAATCTAAGAGAAGGGAAGCAGTGGAGAGACCAGGCAGCAGCAACACATTGGAAGGATTCAGTTCACCTTACAGAACTTCACCCTACACAGGGCTTTTCATCTCTTATCAAGTGTGAGACACATCAAACTCAGTAACCCCAGTAATTACCAGTCTGAAATTATTTTCTAGTTACTAAGTATTTAAATGCAGAAAGCCTTTAAAGGTCATCAGGCTCCTTGCCATTAAATTCAATAATCATTGGATTCAGCTGTTATTCTGAAGCAGCTTTAATTGTTCAGTGAATTTCCTATGCAAATGTTCACATTTCAGTAAACAAGAACAGAAATGCTTGTGTTTCTAATTCAAGTTATTTTTATTAGTTATTTATTATTAGTTATTTTTATTTAGTTATTTCATTTAGCTATTTTATTATTTTTACAGTGGTACTTCAGCATTAGTAGTCATCTGAAGCATTTCAGAAACACAAGTTAAAATGATCTTTGAATAGTTGAAGTTTAGAATAAGCTGAGCTCAGGAAGTATTTTGCTTTACCTTCTCCAAAAACATACCCTTTTCCTTCAGCAGGACCAGACTCTTTAACTGGTTTTGGTGCAGTTTTTTCTCTCTTTTTCAGATATTCTTTCAGCTTTTCTGCTCGGTCCAAGTATTCTGTACATTTTGCTCTAATGCTTTGTTTTGCTTTATCACCCTGTGCTTCATCTAAGAGATTGAAGAGAAACAGTTCTTTGTTAACAGCAAAACACATGTGCATCAATCAAAAAACAAGACTAAAGATCTGTCTTCTTTATTTCTTATCAATATACCTGTCTCAGGGCTCACAACATAACCAAACATCTCAACTACTTATTTTTCCACTATACCTTGGAAAGAACTGACCAGAGGGATATCATCATGTAACAGAAATCAAATATTCACCTGAACATTGCCTTGGCTTAAAATTTGACTCTAAAGGATTAAGGACATCAGCACTGGAAGCTTTTCTGTCAGCCTTTCAAGCGCTAGACATTGCCTTAATAACTGCTTTTCTAAAATAGCTAACCAAGAAGCTGCTTGTGTGAGGCAATTTTTATTTAGAACCATACTTGATTCTTCCATAGCCTGCTAATTTTAAAAGATAAAGAAACATTACATAAAACACCTGAAAGAACTTAGTGTGTTTCAACAGCCACACTGTTCTCATAATCACTATTACAATATTTCAAACCAACAATCAAAATTTAACATGTCAGGTTTTTGAGCCAAGTTTCCAAAAGTACACCAGTATTGTTAAAAGCATAGAAAGTGATATTCTGAGAAAGTCTGTAAGGTTTAAATGGACAGGAAGTGATAAACACAGATTATCCTAATAATAAAGGACTATAAAGAAAACTATTTTTTTCAAATCATGAACATCTGTAAGTGTACTTTTGTCAGGCAAGCAACACTAGCCTATTTACGTTAGGGCTGTACCCACATTAAGAAAGCCCACTCCTTGCATACAAACACTGAATGTGGCACAAAAGATACACAGAAGTGTGAAAAGGCATAAAGTAATGACAATATGGGAACTCAAGAAAAATTGTTACATACAAGTCCATCTCATACATTTTCTCGGCCAAGAAAAACAGCAAGACTATGACATTAAGGAGGAAAAAATGTCAGCAGAAAGGCTTTAGAAGGGCAAGCAGCATGAATTAAAGGAGCAAAAAGCACTCTGCAGATACAGCAAAGACTTCATGTGTGACATGGTTTTCAGCACAACAGAAATACAGGGATCCCTGTACTTATTGTTATATTTCCTCGTGCAGTGGCCAGCTTGAAACACTGCTACAAAAGTCCAGAGGAGAGACAGCAAACACCTGCCTCCTGTCTTAAAAAAACCTAAAACAAAACACAAGTAAAAAATAATCTAATTTCTTACAAGAATGGAGCAAGCACACAACACAGTAAAGGTAAAAGCTGCAAAATATATGACCTCAGTCAAACTACAATTAGCAAGTATCAACTGTTGATGAGAGCAAAAATTTAAATACTGATGTCATAAGAGATTACTCTTGTACAATCTGACAACTAAACTCTACTTAGTCATCCAACACATCATACTTACATTTAACAACATGGAGAAAATACTGCACGGCATGTTGGTACAAGCGGAAGGCTTCCTCATAGTTTCCTGCTTTATCTTCTTGTGCTGCCTTGCTAGCAAGGTCTATTGCTTTCTGTAAGGCAAACAAATAATTAATTGCTGTACAAGAGCATTTTCCATGATCAGAGACCATTTAAGCTGTTACTGTTCTTTGATGGCCAGTTTTTCTGCTCCTCAACATCTTCCCCCACAAAGCTGGAGGCAACTGATTTTCGAGGGTGGTGTTTTGTACAAGATACAATATTTCCATCCTTTTATGAACACAGGATTTACAAACTGCTGAAATTTACTAACACACAGAAAAGTGCAAGTGAGAAGGGCAAGTTTCTGTGTACTAAGTTGGAACTACTACTATTTTGTCTATGCAGTCTGTCTAACCAATCTCTTGCCTTTATTATGGAAACATATGGAAATCCATTATAAGGCTTGGGGTTTTTTTTATCACAGACATAGAAACTTTGAACTATGATACAGATATGCTGTTTAGGGTGTGGTTTAGGGGTGCACTTGACAATGCTGGGTTAATGTTGGACTCAATCTTTTCCAGCCTAAACAATTCTGTGATTCTATGACTGATGACATCAGTAAACCCTGTAAACAGCAAAGTCAATACAGGAAGTACTTGATTACAATCACCGAAACTAGCACTAGCAGTCGTCAAACATTATGCTTGGAGATATCTTCAAAGACCAGTTGCTTAGCTTCTCTAGGAGGATTTAGATTCTTGATATCCTAGCGAGAAATTTTAATTTTCACTCTGGGGGGAGAAGTGGAAAAAAAACCAAACCAAACAACAGACAGAGAACATATCCAAATCTCAAGCATCAAAGAATTCTATGAGAAGCTATGAATGGATTTTTACTTTATTTGTTCAGCTAGTTTCAAATAAATCTGAGATCTAAGCCACTGTATTGCACACACTGCCCTGTGGATTTATTGTATCACCACTATTCCGCTGCTTGCTCGTAAGTGCTTATTACTTTTTATTACACTTTCCTCCTTGGAATGCCCATACCACTTCAAGACAATTAAAACTGTCATTTTGACCACTGGTTCATGTAAGTTGAAAATAAGCAGTCAGCCAGAGTTAACCAACACAAACGAAATATTCTATAGTCCCTTATCTATTTTTTCCCATGTGCTTCCCTTTCCTAACCATTGCTAGTATGCTCAGGATGGTTATGTCATGTCAGGGAGCAAGGTTGAGAGTTTGAATTGCAGCAAGAAGCTTCCATTAGACATTCCAGTACAGATACTCTTGCCACTACCTACACTCTGGTGTGTTTCAGGCAAAACAAAGTGAGTAAACAATAGCCAAGAAAGAAATAGCAAAATATTGCATTCTATTGCTTTGTGTTGCTGTCTTGGAAGAAAAGATCATCTCAACAGATCTACCTGAAATCAAAGGTATTTAAAAACAATGAACCAATTACACAGACTCTATGGCTGTGTTGTGGCAAGTGCCACAAATGCACTGTAAGCATTTGTTTCTTTTGAACAGAACTGAAGTCTTTCCTTTTTGGAGAGGCCAGGAGCTGATGAGCAGTTTCCCAGATATGACTGGACAGCGGCCTCCTTGCTGCCCATTTGATGCTGACTCCCTTACGCACCTCTGTGCACCATTCAAATCTAGCAACAAAGCAGAAATTAACCCCCAAAAAAGTTATTTTCATATTAAAGTTCCTAAGTCCCATCAGTGACTTTAATTACCACAGGGCAGCCCAATAAATCCTGGATCCAGTACAACAAAGACAGTGATACATGTGACATTAGTTCCAAAGAATACTGGCAAAGGTCACCTGCTAGCACAGAACTGTGAGACAACAGGGCTGGCACAGACCTGCTCCTCTGAAATAGGCAAAAGTCTGCATCACATATATCCTGGTTTTGCTATACTCTCTTTTTGTAAACAGCCAAAGACTATTACCTGGCTATTAGACTGTCAGATCTAATACTTCATTACATCAGCTGCATCCTTAGCCTGTTACTGTGAGGAACACCACTGCTATCAAACAGAAAATCATCATTAGAAAGTTGCATGAACTAGGGCATAGATGACCAGCTCTAACCATCCCTGAGGCACAAACTGTGCTTTATCGGGCCATGGGTTTATAGTTTGATGAACATCAACCAAGGGAAGAATGAGAGCTTAAAGACGTGTCACTCTTCTCCTGCTTATTACAGACCCTTATAACATCTCCTCTAGCTTCGCCAATGCAAACATCACAGTGCCAGTGTAAACACTGCATACAAAAATGATCACGGTTAAACACCCGAAGAGAAAAAAGGGCTGTTTGGAACGCAATAATTTCACTTCGGGGTCTGTTTTGCCGGCCAGCCGCAGCACCGATTACACCCCCGCAGCCGAAGGGTTAACACAAGCGGAACAGCAGAGCCTGCAGGGGCTTCCTACAGCCACCAGCGGCCTTAGGGAACACAAGCCAAACCACGCGTCCAGAGCACGAGAGGCAACAGCGCTTCCCGGGCGGGCACTAGGCCCCGCTGCCCGCGTCCCGCAGGGCTGGTGCCCCCAGGGGCCCCCTTCCCAAGGGGGTCTCACGGCCCGGGGCGATGAGGGCTGACCCCGTGGGCTCTGCCACCCCGAGCCCAAGCCGAGTCCCCCCATGCCCCTAGGCTGCAGTGCCCGCGGCCCTCCCGGCGGTGCCCCCGGCCCGCTGAGCAGGGAACGTTCGCACTCCCTGTACTCCGCCCGCAACCCCAGCCCGGGACGGCCCGACCGGGGACACCCCCGGCCCGGCTCC
>WBNO01017563.1:96449-112804 GCA_013400575.1 Peucedramus taeniatus | reverse complement strand
GCCCCCAGCGCCCGGCCCGCCCCGGCCGCGGGTGGGCCCCGGCCCGCGCTCACCCGCTCGGTGTTTGGGCTTGGAGGGGGACTCTGGGGAGCGTCCAGTCCGACCCCCCTGCCAAGGCAGAGTCACCTGGAGCAGGTGACACAGGAATGCACCTTGGTGGGGTTTGGAATCTTTCCACAGGAGAGTCCACGACCTCCCTGGGCAGCCAGTCCCAGTGCTCTGCCACCCTCAGCGTGAAGAAGTTCTTCCTCATGTTGAGGTGGGGCTACTTGTGCTTTAGTATATGGCCACTGCTCCCCGTCCTGTTACTGCGCACCACCAAAAACAGTCTGGCACCGTCCTCTTGGCACCTGCCTTGGGGATATTTATATGCATTAAATAAGATCCTCTCTCAGTCCTCTTTCTCCAGATTAAACAGGCCCAATCCTGTCTAA
The DNA here is from genome assembly GCA_013400575.1 of Peucedramus taeniatus. Taxonomy (NCBI): domain Eukaryota; kingdom Metazoa; phylum Chordata; class Aves; order Passeriformes; family Fringillidae; genus Peucedramus; species Peucedramus taeniatus. The sequence goes on along the minus strand of WBNO01017563.1, from coordinate 112,370 downwards.
TCAACCACGACAGAGTCATAGGCGAGTGTCACTCACCCGTGGGTTAGTGACGAAGATCAGGTGATGTGCGATGCTTACGGAGGGGGGAGGAGGAAGTGACTCAATACACAAGCAATTACAAACCAGTTCTGGAAAGCCAACTTGCTGTATGGCTGTAGGGACATCTGCTAAATAAGTGCCATATCTTCCCCTCTGGTACATTAATTCCTTTAGGGCAATAAAAGTATCTGGCAAACTCAACTGTAATAAACCCCATTCTTCCAAGTACCTCCAAGTTACCACAGTGCAACTTTGACTTAATAACTCCAGTGTAACTTTATTTTATTTTGTAATAAAAGACCACTGAACTTTTTTGATATGGTCAGTAGGCTGTGTACTCTGGGCACAAGGGAAAAAGGCACATCCACAGTTCCCCCTGTACCAGGGAAGGTCGTGGTGAATCTCTTCATTACATCATGTGGTTGGCAGTTTATTTTGGTAAGTGTCCTCACGAGTTGGGGATGCTTTGGTTGATTTTAAGACATGGTTAATAACAGCTGCTCTCCTCGGATCAACTGCAAATGTGTAAAGACATGATGTAGGAAAGACATTGTGTAATCAGGCTTTGGGAAATGAGATGGTAAAGAGAGTTTGCCCCTAAAGACAACTGAAATTGGCCAAAGTGAAAGGAAAGATGATGATTTCTAAAGGAACCTTATAGCTGTGTGGTCATCAAGCTTCAAAAATAGCATCAATGGTCAGTCCTCCTCAAGAAAACTGGGTTAAATATTGTATATCCATTTCTTTCTTATTCCATCTTCAAAGGATGAGACAAAACCATCCCTTTCACTCTTTCATAGTTGATTATGCCATCATGAAGCCTTTGGGCTACTTTTAACCTCCTTTTTATTTAAAACAGGCTACTTCCTTGGGATATAATTTCATTTTTGGCTTTACCTTCTCATTCTGATTAGTGTAATAGAGTATTCTCAGTACGTTCCTCATGCTAGTAATTCTGTGTCATCTGTACCTATGATTTTTAATTATTTAACGTTATATTTAGGTTTTAGACCGAGGTCTAAAGCAATACGTACCTCACAAGAGTGTAAGTATGCCTCTCCAGTCACACTGAACTGGCTTCCAGAAAAACTCCAGAAAAAATGATTGGTTTCTGCAAATGTGATTAAAGAAAGTAAATCAGAAAAGGCAGCTCTGTCATTTACAGATAACAGGCTAAATCTTGCACTCCTTACTTAAGCCTTACTCAAACAATATTCCTGCTATAATTTGACTTTGCAGCTAATTTTGCCTGAGGAAAGACTAGATGAATGCTGAGTAATGACATCAAGATTATTTATTGAAAAGCTAATGAAGTGTCATGTTAAGGGCATTATTTCAATTGGAGAGACAAGTACAGTCAAATTATCTAACACTTTCCAGTGCTGAAGTTCCTGTGTTACCATATTCGGAGAATGATTGTGTACAACCAAGTGTAATGAAAATAAAGCATACTAAAGATGTTAATATGGGTACCTGCTGGCCTCAACTGAGTCCATCCCATAACTGCCTGGGGCATTATTGCTCACATTGCTATGGCATTGTGTGGCACGAGCACTGATGATCTGTGTTTCCTAAGGCTGAGTAAGCTGTTGTGGAGGATGCTTCCTGCTGCCATGCCTTGGTTTGGAGGGAAGGAGCCCACGCTGCATGTTGCCTGGACACCTTGGGCCAGGAGAAGGTGGATATGTCAGTAAAACAAGTCATGCCTACAGCACAACCAGGTGTCGTATCTATGATTCCCCTCCGCCGTGGCAGCTGAGGGGTGGCTAGAGATGACTAATGTTACCATCAGAGTGAGATTGGCATCAGCTAAATGACATGAAAGCCATGCAGGTAAGGGAAGTCACTGCCTTAGAGACCTTAACAGTACAGACAGACAAGGCAGAGAAGGCAGGAAAATATAGCCTCTGTTTTCCTGTATTTCTCTAGCTGATGAAATGATGCTGAATCTGGTCAGACCGATCTGGCCTAGGTAACAAAGGCTGTCAGTAGCAACACTAGCAAGTAAAATTCAGGTTGTCCAAATTCCATTGTGGCACCTCAATCCAGTTTGGTGTACACATAATGAGGTCATGCAGTTGGGACAGGACCTGCAATGCGCTTGTGGTGCAGCTGTGTCCCTTCTTTGAACCATGCTGGGCTGAAAAGCAGGAGCACTTCAAGCCATCACCTGTGCTTGGGAACCTTTCTGCCTGTTACACAGTGCTTGGCCTGTGGGAGTCCTGCTGCTGTGGTATTCCCAGGTGGATGGCTGCCATACATAACCCCTTTTAATGGCACTAAAACCACAGCAGCCTTATGGAGTAGAGCTGTGTCCTAAGTGCTCTTATTCCTAAAGCACTTGATGCTCTGGGTGCAGAGAAGGTGTTGTGCAGCTATGGAGCCTAGGAGAGAAAGAATTAAAGCTGTATTGAGGACCAGAAAGACTGACCACAAAATAAAGCTGTGTTACATTTATGGCATTAGAGACAAGGATGAGCTTTGGGGCGAGACTGGAAACGCTGGGTTTTGAGGAGTTTGTGGTCCTCCAACTCTACCCCATCTCATGGGTATGAGGTGGATGGTGACAATATTTCCTGCCATAGTACAGTAATGGGTGTGGTTTTGCCTATCTGGAAAAGAAAACTTAAATTTGTCACTTTTGAGCTAAACTCTTTGTATTTTTTATTTATGTTAATTTTCACTCTACTTCTGGTTTAGTTTTTAAACTTGGAAATTCAAAATATGTAAATGCTAGAAGGCACACTGATTTCAAGTCAGGTGTGCATATATACAAAATGTGTTGTCTTCTGGACTAAGTTAGTTTATTCCAGGCAACGAAAATTAATTAGGATGTAGATTCCTGTAGTTCATAGTGAGATTAATCCAGCACAACATGAAAATGGCCTACGAAAATGGTTGCAGGTATAACTCACGGCACATTTTGAAACTGTTCATTTGATCTTTTGACAGAGCATAGAAATAAAAATAGCTTATTTTCTTAAGTTGTGAAATATACAGTCCACTGCTACTATGTTTTTGAACGACATTTAATGTAGTGAATTTCAGGAGTTTTTTCCCTACTATTACATGAGTACCACTAGAAATTGACATGAATAAAAATGAAATCTGAAACAGTATTTGTCTTAACTTTGCATGTGTTATCTTCAAGGGCAATATTTGCCCTCTATGAGCGTAAGTCTGGAGATTTTTATGGTGTTTCTCATCTTGAACTCAGCAGACGGGGACACTCATGGGCATTCGATATCGAGACCAAGGACAAACATTTCACCTAGGTAATTTCTGCATAGCACTTCATTTGTTAGGTCTTGATAACTTGTTAAGATTGAATGCAATAAAATCTCTTCAATGATGACTTTTTGTACAGTTGAGCAGATGTGGCCTCAGGGCTGTATTGGTTGACTCATTTTCATTTAAAATACACAATTTTGCCAGCTGGAAACTGCCAGCTCTTTTACACATATATGAGTTCAGGGATTTTGTGCTATGCATTGTTGAGTTTGGTGCAGCAGCATTTCTTTTTGAAACGTTTTCATAGTCACAGGACTTAACAGCCTTATACAGCCCTATTCCTTACAGAGATTTTTATTGTTAAAAGTTTAAAAATTGCTCCCCAGCCAATGTTTCTTTGAGTTTAGAAATGTTCAAGTTTGGATTGTCTGCTTTAGATTGCTTCATACTGCCTTCATTTAAAATTTTGATGACCTGTAGAATCATTGGAACAACTCCTAAGGATATTCTAGATGCTCTCATCACCTGGGGGTCTGTTTTGATCACTGCCAGATTTTGTCAAAAATATATGCTGTAACCCAAAGAGAAGTCATGGGTCTCATAAAATTGGTAGATCAAGTTCTACAACCTGTGTTATGAAAGGGTTCAAGCCAGCTGGTTGTCACAGCATGTGTCTCACTGTCTTAAAAAAGACACAAATCTGTGAGTTGACCCAGATTTTCTTTCCATGAATCTCCTATGTAATAGAAAGTGTCTAGTGTTTACTGTTGCCAGAGTACCAGAAATCTGAATTGTGTTAGGCAGGGAGAAGCATAAAAGCAGTTCTGCTCCAGGTCCTTTTTAAAGTATTACCAGACTCCTCTAAACAGATGACAGGGGAGTTACTTTTGCCATTCCAATATACAGCAGAATAACTGAACTTGGCTGTTGCAAAACAGAGATTCATCTGCTTGAGTAAGTTTTAAGACTGATGGGCTGCCTCTGAAGCTTCCAGACTTTATTTTCATGCTAAATTCAAAGTGGCTTTTGCCTGTGTGACCGTAGAGAACAGTGTTTCCAACATAACTGAATGGCTCGTGGTCTGAATGATTAAGGTGATAAAGGGAAAGAGAGCTGATCTGGGACTAGACTAGCTGTGAGCTACTGCAGTGTAGTCTGCACTAGATTTCTGGGCTAGAATTTCCCTACTGGATCCCTGTTTATTAATCCCTAAGCCTTTTAATTAGGTATGGAAAGGAGCAAAAACTGGATAGAGAGGTCATTTAACTTTCTCTTGATCCAAGCCACTCTTAGCAGAATAATTTTCATATTAAGCAGGAAGCTCTTGGAACTAGGCTATTATTCTACTACAACCTGTCTATAGTGCTTCCACATGTACAGTGCTTCCACACCTTTCAATACAATTGTCTCTAGGAAGTCTGTTGCCCATTTTACCCAAAACCCTCTGAAGTCACTAGCCACATTTGCAATGGACATTGAATGTTGGGCTTAGACAAATAGGGAAGTATTTGCATTACCACAAGTAATGACATCTTTCCTTATTACATTTTTGTGTTATTAAATTCAATGCCCTACTCCTGTTATATAAATGTTAATGTTACTGTGCTAGTAAGTTTATTAGCTTGTAATATACATGCAGTATCCTCTGAAGCTTTTCCATAGAGCTTAATGGGACCATTAGATCTCACAAGGACTGAGGAAAACTAGTTTTCAGTGGACTACCTATTGCCTGGGTAAATGTAAGTGAGAAAGTAAGAAGGAAGAATTCTATTATCAAGTCCAAGAATTTTCTTTTGTAAAATATATAACTGAGTCTCACAATTTACAGCATTTTTATACTTTTCCTATCATGGGCTAATAAAATATTCTTTTGTACATGTTTTGTGGTGCAGGTCTTGCAGTCCTGGGTCAGTGGTCATAGGAGCTGAATCAGCTGACTATGTGAATAGCTGCCTCACTTTCCTGGGCACTAGGTTTGCATTTTGCATTAGCTGGAGTTTGGAACTATTATTTTTAAATTTTAAAACTGGGAGTCAAGATAAGTTTGCAGATACAACTTCTGTAATTTACTGATTGCACAGACAACATGCAGGGTGTGTTTCTCCAAGCTGTGCATAAGAATCCACACAGTGGTTTGGTTGCCCTTCACCTGGAGAAGCAAGAATTAACATGTTCACCCCTCGTCTTAGCTGCATGTAGGGATAAACAAAGACCTTCATGTTACCCTGAAAACACATGAGAGGAGTAAGTTCAGCCTGTGAAGTCGCGCCCATTTCTAATGAAATATTCAGCAAATATTAATTCTAAGCTTTTATTTTCCTTAAGTGTGCATAAATTCAGACTGTGAACCTCCACTAAGCAAGCCTGGGAAAATATGTGCCTTCACCAAGATTAATCACACAGAGTTAACTACTTGGATTACAGAAGAAAGTGACTCATCTACAGATGACAATGGATAATAAAAGGGGGGGGGAAATTCCCTAAGTCTCATTCCCCCTTCCTCTATACTGATAAGGAGGCACTTAAGGGAGTAGTACAAAAAACACAGAATTGGAAAACAAACTGTGTGTCAGAGTCCAGGTCTGCTATGGTAAGCAATGAAGGTGATGTAATCCCTTCCAGAATCTGCTGAATCTTGAGTTAAAACTAGTTTGGTGTCTGAGGGAGGGAGCTGCTTGGTTCCTTTATTTCTTTTGGGAAAGATAGATTCTGCTAATTTCTGCTAAAAGATAAATTCTGCTAATTTGCCTTATGACAATGTGATCTCTTCCCTCTTTAGAGTTTCCACGTTCACAAGAGCAATCTTATCCACATACGGATTTTGTTTTGTCTATTGGAAGGCAGATAATTCTATAGCTCCTATGCTCAGTTTGGAATTTACTGATGGATTATTATGCTGGCAGTAATTCACTAGTGAGGTCTTCCACAAATCTATAATCAAGCACAAGAAATTGTGGATATGCAGGAAAAGCATTCCTAATAGCAGCACTCCTGTGGTAAAGTGATTTCAACTAAACAGCACTAGAGAGTGACACTTCAAGCATTTGAAAATATCACTAAATTGAAAAAATAAAAACTGAGAAAACATAACAAAGGTGAGTGTGTTTGCATTTTTTCAGGGACAAAAATAGGGCAGGTGATATTGAATCATAGTTTCAGCCTGGTGAAAGAAGCTGATGCAGTAACAATGGGCAGTGGTGACAAAGGAAAAAGACTATTATCTTTGTCCCCATGAGATGGCACCCTGAACCAGCAGTGCACACAGGGATGGGTTCAAAGTTGGGTTTTTTCCATGTAAGGAATGGATCACAGGTGTTTTGCTGAAAAGTTATTAATCCAAAGCATTGTCTCTCTGCACAGAAGTTGATCTTTGTACAGTTTCAGAGCAATGTGTCAGAGTATTTAGTCTGGTTTACATATATTCATTTCCCCTTGTATTTAAAATTCCTAGTTATATTGTGAGGCTATTCCAAGCAGTCAGTCAAATCTGTGTCTTTATTAAGTTGATTTACACTAAGCATTATGCCTGGTGTTAAGTTTTGGGAGCAACACCTTTAGGGAAAGTAGTCAAATATTCAACAACCTTATCTCAGCACATAGAATCGTTCATTTCCTGTTGAGCAAATTAAAGGCCTCGTTCTCACTGAAATCTGTCAGCTGTTTGGTTGCCTATTTCTGTTTTTTTTCCCAATGAAACATATACCTGTTCAGAAGAGTCAGAAGAGCTAAAACAAAACAAACAAACAAACAAAAAAACAAACAAACAAAAACCACACACACAAAAAAAAACCCAACCAAAAAACAAACAACAAAAACCCCAAAAAAAACCCCAAAAGTGAAATCATTGAAGTATGAGAAATTAATTTCCTGTCTGTTATTAGAAGTAACCATGGGTGAGTAATAGTTCTACGTCAGCAGAGATGTCTGAAGAAAACTATTTTGCTGCCATACATGTTGGTTCGTAGTGTTGCTATGTGACACCATCCTTTACGTGTGTTGGTGAGGATGCCTTGGGAGGGAAAAAAAATAGGCTGTTTGTTGCTGTTCAGTTTATGTCTCTCTCAATGGAACCATAGAGTAATGCTTTGTTATTGTAATGTTATTTTAATTTCAAATTAACTTTGGTTATGGTGGTCAATGTGATCTTTTACTTCCATTTCTTATGAAATGAAAAATACTTTGGCTATGGCTTATTCCTGCTATTAAATAGTAATATAGACCCATGCTATGTGAAAACTATGAAAAGCTCTGCTGTGTATACTTGTTTACAGGCACTGCAGTCTTTCTTACCCTTTGAATATTTCTAATTGTATTAAAGCTGTAGGCCACTAAATCAAAAGTGTACAAGTAACCTCCTGCCGCTGGTTGCCTTGCAAGATCCAAAGCTTATTGTGAAAGCTGTAACTCAATTAGAAGATCTTTCATGACTGAAAGCATAGAAAGACTGCACCAGTTTTGTTTCATTCATTATTCAGTCCCACTTGTGGATGATTTCCCATGTGGTCTTCTAAATAATGCAGGCATTAATTGCAATCAGACATGCACTAAGAATTAGTGATTAGGGGAAAGGAAACATAAGGACTACGGTGGATGCTTAGAGCCTCTGAAATAATTGAAATAGTTCTTCATGCTGTATTGAGCAGCAAGAGTGTTCCTTCCCAGCAGCAAGAGTGAGGAGAAGGCAGCTGGTGTTTTTGCCTTTCCAGCAGCATGTAGGAACAGTGTTCCTAGGAGGGAGTGGCAGGGAGAGCAAGGGGAGTGAAGACTGAGAGCAGGCTGAGTAACAGGACAGTCACCTGGTGGGTTGCATCCCTTCTGCAATGGAGTGTGTCTGGCAGGCCAGTTCAGAGATGCAGGCACACAATGTAACTGCTGGATCCTAGCATCCAGCAACATCTTTGGATGTTTCCTTGAGACCTGGAAGAGTGAGGACAGTAGCTCATTTATTACTTTGCCAGTAGACTGTAACTTGTCTGTGTTAAAGGCTTCACACTAAGATTCAAAGTGTTCCATGTCACATCCCCATTGTTTCTATCTTATTCTTTTTACCTATTTTTTGATAGGAGGTGTCCAATTCACAGCAGGCTTAAAAACAGTTTCTATTTTTTCATAAGGAAAAATCCTGTTATTGGTTCTGTTTGTTTGCTTTTTTTAATTGTGGTGGTATAAAAATAGGTCATATTAGGTGTGAGTTGAAAATACTTTGAGATTAAACTGAACAGAATTAATTTAGTGAAAGGTAAATTAAGGACAAGGGGATGCTGATACAAGTAGCTGTTATTCAGTCAGACTGAGGAAGCGTGTGGACACAGGGACAACTGCTTCGCTTCTTGTACTGTGCAAACTTTAGCTACCTGAGATTCAGCATCTTCTTGCTTTTCAAGTTAGCATCTTCTGCTTTTACACATCTTTTTTTACCTATTGTAAGTAACACCCAGCAATTCCTATAAATCTGAATAAGTAGCTAGCAGGAAGTCACAGTTATTTTAACACTGCAAGTGAGCCCAAACTGTCCGTTCTTAGGGGAAACAAAACTGCCCTGTGAGTCACTCAGTTACCAGAGCCAGTGTACTTCTTCACTTGAAGCATAACAATTGCAGCAGTAATTACTAGTTTCATGGCACCATGATCAGAATTAATTAATTTCTCGGCACTAACTAAGTCAGACTGAAGGATTCTGTACTGCTACATGGTGCCAGATCTCAGCCATCGCAGAGCAGTTACCCAGTGAAGTGTAAGTGATGTTTACACACCTCCATCTTGGCAATGCAGAGCCCTTTCCCTTTTCTACTGCACAGCCCTTTGAGGCACATTCTTATATCTGTATTTCCTGCCTATCAGTAAGAAGGAAATGTATCTGGTGAGTTGTTCTGTCTCTATGAAGGCACTCTGCCAGTTGTCCACCTCGCTGCAGCTTATCCAGAAGTTCCTGAGCCACTTCACAGTGACCATACTTGTTAGACCTGGGTCTGAAAAAAGGTTTGCTTCTGCAGAGATGGCAACACTTGGCTTTAGATTACCTGCAGACATCTGAGAAGAGTCTGGCAGCCAAAATTATTGTGTATTTTCATAAACATTTCTCTTACAGAAAGCTTAATTAGATACATAACAATGATGTCCCAGATGGCACAGTTTAGCTAGCTGGCCTGTATCTTAATTGCCTAAACATATCCACACTCTGTCTTTGCTATTAATTCAGTTATGGAAAAGGATATGAATTTTAAATTTGCTGTCTGGCAGTGATGGAAGGTGAAATCTATCTGCATCACAGAAAAAAAAAATTGTTTGGGTAATAAGAGTTTAGGAGCCTCTTGGAAGGAAACATAGGTAGGACCTGATCAGGATGCTGTGGTGTGGCCTGATTTATGCTCAAAGCAACAAAGAAACATGTCATTCCAGAAGGAGATACCATCTCCCCAATTCCCACTGTCACCAACTGAGTACTACACTGCTGAAAATGCATCCTTTGGTGTCCTACCCCTTTCATTTTGGCAGCTGGACACACCAGCACTTCAAACCTGAAAGCAAATTCAATTATCTTGCTTATGCTTTTTGTAGCCTAAAAATATGCAAGGACACCTGGGGTTACTGAGGTGTGAACCCGAGTTGTGCCTGGGTTGTGGGGCCATTTCCTCATGGGGACAGCCATGGCCTCCCAGGGATACTTGCTGGTGTTGTCCACTGCAGACAGCTTGGCTGCCCAACCAGGGAATTGTGTGGAGCAGGGGTAGGACTTGGTAAAGGCTGCATATGTCTTTCAAATTACAGAAAATAGGCCTGGTGGGCTGCACCGGCGCCTTTCCCTGTCCCTTTCTTTTCCCACGCTGTCATGTTCACCAGTACTAACGTGGGCTGTACTTACATGAAACCAGTGGTGCTCATTCTAGAAGTGAAAGGGTGGGATTTTCTGTTCCCCTACCACCTCTGGGGACAGCTGGCAGCAGGGAAGGCTGCTCTTCTGCAGAGCACCTGGTTGCTTATGGGAGGGAGCTTTGCTTTACAGCAACAAGATGTTTTCCTTTGAGCATTAACTCCAGTTTGACCTTGGGCTTTTTAGGCAGACAAACATACACATGTGCCTTGTGGGCAGAGTTAAGATACTGTCTTAATGCATATACAGATGTAAAGTGCCCAGCCACACACTTCTACGTGTTTTGGTTTTCTCCTGGGTCTCTTTTTCACGATTACAATTTTTCTGCAAATAGCGGTAATCCCAATTGGAGTTTCTTGGAGTGCTGGTTCTGCTGAGAAGGTCTTTAAATTTCTCATCAGCTCCTGCATTTGCTCCTTCGTTCGTTCTTGTCTGGTGCCTTTTGGGCTGTGTTTGCTGAAGGCAACACACGGGGCTGCTCTTTCCTGCCAGAGCTTGTTGTTGTCTTCAGTGGCTGGGCAGGCAAAGACAGCTCTGGTGTGTGAATCATTTTGCTCCTCCAATGTAGGAGTTGCTATGAAGAATGATTAAGGGAGGGGAAAAAAAAGCGAGAGTAAGAGGGAGTGTGTGTGTGCAAAAATTGAGGTTGGGAAAGTGGGAGTGGTGTCAATGAGTAGGCAAGTAACAGAGTCTTCTGCTCAGCAAGGTTTCAGCACGGGCAGCTGGTTCTTCGTGCTGTGCTCACTTCATTGATTCGTTTACCAGGATTATAGCCTTGCAAAGTAAGTACAGCTTTTTCCTTTCTCTGATACTTTAATTTATGCTGAGCTAATAGTTAACAAATCTTGGCTGTGAAACATAATTGTATAGAGGGAGTGGGATAAGGAAATTTATACCAAAAATGTACATGTGGAATCAAAGAAGCTTTTCTGCCTTCCCAAACAACACTGCTTTGGTTTCATTTCAAAACTGATGCAATTGCTATGCTAGATTTCTTTCTTTTTGGAAAGATTAATTGGAAGAAGTGAATAAGATCTGGCAGGTGAGACAGCAATTAGGAATTATTAAAATAAGGTGGTTTGTTGCAAATGGCTATTCCCATATCAGAAAAAGCAGATTGTGTGTGATGCCATGAAAATCCTCCATATGCCAAAGTAGGATTTAGGTTGGTTTGTAAGCCCCTGTTAGAAAGGAATATTCCTCTCCTTTTCTGCAGAGGTGTGTACTCTCTGCTCTGTTTGCTCCGAGTTATTAATCAAGTGACTAATCCACACTTGTTTAAAGTGAAGGACAGGAGCTGAGGCCTAGTAATTACAAATTTATTTTCAGTGTGACCATTTAGTTTGAACCGTTCATTGGCTATTGAAGTACAACAAAGCATATTGCAGTGGCTTATTTCTCTTTCTTTCCTGGAGTGACTTTCACCTCTCTGTTGCTGACAGTGCTTTTTCCTCAACCACATGAGATGCTCTGGTCCCACATCAGTCTGATGTCTTGCTTTCCTCCATGTCTGTTCAGACAAAATTGTGCTCTTGGCTTTTTATCCAGGTAGTCTGCCAGGTGGAGAGTTGTCATTTCTGTAGAAGAAGAAAAGGCTCACAGAAATCTTTTATTTCCTTTGTATCGTGTATGCTGAGTAAGAGCTGAAGTGGGGTCATGTTAAACTCTTGATCTAGTTTCAATATTAATGCCTCATTTGTGAAATTTGCATGTGGGTTGTTTTATTCAATTCATCCTCTTTGGAATTTTGTTTGGACTGGAAAGACTGCAGTGCTGGCACTCACACCTCCTGAGATAAAAACCCAATATACCCCCCAGGACTGGATGGCCAGCATTGTCTATGCTTTATCTGCCCCAGGTGTCTTCTCCTTGAAAGGCTGCTTAACTGAGACAAGAATAAAATAAGTACTTAGTTCTGCTTTATTGGATTATTCCTGCCATACAACTAACTTGACTTGTCAAACATTTCCTCACAGATGTTGCTATTCCTGTGATTATATTTTTGAATATAAGTTATATTTCGATTTCCCCTTAGTAAGCAGATAGTAAAAAAAGCCTCCCTATTGTTTTTTTTTTTTTTTTGGAGGGGGGTTTGTTGTAGTTGTTGTTGAATCTGAGTGACTAAGCAAAAATGGTGTCTTATACCAATAAACAAGTTTAAATCAGATTTTTTTCTGAACTGGTTCTGTAGCCTTTTAGCTCCTTTCTGTATCTGAAAATGTTTCTTTATTTAAAACTGTGACAGTCACAGTTTTAAATAAACTTGGGTGGATTTCAAACTCCAAGTACTTAGAAGATGCCCCAGTGCCACGGGTCTTTCTGGAAATGCTGATAGTCTGCTTTCCTGGGAAAGGAGAGACCCAATAAGAATCCATGCAGCAGGCCTTTTTAAAATTTCATTTTCAGTTTTTTGACTCCTCCCTGTTTGAGGGTTCCCTGTGATTACTGACTCAGGAGCTATGTCTGATTTCTGAGACTGTTAATGGGCAGCTAATGGGCTTTCCTCTCACTCGGAGCCTCAACCCTTCTCACCTTGCTGGAACTGGCTTTACTGGACTTGCAAGGCTTAGGGTGCTCAAGGCTTTAAAGAGATTTGGGATTTTTTAATATTTAATACTGTAAATTCTTTTCAGTAATATGAATGTTGTAAGCTCTTCAATATAATATAATAAATATAATATGATGTCATATGATATAATAGTAATTAATAAATGGAGAATAAAAACCAGACTGACCATTTGAGGAAAGATGGTGGAATAGAGATTATTCTTTGCTATCCAGCCAATAATTCAAGGTCAAGGGTGCAACTGAACCTTTTCTCCCCCAACAAAATGCCCTGCATGGTCCTTATTTCAATAGCAGCATTAAAAGGAAGAAATTAGAATGGAGAGCTTTGTCACTGCCAGAAACAGTTTCACTCTCCTCCAAAGAAGTTTTGAGAGTATCAGCAGTTGCTGGATGAAAATAGGTACATAAAAGGTTCACCATTAAATATCTCCTGTTTTTCTCACTGAAAAGAAACATTGTAACTTTATAAAAAATCATCCAACATTAATAATATGAGAGTTACTCATGAGGCCAGAGGAGTTTTTAAGCCATGGTACCGCTTTTAACTGGCATAAGGAAGAAGAATTTAATTCAATTATGTAAAATTTCCTGTTGTATTTTCTTGCTCTGAATGTCTTGCAACCCAAGGAAATGAAACACATGTAGTGCATCTAGATCTCAAAGTCAACATTAAGCCAGAAAGAACAAGGGGTATTTTTAATTGGGTATGATTTCATATTGATTTTTATCCTGTAAGGAAGTTTCAGAGGCCTGAATAGAATAATATCATGCCAGTTAATACTAAATAATATACTCCATTAAAATTAAATTAAGCTCCAAATTAAATGTTTTTCAGGTGTACTGCGTGACTCATGAGATTTTTTGTATTTTTTGTCTTTTTGAGGGTGGTAGATGTTTACTGAATGACGCATTCTTGGTTCCCTGGGTAATTTTCCACCAGTTCCTCAGTAAGAAATACCTGTGAAGTTAGTACTTGCCCCAAATCTTCAGTTTTGGGGGGTGGTGTGGGGTGGGGCAGAGAGAGAGAGAGATTGAGAAGCAAACACAGTATAGGAGTGTATTGTCTGTTCCTGCGAGAATGGTTGTTAATGGCAAAGATAAGGTAGGTAGCCTAGGCAAGGGAATTTATTTAAGACGAGCACAGGCACAAAAGAGCACATTTGTGATGAGCAATTGCAGGGAGGCATTTAAAGGAATGATTTTATGTTTGCTTCTTTGCCCCGTTGTTCCAAGTTACTCCCTCATCAGCATTCTCAGTCTTTCAAACTTGTTCTGTCTTTTGCCACTGTCCTGACTAAAGCTCTCCTCCCCTGAGGTGTGTGCTGAGCCCATGGTTGCTGGCAAGCTTGACTTTTCTGGTAATTAGTTGCTTTCATGCCTGAGAAATTGTGTCTATGTAAGCAAGGTGGGTGGTTGCAGTGCTAGGCTGGCACTTGGTCCTCTCTTTACACCCATAAGATCTCTGAGACGTTTCCTGAACCTTGTTGTGACATCAGCTCAATGCCTGCTGATGCTGTAAAATGGAATCTCTCATGGAAAATTCCTCTTTACTAAGCAGCTGCCAGAGACTGCCAGAGTACAGGAGGAGACACAAGTCCAGCCAGACTCATTCTGAATTCCGAGTCTGACAAAACTTCTGGATGCTGCAAAGCATACTCCTCTGTATTTTCATGTGAGGATAAATTTCTCCAGTGAAATATGTTCAGTGTTTGCCATCTTCAAGACAAATTCTTGTTCTTGGGGTTTTTTTTTGCTTTTCTTCCCCCTTTGGGAGGGGATTTGTTAGCAAACAGTTTGTTGCTAATACCAACAGTCAGAATATTTTGCAAGAGTGCAGGGCTGGTTAGGTGTGCTTTTCAAACTCTGACTTAAAAAGCCTTGGTTTAATGCCAGTATATCTTTTTTTAAACTTGATTAAATGCAGTGCATTTCACTAACCTTTTATACTGCATCTTTTAGCCCAAAACAAACTAGTTGTCAAGTAAAACAATTGCCTTACCTTATAGATCCAAGAACATGTATAAGTTAATTAAAATAAAAATAAAGACATTTATTTTGTAAAAGGCCTTCTGTAGTCAAACAGGTCTTACGAGTAAATCAAAGTGATTTCTCTACTGTGTTGCAGGCAAATTACATGCCCTTTCTGTTACTCCCACAAAAAAAAAAAAAAGTTATAAAAATTTATAACTACCACAAATTATTTGGAAGTCATTACTACTGTCAAGTACCACAGCTACTCTGGAGTGTCTCTGTACAATGGTGTCAGATGTTCAGCTATATTTGGGCAGCATAACACATGCAAAAATTTCCATTTCCTTTCTGTCTCTGTCAATAGCTTTGATGGAGCCATTTAGCACCAGTTTTAACAGTTTTAACAGTTTCTTTTTTTTAGGGATACATGGTATTGGGGGCATGGTACTGTCAAATTCACTATGCCAAACGGGTCATCTTCTGTGTAATTGCTGGTCTAAAGCCAGACTTGTGCTATTGACTGAAATTCTGGGGTTCACCCTACTTAGCTTGAATCTACACAAATGTTCTTATACTAAAGTACAGCTTTGGGTATGTGAAAGCAGCCTGGAAGATGGGAATAGTCTCTGGCTTTCCCAGAGCATGGACAGCAGCAACTGTGCCTTGCCTTTCCTGACTGCACAGGTCACGTAACAGCCCTGTGGCAACTGCAGTTACTGAGAGTGGCTAGGAAAACCTTTGAGTTAAAATAGTGTAAGTGATGGGTGAGCACACACAGAGGTATTATTTAGAAGACCTCCTTTAAGTTTCTGAAATAATCTCAACGTACAGGAGCAGACAGCTTTTTGGAGACTTCTAGCAAGGCCAGGGATTATGGAGAATCAACCCCAAGAGAATGAACATGTACCAAAGCTAAAGGTTTAATGGACAATTAGCCATGAAGCAAGATAGAGAAGTTATGAGACTGTTAAAGACCTGTCTGAGAGCCAGGAGATCCCAGAGCATAGGTGAATTATCTTCTGAGTTGGCACATTTTAAGAGTATCAATTAAAAACAGATTAAATTAATATGTGATCCAGTTTGACCCAGTGTGTGTGGATCACCCCAACCCACACAGATTTTCTCAAGTGCTTCTGATAATACTGGCTCTACATAACACATGGCATTACCCACTGCCACTTGGAGATGATGGCTATTACTGAACCTCTCCTCTCCTCTCCTCTCCTCTCCTCTCCTCTCCT
>WBNO01017563.1:3908-96362 GCA_013400575.1 Peucedramus taeniatus | reverse complement strand
AGATACCCAGTCCAGATACTGGTGCCAGCCTCCTTCAGTGCTCTGACCCAGCCACACCACAGCAGGATCTAGAATTACAACCTCAGTCATCTCTTCTTTCCCTTTTCCATTCCAGGATGACAATGGATGCTCTGCAACTAGCGAACACTGCCTTTGCAGTTGATATGTTCAAAAAGCTATGTGAGAAGGACAAAGCAGCCAACATTATTTTTTCCCCACTGTGTACCTCAACGTCTTTGGCTCTGGCATATAAAGCTACGAAAGGTGATACTGCAGAGCAGATGAAACAGGTAAGCTGTCAGCAACCTGTTCTGTGGCTGCAAAATTATATGGCTGTTGTAGGTGTCTTTCCTATTAACTCTTGTTAATGTTCTCCTGGATGTCTGGTTCCCTTGAAAGACAGACTTCAAATCATCCATCCAAATTTATTGAATGGTTCCACACTCCATGGCCCTGCACAGCAAAAGGGTGGAACTCTGTCCTAAAGAAAAGTCTTTTCAGGCATGTATAAGGAGCAAGTGCACATAGCAGGGTCCTTACAGATGCATTAAAGCCTTGTCTCCTTTTAGTGTGGTCACTGTCCAGATCACTGCATTTTCTAGATAACTGTTTTTTTATTATTCAAGAATGATTAAGCTTTATAGAATTGAAAATGATTTTGCCATTGCTGTCAGCAGCAAGTATGTGTAGCAGCCCTGTCACTGACTTTTCTCCTTTCTCCCACAATACCTTAAAGAGGAGATGGATAAAGTAGAAGGGACACAATTTGGTCCATGTTTCTCCTTTCGAGGAGCTCATGGGGTTTCCAGGACCATGATCCAGCATGGCAGTCATGATTCAATCAGTTTATGGAGCTCACCCTGTGGTGCAGGGAGTCAGTCCTCCAGCCTTGTCTGCTGCCTCTGTGTAAGCAGAGATTGAGCTGGATCCTTTTAATCCCAGTGAGGGTCCCCACAGTTTCTGCAGTTACCTAAAGGTGCATGAAATGCAAATTAAGTGTGCATTTGTATGCTGATTATCACCTGGCTCTGAAAGACTCTCTACATATTTGAATGTATTTTCCCTCCTTTGGAAATTCCTTCATGTAGTTTCTCATTCATTGAAAGTACCCCTGAGCACAGCCTTCTGTGCTCCTACTTATGACACAGATTACAGGGAGCCTTGTGCTGTTCACAGAGCTGCACAGCAATATGTCCATGAAAGTCATAGAAATCATAGAATGGTTTCTGTGGGAAGGGATCTTAAATCCCCTTGCCACAGGCAGGAACATCTTCCACTAGACCAGGTTGATCCAGACCCTACCCAACCTGGCTTTGAAGACTTTCGGGAATGGATCTTGTAAGCACTGCACATTTTTTCCAAACAGTATTTTTGAAGAAATAATTAAAATTTAAATTTAAATAATACCCTGAAGCTCCCTTACCATTTCAAAATTCAAGCATTGTCTTTCTGGTGGGAAAGTTAAAAATATTACCCTGCCCTTATTTTGCTTTCACTTGTGTCTGCAGTTTGCTTTGAACCATTCCATAATAACAACTTAACCTGCACTTCCACAAGTGGAGCTCTGTTACACAAGCACACTTGTGTTTCATATTTCTCTGGTGGTATTTAAAAAGTGCTGACTACAGATGCTGAGGAGAGCTTGGTATGCTTTTAAGTGTAACATCTCCTATTTTCCATGTCTATTCTAGCTTCTGCCTTCCCCTGAGTTTGTGCTTGGGTTTTAAATACTAGATACAAGAAGGAGCTAGATTGGCAGCTGTACTCTGGAACATCAGTCAACAAACTTGTGCCAAAAATTCTCCCAGGTAGAGAATCTGCAGCAGCTTTCTCCTCCAACCTAGTCCCCAGGCACAGAAGCTTTCCGCACTTAACATGCAAAGAAATAAAACTGTTGGAGGAAAAGGAAATAAGTTTAGAAAGTTGTTTCTAAGGAGATGGACTTGGAGTTGGCCATGACAGCTGTGCTGCTGCTGTAATGGGAGTTTGTTTCCTTCTACTCCCACTGAGCCAGGAGAGGGGAGAATATGGAAGGGTGATTAATGCAGAGCAGCAATTTTGTCTGTGAAGATGTGATGTGTTCTGGAAGAAAGAGCAGTAGTGATGTACAAAAGGAAAAGAAGGTCACAAGTGCCTGCTGTGCTTCATAAGGGAATTTGAGACAGGTGAGGAGGGTGGACAGGCTTCCTTTAATGTAACAGCAACCATCAAAGAGCCTGTAATAAGTAGGCATTAAAAGTTTAATTCATATTTATAGGGTTATTTTCAAACAAAGGCATCATTACCCCAGTATTTCCTAAACTGGACTTGTCATTCACAGGAGTTGGGAGGTGGCCATGTGTGGGTCAGCAGCCCTACCCATGGTTATACTCTGTCTACAAAACCAAACACAGTTATCTTTATCTGATCAGTTTTTGCTGAAATGTCATGTGATGTCATGTATTAGTCACAGCAGTCAGAAAACTTGATGATCTGTCAAGCATTTTTAAAGGTATAGCCCAGTTCTAGAAAGGAGATTATCTGGGACCCTCACGTATCTGTCTTTAAAGCTTCAGGATTTTGGGTGGGAATCTAAGTTTGACAAAAACATTATGATTCCGTATTATGGAGTTTTAGTTGACTAAGTCACATCACCAGCATGAGCAGCTCCATTGGTTTCTTTGGATTGCTTGTAGGAAAGCAATGCATTTGGTGAAAGTTTTGGTAGGATCAGGTTTTTAGATTTATGTGAGTGTGTCAAATACATAAATGATTTCTGACTAACAACAGTGAGAGGCTCTGTCATTAGCTTAAATACAAAAAGCAACAGCTCTGGTAACAAACTAACATTTTTTGCTTAGCTGTTAGGAATGTTTAGACAATAATAATAAAAAAAAGATGCTTAGTGTTTTATCATGTTCATTTAACAGGTGCTCCATTTACAAGATGTCAAAGATGTTTCTTTTGGGTTTCAAACAATAACTTCAGATGTTTCCAAGCTCAGCTCTTTCTTTGCACTGAAAATGGTTAAACGGCTCTTTGTAGACAAGTCTCTCAATCCTACCACAGTAAGTACTGCAGGAAAACCCTGGTGCTGTGAATTACTTGGCCATCATGTTGATGGATTATGGTGTCAGACTGCAATGTTATTTAAAATTAATTCTTGTACTTTTGGCTGTTGGTTGACTGGACTCAAATGATAAACAGCATAATATTGTCTGCTGCCATAAAGGTTTGTAGGAGGATAGATGAGTCTGCTGCTTGACCCCAAGCTGTGCAACTCTTACAACACTTTTAATTCTTTCATTAATATGCTTTAGGTCAGTAGCAAGTTTGGTTTTGAACGCAACATAACTTCTATGCCACATCAAAGTCTTTGCATTGCAAGTATAAGTGAAAAAGAGTATAAAAAAAATTGGTGGTGCAAGTGTGTGTCCAGTTCACACACCCAAGTAATTACTGCATAAGCTTCAGTTTTTTCAATCTGCATGAGAAGGCAGAAGCCTGACTATTGAAGCAATACCAGCAAAGAAGGTGGTGTTTGGCCTTTTAACTTATGAACTTTGCAAAAAAGTGAAAAGAATGCTGTGTGTGTTGAGTTTTTTTCCTCCAAAAGTTGTCTTTAAGTAGAGTGCCAAGCAAGGATAGCATCAGCCTAAAAGAGGTGTTTCAGAAAACTCAGCATGCAGCAGTGATGCTGTGGTCAGATCAGCTGCTGCTCAGCCTCTGCTACAATAAGGCCAGGACCCAGAGCAAGAAGTGTCTTCCCTGGTGAGGACAGACATGATGGGAGCAGACTGGGGCCTCTATCACAGTCTTGCTGAGGCCTGGACTGAGGGTTGTTCTGCCCTGTAAACTCTGCCAGCATGGCCACTCCTGCAATATCAAAGTTACTTAGCTGCTGATGTAGCACCACTGGTCTGAAGATGACCTTGGGAGTGATGTGCTGGATGCAGGTGTACATCCTTGTTGTCTTCTGCAGTTATTTAATACTTTTCCTCAAATATTAATGAACTCCTCAACTACTCAATGGCACTTAACCAAGAATGACTGGTTACTTGTGTTTTTCAGGACTTTGTCAACTCCACAAAAAGACCTTTTCCATCTGAATTGGAATTAGTGGAGTTCAAAGAAAAAACTGAGGAAACCCGAGAAAAGATCAACAAATCCCTTTCAGAGCTGACTGATGGTGGGTACAGCTTAACATTGGGAATGCTGTTTGCCCCTCTGGAGAAAGATCTTTATCCTTGTGACACCTCTTTAGGAGTAAATACATAGTGAAAGAAGACTAGGCCTGCTATTTGGATTCATGAGGATTAGCAGCACTGACTTTACTGCTGCAGCACTTCTGAAGGTGGAAATGTGAGATTGACCTTGCATTGGCCTTGAGGAAAGCTGCTCACATTTGACTGCAGCAGGATGGTCTGGGAGAATGACAGGTCCTGGCTGTGGAGCATCACAACATGTAAAACCAAAACATCGAACCCTCTAATTCCTTTAAAAGCTTCATTGTAATGGGAAGTACTCGTTGGACTCGGAGTTTCAGGCTGTTAATTAATATCTCAGCTGCTTTTGCTAGCAAGGGTGCCACAAGCAGATGTGGGTCTCTCATTTGCCACCTCGTGGAAGCCCCGGCAGAGGTGGCCCTGGGGTTGGTTGCCACCTGTTGCCCTCGTGTGGTGCAAATATGGAAACACCATGCAGGAGTCTGGTCCGTCCCAGGCTGGCACAGCTGCCCACGGGGAAGCACCTGGCCCTGCCTTTGCTACTCCAAGACAGTATTTGCCTTCCCAGTGGTCTGAATTCAGGGTCATTTATGGCAGTACTTGAACAGGTCTAAAACAGAGAGAGTGGGTCATGACATTTACATCCTCTTTTGAAGTCTGTAGCGGTATTTGGATATTAACTGTAATCAGAGAAGCTTTTTTTTTTTTTTGGTTTTTTTTTTTTTTTTTTTTTTTTTTTTTTTTTTCTGGTTTTTTTTTTTTTTTGTTATGCTGGTTATTTTATTCTTGTGTATCAGTCTAGAAAAGAGTAGCAGCTAATTTGAAACTTCCCTTCAAGTCCTGCTCTCCAAATGACAAAGTGTTTTTTTCACTTAAACCTGTTGAATTTCACTGGAAACTCAGCACCTTCTTTAAGGTACTGAACAAAAGCAGGAGATGTAGTTTTGATTACATGCGGTATAAACCAACAAAACGTCATTTGGAAGATTTGCCTTGATCCCAAACCCTGCATCAAAAATTAAGTTGCAATTTTAAGTAAGTGTTCCTTTTTGTAATTTTCCATTAGAAAGAAAATCTTTTATCTGTGAGATGCAGGACACAAATGTGTTTAGTTCAGTGAAATGTTACCATATTCACTTAAAGCAATTGATGTACTGCTAATGTGTTGTTGTATTAACAACCATCTTAAATTTGTTCACAGGAAAAATGGAGAATGTTTTGAATGAGGATAGTGTAAGTGACCAGACTCAGATCCTTCTAGTTAATGCAGCTTATTTTGTCACTAACTGGATGAAGAAGTTCCCAGAGGCAGAGATCAAAGAATGTCCTTTTAAAGTCAACAAGGTATGTTCTGGGAAAAAAGGAAAAAAAAAAAAAGGTACTGTTTCCTCTCATGAAAATGAAAACTTTGACCTAAGGAAATCCCAACAAGAGAAAATGAGCAATATGTATTACCATGGCCTTCTTAGACTCTGCCTAATCTTACAGAGTGTTGCGAGGGTCCCAGACTGTCCTGGGAGTATGTTTGGACAACATGAGCTGAGTACAAGTGGTCAGAAGCAGCTGTTGTCTGCAAGGAGATGCAAAATCCCATGGGTAGTTTTCTCCAAGAGACTGGAAGGTTGCAGGTACCAGAGGCTGCATCCAAAAACCAGCAGAGGTGAAGCACATTGCATTTCTTGAGCCGGTGAAATGTGTACAGTTGTGTCACCTCTTTGACTACATCCCTTAGGTGCCTGGCCCTGTGTTTTCCTCTTCAGAGGTGTCATCCCATCAGTCTCCCTCTTTCCAGTCAGGCTCAGGACTGCAGCTCCCTGCGTGTCAGTCCTGCTGAACCATGAGGTCCATGTGGGAGCAGCACCTGTGGCTGGTGCATTCAGGAGTCTGTGACCAGTGATGAGCACTGCAATCAGACAACTTACAGCCAAGATACAAAGCTGCACAACATTTGTGAGATAAAGAGATTATATTCCAAATATACACACACATACATATAGAAATGCATAAGCAAAGTCCAAGTTTCAGGTTCACTGAAAATATTCATAAATTAACTCATCAGCTAATATAGTTCCAGCTAAAAAAGTTTTTAAAATCACACAATCAACACTAAAATTTTTAAGGGAAACATCTCAAGTTATTTTTTTTCCCTAAAGTAACATTTTTCTATTTGAATACTTGAATTTGAATTTTGAACATTTTCATCTGGACAGAACAGTTTTAAAGTCTTCCCTATGAAGTAAAGTGTTTTGTTTTGTTTTGTTTTGTTTTGTTTTGTTTTGTTCNAAGTGTTTTGTTTTGTTTTGTTTTGTTTTGTTTTGTTTTGTTCTGTTCTGTTCTGTTCTGTTTTGTTTCATTCAAAAGCAAAGACTTAGAGATTTAGGTAAGCCTGAAATTTCTTCTCATTCTGTTTCAACTCCTGAACCAAAATATCAATTATTGAAATGAACACCTTGACCTTCACTGTTGAGCTGTGCTCAGCGCTTGACACTTGCTAGCATTACAATGCCCTGTAGACAGTGTAGCTGGTAGTACTCAGTGAAAAGGCATGAAGGGCCACCAATATTAGATAAATTGCTCTTTTAAGGCACATCCCCCATATGTTGCTATTGTATTAAGTAGAATTCTGTTCCACTTTTGTTTGGAAAGCTGCCTACTGTAAGAAGCCAACTCTTACTGCTGCTGTCATTACCTGTGAAAGCCAACAAATTCTCTGGTGGTAACTCAATGTATCCCTTACATGCAAGCTTAAAAACTTTCCTCTGTCACCATTTTTATCTATGAATTAAAAGGAATGATAGATTGTTTCCTCTATGTTTTGCAGACTGAAACTAAACCAGTGCAGATGATGAATCTGGAAGCTACTTTTTGCCTGGGCTATGTAAAAGATTTAAATGTTGCCATCCTGGAGCTCCCATGCCTTAACAAACATATAAGCATGCTCATTCTCCTGCCCAAAGAGATTGAAGATGAGACCACTGGCTTGGAGAAGGTGAGAGAAAAAAATAGAAATGCTATGATACTTCCCTTGGAAACAGCCCATATCATGCCATATGTTTATGGAATATTTTTGTTATTTTAAAGCAATGCATAAGGAAACAAAAAGTAACTTACCTGTGTGAATTTACCATCTCATTCTGCTTCTCTATTCCTCCTCTCCTATTTGTGGCATCATCGTTTTCACTGTGTCCAGTGTGAGGTTGTACATGAGGCTTTGTTCTAGATAGAGAGTGCACAGAAGACAGTGGAAAGTGCAGAAGGTGCCCTTATTTCTGGTATCCTTATTTTTTTTCAATTGACATGTGTCCAGGATTTATTTTACAAAGGTCTTACACTTCTCCAAGTTTTAATTTTGAGCAGAGGTGCCTGCAAATGAGCCATTTTTTATTGCAATTGCACATAAATGTGAAAATTAATAAGGCATTTCCTAAAGATCAATAATTTCTTATGTAATTTCTCTATGAAAATGTTACAACATATTTTCACCCCTATTCAAAGTTTATTAAGGACTAAGTAATTAATAATATTAATTAATAGTAAAGTTATTTAAGGATTAAAAACTTATGATTACGCAAGTCTTCTTTGTAATTTGCTGCAACTGGCCACAAATTTTAAAGGCAGGAAGAATCTGTCTTTGCAGCTGCAAGATACTTTTATATGTTGGAGTAAATTACAGAACACACCTATCACAAAATGCAAGTGAGGCCTTTCCTGATATCAATTTGTTGTGGCCCCGCATTCTGCCTCCTCCCTTTCCAGTTAAAAAAAAATTGCTTGAACAGTTGCATGTTTGATTGAGATCAGGCTCTGGATTTGGATTTTGTGTACCAAATACCAGCAATTTCATTACTCTGTAGGGTCAGGAATAAAGACTTTTGGATCTCTGCCAGTTGGCCAGGTGTAACCTGGGTCGGGACTGTCTTCCTCAGGTTCCTTCATATGGCTGTTGAGGTGATTGTTCATCAAAGGCTTGCCAGAGCATGCACATGCAGAAGTGTTGCTCCAGAGGCCTGTCCTATGGATTAAATCATACTTGAATCAATATAACTGAAAGTATGTTAAGCCTGAATGCTATGGTTGTGAATTCAAAAACAAAAATTGCCTTTGGACTTTATTTTTTGGAGGTTTGATAGGAGTGAGAAGTTCAGGAATGTTCTTTTTTTTCTCCTTTCACTTTCCTCAGACTGCTCAGTAATTTCCTTTGTTCATTTATGTTTTTAGCTGGAAAAGGCACTGACTCCTGAGACATTATTACAATGGACAAATCCCAGCATGATGGCCAACACCAAAGTGAATGTATTTCTTCCAAAGTTTAGTGTGGAAGGTGACTATGACCTGAAGCCACTTCTGGAAAGCCTGGGAATGACAAATATCTTCAACGAAAGCGCATCGGATTTCTCTGAGATGTGTGAGACAAAAGGTGTTGTTGTGTCAAAGATCATCCATAAAGTCTCCTTGGAAGTAAATGAACAAGGTGGCGACTCCCGGGAGGTACCTGGATATCGGATTCTGCAACACAAAGATGAATTTAAAGCTGACCATCCATTTATCTTTTTGTTTAGACACAACAAAACTCGCAACGTGATTCTTTCAGGCCGATTCTGTTCTCCTTAAGCAGGGCATGTTCATTACAAAAAAAGCACAATTGCGTTTGTGGTGGTGCACACTCATGTAAAGCTTTTCTTCCTGACTATCTACCTTTAAAAGGAAATCTAAGAGGTTCATATATTGGCCTAGTGATACAATGTACTCTACATATGCAGCAGAACTAGTTTCTCTCCTTTTGTTTCCTCCCCTTTAGCGGAATAATTTCCACTGTGAAGAACACACCATATTTTATTGAGAAGTATCCCAGCTTCAGCAACAAGAACATTTTGTTCCTCTGTGACACTTTTTTCCCCAAATGAAGTGAGAGCCTGATTTAAGATAGCTCAGGAGCTGGAAAGAGCTCTAGGAGGAAGAGGTGCATTCCTGCTCCCTAGTGAAACCTCTCTCCCTCATGACTCACACTCTCTGGATTCCTAATGCCTAAAAGGGGAAATGTGAACATGTGGTATGATAGCTCTTCCCCTGTACCTGGCCACACTCTGGTGGTCCAGGGTGCCCTACCAGACCCTGCCAGCACCCACTGAAGACGTGGACAAGTTCTGCAGCATGGCTACAACAGTTCAGGCTGGCATTAGGATTTGCATCTGTGAAACAGCAGCCACACCAGCAGCCACACCGAGGCCTATGGACACCAGAGGCAAAAATCATGGGGACTGGATGTGTCCCCAGAAGACTCTTCAACATTAAATTCCCAGACTGGAGAGGTTGAACTCTCCTGTGTGGCCTTTTTTGACTCGTTCCCTTCAGACATGGAAGATGGGACAAGAGGAATCTTGTTGTATATATCCTAAGGAAAAGAACATTATGCAAATCAAGGATAGAACACACTTGGATTAATACTGGAAGTGCCACTCTTCTCATTCACAGATTATCTGCCATTTCTAGCTCTGGATTCAGCATTAAGGAAACTCCTTACAGTTACTCAATGTCTAAGGCATGAGAAAGAAATAAGGACTTCGACTTGAGTGAAATTAACATTGTAATTACTAGTCTTCAAATTCCACATGAGATTATGGTAATCAAATTTCATTTCTATCTAAAGACTGCCTGCTGCATATGTTCAGTACTCGTTTACCTAAATACTGTTCAGAATAAAGCACTATAAAACCTGTGTCAAATGTACAATACCTCTAGTGTTGGTCTGTGTGTTCATTGACAGTGCCAGTGTTTATGCCTGATTTCCAATAAATTACAGGAATGGAAATATGCAGATTCACTTAGGCCACAAAGTCAAAATGAAAAAAAAAAAGCAACTAAGTGAATGTCTGGATTGCCCTTCTGAGCCACATGATGATGGTTCCCAGTAAGGACAATCTTAGGCAGTCAGGATACATGCAGAATTCAATTACGTATCCTCAAAATATGGAAGCATTTTACTTGAGAAATCCTCTTGGTGCCTCAGGTCTGAAAGAAACTGGAAAGAGATCTCTAAATGAGAACACGCAACAACCCCTAATATGCATCCTTTCAACATCAGAGCCCTGGTTACTGTGAATTTAGAGATGGGAGTTCTGTTTTGATTCTTGAGCTTAATGACCCAAGAGAAGCCCTTAGTCACAATAATTCAGTAGTTCCCTGGGAGGACCTTTAAGGGTTTCTAATGCATTTTAGTGCCAGAGGTTTAACTGGGGTCTTTGGCCCATATCTTGGAGGGTACTGAGGAGACTAATTTGGGTCAAAAACAATGGGAGGTGAGACCCTGTGGATCTCTGGGGGTCTTTGCTGATATGCATCAGATGTTTTGACACAAGGATAGTGGTCAGAAAAATGAAAAATACAACAATTAATGTGAGCCCATCCTGTCTGAGAAGGACTTAGCTACAAAGATCTTTACTGGCTCAGCTTCAGTGATACCTGAAAGACTGGTAATGGTTGATACACCCCATCATTGTCTGATCTGCTCTGGAGGCTGGGGTCAGATGTATCCAGAGCTGCTGTCACTGTGGCTTCTACTGGTTCTCCTGTAGGAGGTGGGTCAGGACATTGTGCATGGGGTTGGTGACTAAGCAGCTGCACAGGCAGTCCATGCATAGAGAAGGGGAACTGGTTGCCTCTAGTCTGTACAGTTTGTGCTTGGACACTGACCCTTTGTCAGGTGGTTCCAGTTGTGCAGCAGGCCATTTCACGCTTACTGCTACAGCTCTGCTGGTCTGCTAGACTGATGAAAACCTCTGGCAGATTGTCCCAACCCTCTTTTCCTTCCTGGATGAGATTTCCTAAAGGAGAAAAACTCAGACATTGCTTTCTCAACTTTTTCAGGTTCTGAAAACATTCCAGTTCAGGAGCCAGTCTTCATTTAATGGAAGCTGTAGTCTGTTTAAATGTTGATCAGAGCATTTGTCATATCCCCATAAATTTGTGACAGCATTCTTTTCCTTGTGATAGCTTGGCCAGGAAGGGTTATCCCATGAAAGCAGAGAGAAACACTGCTTCAGGGTAGGGCCTGTCTTTCTCCACCTCCTGACTAATTCCAAGGCATCTCAGCCTGTGCAAGGCAAGCAGATGTTAGAGATAGAAAGCTGTCTTGGCCCACATAAAGCAAACCCACCTATTGGTTTTTTATTAAGAGGATGGCTTGCTCATGAAAACCTCAGTTTTCACTTCTGCCTCTTCTCTCTGCCAGTCCCAGTGTGAAGCTTTTCCACCTCACAGCATGTGAAGGAGAAGTAACCATGAGGCTC
Organism: Peucedramus taeniatus; assembly: GCA_013400575.1. Taxonomy (NCBI): domain Eukaryota; kingdom Metazoa; phylum Chordata; class Aves; order Passeriformes; family Fringillidae; genus Peucedramus; species Peucedramus taeniatus. The sequence continues at coordinate 84,871 of WBNO01017563.1, read as the reverse complement.
CTGCTGCTGTGAGAAACCACGTTACAGTCTGCTATTTTCATTCTACCCTTTGCTGGCCTCTGGGCCTTGGGCAAGAAATTGCCCAGGAGGACGTGGGAAAACGCGTGTGGGAGTTTGTGTGCAGGAGCTCTTACGTGCTGGAAGGTGTTGGTCACAACGGAGAGCGTGAGCATAGCTGAGGGCTTGCTCAGATTGACAGGGTGCTCCACCTCACCTTTCAACAGGGCATTACTATCCAGTGATGGATGATGCCCCTGATGGCAAACAGCAAGCTGTGGCTGGCTTTGGCAGGGCTGTGTGCCGGCTCACCTCATCCCTCACCCACCTGCACAGCCACTGCCTGCTCCTCACTCCCAGCGTTTGGTTGAGAAGGGACACGTCTTAATGTCTTGTGGTAGCAAAAGTGCTTTGTGGGGAAATTCTGAACCTTGACAAATGCAGCTTTGGGCAAATTGGCCCCACTGGAAAAGCAGTACATTTTTGTGAATGTGCTGTCCTAAGGGCCTAGAAAAGACAGAATTTGCACCTATACTGACATTTCCTGAGGCAAAGCAGTTAAGCAAATGCCAGGGAAGCTCTGAGGGAATATATGACAGAGCAAGCAAAATAAAACAGTGGAGGAATGTTGTCAATATAGAAGGAAGGGAGAAAACACAGAAATTGGAAGAAGGAAAATCTTGCAAAATACTCAAAATACTTAGGTTGTCACTGAAAAGATGCATGGACTAGAAAAGCATCAGAAGATACGTGGTAAGGCAACATTCATAAATAAATAAATTTTAAAATAGAGAAAAAGAACTGAGAAAGAAGACTAAGAAGCATTACAGAAACATGCAGGAAGAAAAAACAGAAACAAGAAAGTGAATGGCAAATGGGAGCAAAAAAGCAAGGAAAAGAACAGAGGTAATGAGAATGATCATTTTATCCTGGTATCTCTCATTGTTTATGGATTCCTCTTCTCAGATGGGTACTGGAGCACTGGAGCTTGGCCAGCTGGGCTGAGACCTTGGCAGAGGAGTGGGGAACAGCAAAGCTGGACAGTGCTGTGCCTAAAGAAGATGGTCCGGCTTCTGCACTAGAAGGAAAGTGTGGGTAAGGCAAGATGGTGCTGAGGGGCCTTCTTCCTCTTTCCTGCTTACTGTGTTTGATCCCATAAGTATCCTATGAATCCAAAGCCAGTTTTATGCTTTGTAGGAAGAAAGGTGAGAGAGAAAAGACATAAAATTTTTGGTGTTGCAAAGCCACATACAACCCTAGTTTAGCTCTGATCTCCAAATACAGCTGCCATAACCCAGTGTTGCAGCTGAGTGCAGTGGTATTGATTAGAGATCAAACACTGTGCTAGTGCAGCTCCATGCTTCCCATCTCTTTACTTCCTTCTCACTTTATGCTGGAGACTTAACCTCAGTGATCAGCCACTCCTGGCCTTCTTTTATTCTTAACTCCGTGATTTAAAAGAATACCCCCTGGCTGGGGATTCCTGTTACAGTTCAAGGAAATATTTCTTCCCTTCTCTAATTAAGCTCCTTCCACGCACATAAAGCCAGCTCCTTACCTGAGAGGGAGAGATGGCTGTAGGCAACATAAAGCTCATCCATTTCCCATTCATTTGCTCTATCACTGCAAGCAAGCTCAGCTCCAAACAGTCTTGGCATGAACCCTGCACACACCTTTGTCCAGGCCAGACCCCATCAAAATTTGAAAGGGACTATGCACAGCAGTGCAGGCATGAGTCTTCTTAGGGTTAATGACCAGTTTTCCAGCTGAGAGTGGCTTGGCATTGCAATCAGGAGATGTTGCCAACAGATATTGCCTGCCAGACTTGTTGGGCAGCTTGAGAGAAGTGCTAATAGCCTATTGCTAGATATAGGTTTCCCATTCTTCTGTGGGGAAACTTCATGGTGATGGCATTTGCATTAAACAGCAAGATGCTGCTATCAGCAATCATTGGTTAGAGGCTGAACTTTCCCACAAGAGAGTGGGAGTATTTTTTAATACAGTATTCACAGGAACGTGCTCCAGAACTCAGCTGTTGTCTTCTTCATTTAACCTCTTCAGGCAAGAAGGTAAAAATTCTATGTTGTTTTGTTGTTTTCTTTTTTTTTTCCAAAATAACTATGATTTTTTTTTTCCTGATCCAAAGTACTCTACAGGCTGGTAAAGTAAACATCATTTTTACATATTGGGCAGAAAGAGAGATAGCTTTACAGGCTGCAGGCAGCAAAACACGCTGCCAAAATTCAGGGGGCTCAAGAGCTCACACAAAGGGAGCTGGTCTTCAGTGGGACATGAATGAGGATTTTAGGAACACATCTAAAGATTCTTGCCTAAATTTCAGAGGCTTCTGAATCTGAAATTTCCCCAAAACCTCTCTGTTCACCCAGTAAAGTCTAATTGCCAGAAGACTGATGAGTTCAGTGGCTTGTACAAAAAAGTAGATGCTTTTCTGTCTGTATCTCCAGAAGGGCTGAAGTACAGGCACTTTCAGAGCACCTCTACTCACTCTGGTAGAAACAGGCTTCATATAAAGTGATGGTGCTGGTGAGCTGGGCAACCTGACCCACAGCATGAGAAATGCAGGTTAATTTTCCCTCTTTACTCACATTTCCATGGCACAAGAAAAAGCCTTGAAATATTCTCTAGATGAGAGAGAGGGCAGGCAAGTTTTTGACTGGGTTCTAAGGCATTTCCCCTTTACACTGATCCCCACTACCAGGGAAGTTGTTTATGTTCTTAAACAATGACGCTATAAAAGAGAAAGGGTGGAGTGGCATTCAGATTTTGTTTTGTTAGTGGGGGTGCTAGTCTTTGCTATTAAAATATGAGCTCCTGGGTTTGGCAATGCTGTTTAGGAGCTTGCAGAGAAGCCTGTGCAGCTGCACACAGGCACAGCAAATAACTTGCCACTGTGGAGCCTGTAACAGGCCAATGCACATCCATGCCTGCTTATGGAGAAATAACTGGCCTAGAGAGAGGTGTAGAAGATACCAGAGGGGCTGGTGCAAACTAACAAAAGCAGTCAGGAAAAAGCTTTTTTGGCATAAAAGTAGCACACTGAGAGGCTAGGTTGTTTGGAAAATGAACTTGGCACAATTTCACTTGAAAAGCTGCTTTGTACTGAAATGTATTGGTTTTTAATTTAAAGCATGTGCTGTGCTACTTAGGGATGATCAGAATTTCTGTGTTGTAGGAAATTTAATTTTTCTTATGTTCTGTTTGTCCCTTTCACTCCAAATCAGCACAGAAACACTTCAAAATGTATTCTTGTATGAATGGTCATGAAAAATAAGAAAGTCACTTCTACCAATTTTCATGTGAGGGGACACCACTATCGATCTTTTTCTAGGATAGACCATGTAATTTCTGCCAATTCTATTTCCCTCTGTGTATGAGAAATGAATGTGTGTAAAGGCACCTTAATGTGACACAGATTGAATAAGTAAAACATGCAATGGGAATTATCATGTGGCATCAGGCAAAACAGGTTCCTTCTTACTTAACTTGTATGAAATACAGAATTACCTTAACAGCAAGGCTACAGGTCTCTTACCTTCTCCACCCTATTTACTGCCTCCTTCTGTTGACTGAATATTATAATCTAATACAACCATTAATTACGACAGCTTTCAGCACAGGTTTCTTTATTCTTTGATAGTTTTTGTTTTGATTTCATCTAAGCTTAGCCAAAAACAAACTATAAAGAGAGAACAGATCATGAATAGTTATAGTAAAGGAGTGTTCATCATTTCACACAGCCATGGAGGAAGTTTGTAATTTTTACGAGGCCTGTGGTATGCAGTGGTTTCTTCTGAAGGAAGATATTTTCCTGGGTAGCTTCTTGCTCACATACTGCAGTGCCAGTAATTTCATTTGCCAGAGTATGTTAAAAGCTGCTGAACCATCATGCAAAGGATCTCCTGTCATCAGAGGCTCTGCACTACTAATAATGCCCAGTGCAGGTGCTTTGGCTAGTGCGGATCAGCAGCTAGGAACTTCCTGGAACACTCCTTTTGATCCTGTATCATCCCTCCTTACCACTCCAAGATTATTTAAAAGTGACATTACCATTTGCTGTCCACCATGTAAATGTGCTCCAAACGCTGCGGTCCTTGCAGTACCTCCAAAAGTCTGGTTGAATTATTGCACAGATTACACAGAAGGCTTTGTGGTGTGGAATCACTCATGCACTTGTTCCCACCCCATTTTAGATTAAGGAAGTTCACTAAATCCTTTCATTGGGCAGTAAGAAAGTTCCTTCACTAGCCCATACCTGCCCTCCCTTCCTCTGGATTTCTAGAGCAGCTCTCTAAGTAGTTCCCACTCACAAAACCATGGAGTTGGCTGTAGTGTTTGCACCTGGATGTCTCCCTGGTGACAGCCTGCTGCTTTTGCTGAAGGAGTGGCCACATCAGTGTGCCAGACACTCACATTAAAACCTATTCCCAGATCCTGGGCTCTCCCTCCACTCTTGGCACTCAGCCCTTTCCCTGCAGGGTGGGGTGGAGCTGCCTTCTTCCTACTGAGTAAGAATATTAACTCTTTTTTTTTCTCCTTGACTCGGTCTGAAGGTGGGACACACCTACAAAGTGCCTCATGACCTACATTCACTGTGGCCGATTTCACAGCTCCATTTCAGATCTTTCAAGAGATGTGGAAGCATAGCACTACAAACTTCAGCACTGAAAAGGCACTGTTTTGTTTTCAGAAGGTTGTGGATAGTAGGATATGAAGGTGGAAAAAAGAGAAATTATTTAGTGGAATGTCTTGTCGTAAGATTACTGCATTATTAAAAGGTAAAGTAAAATCATATTACATAAAAATACACTAATAGCAGAGCTTAAACAGCTGTGTTCAGAATTAATGAGATAAAACTCATCTTTAATTTGAAAAAAATAAAACTCATCTGTGCAAAGAACCCTTTGGATATTTCTCATCTGTTTTGTCCATTTGCATTAGGTCTTTATGTGAAGTACTTCTGGACTCCAGGGTAAAACAAAAGTCTCAGTATGAAACATCTATGAACTTTTCTTTCAGCATCACAGGTTCTTTCCACTCAGAAACAGGATGAAGCATTGATTGTTGCTGTTGTCAGTCAAATGGCAAGAAATGTCTGCATTTGCCACACACTGACCTTCACATATTCAGAAACTTTTTTCATCTCTTCCAAGCCTCTGCAGCAGTTTGGTTTAGGCTCTCTCGTTTTTCTGTGGGCTGAGTTCATTCCCATTGTCTGGCACTTGCTGCAGGTGCAGATGGTTTCACAGACAAATGTTGTAACTTGGCTGGACCATATCAACTCCCAATGCCTTGGTAACTTCTGGCACCTGAGTCCCAGCTTTCCATGCAAAGTCATGCCTGGCTCGTGGCTGAGCTGGAGATAGTGTTCATGCTGCATCCTGAGAACACTGCAAGGCATTTTGAGCAGCTCTTTGCATAAAGAGAGCTCTGTGAAGGTCAGACTCTCTGTGAAGGGAGGGAGCTGTGGCTGTGGTAGAAGAACTGGGGCCTCAGTGGGAGGCTGACAGGAGAGTTTTGGCTCAAATGGGTTGCAGGTCTCCAGCACGAGGCAACCCCTTCCCCAGAGGGCTCACGACAAGTCTCAAAGGGGCACCACCAGCCCAGGACAGGCTGTACAAGTGCCCTTCTGATAAAAAGATCCTGAAGTTCAGCTTTGCACCAGCCTCTTCCCACCTTTAACCTCTGGTAACCAAGACTGGAGTTCCTCATGTAACCTCACCTTCCAGGCTGCAGCTTCAGGGCAGACAGGGCTGAGGAAGAGTGCCTGCTGTGCTGTGGCCAACTGTGGGTGCTGGGGAGAACCACTTGGCTGTGCACTCCCTCCTTTTCCCAAAAGAGAGGAACTTTGGCAGCTTTCTCTGGACCTGTCCCATACTAGTCCCAGTGCAGGCTGAAAGGTAGAGATCTGTGCTGAGGGAGACATGAAGGACTTGTCTCCATACTGTGGTTGTGTGTTTTCCCCTAAATAAATAACCTTTCTGGAATGCAGACCAGTGCTATTTGTCAAAAATGTTTGTTTGATACTGCAAGTGATCCATTGTGGTTTTGTGTGAGTTTCTGTTTGTTTGTTTGTTTGTTTTTGTATAATGATTCCAGAAAATTTTGTGTGATCCCACTGGTATCTACACTATGCCTTTACAATTCTCCTGAGATTGAGGAAAGTAGTTTCTAATCACCTGGTTTTTAGATGGCCTCCTCCTTGCAAGGACTGAGCTGAACTTGGTCCTAACTTGTTCTTAGCAGAGTGGATTGAACATAAATGACCCATGGGAGAGGTATCAGACTGAAATGTTTCTAGTACAAAAGTAGAGAGTGACACGTATCTTGTCATTAAGCAGGAACTTACAGACTTCAGGGCTCTTGGGCTATTTGTTTGGAATTTTTAATTGTGGATCCTGCCTCAATCTCTGACTCCTGGAAAACTTACTAGAAGTTAAAAAAGTGTATTTCGAACTGTTAGTGTTCCCATATATAGTTCAGTCTCCATAGCTGTTAATGAGTGTTTTTCATGTATGAAGACATTTAATTAATAGTGATTTTATTTTTAGGAACCTGTTGTTTGAAACTCCCTTGCCACAGCTCTGGTTACCACAGATGGTTATATGCAGGCTTAGTTTCTGTCACCAAGTCTCTATCACTAATGTATGTTGGTAAAAGGAAAGAGTTGATGCAGGTGTATGCATCAAACCAGTGTGGGGAAGGAAAATGTTAATCCATACCTGTCTAATTTCAACATCATAAGTTGAAATAAGACACAGTGTGGGATAAGGCAGAAAAAGGGTCCTTTCTGAGGAATGCACATATGTTGTGAGCATGGGTCCCTTTTGCAGACCCTCTGTACCTTGCTCCTGCTGTGCATCATAGACTGATGTGTGTAAGGCTGAATAAAAATTTGAGGACTTAGAAAATGTCTGTTATGTTCAACAACCAGCTGTGGGACAGATGCTTCACAGTGTGGTCTAGCTAGGCCAGCTGCACTAAATTTCTTAATTCTTTTGTGCTCCCACTCAGCAGCTGCTTCATGATGGAGTCAATTTCCAGACCAGTTACTGAGTTTTGCCTTGATCTCTACAAAAAGCTCAACAGAAGTGCAGAGGACACAAATATTGCCTTCTCTCCTATGAGCATCTCTGTTGCCCTGGCCCTGATCCATCTTGGTGCAAAAAACAACACTGCTGCTCAGATAGAAAAAGTGAGTATGAATAAACCATGGTGAGGTGCTTCCACATCACCTCTGTTCCCTTAGTGGAAATGTTGGGCATCCCAGCACGGCAAAGGTGTGAGTGTCTCCCAGGAAACCTGCACAACAGCAGGCACAGGTGCTGCCTTCACAGTTGTGCTTGGAGCACTATGATCCCTGCCATCTGCTGGTGTGAGTCTCATCATACCCTCTGCAAGGGCTGACTGAGGGGAGGGGATACAGCACAGTGGGGTGCTCTGGCTTTCCCCAAGCCTTCTGGCAGAATCTCAGGCTTTATTTCAGAATTATGGGCAGGCGTTTCCTCTTGTGGTTGCTACGAGAGCAGCAACCTGAGAGTGGGAGTCTGGGTGGGCAGTGGGGGAGCTGCAGGCACCTGAAGGGGTTGCACCTGGGTGGCTGAAAGCATTAGCTCATTTGTCCCTTAGGACATTCAAGAGTCAAAATGTCTCACCCCACAGGGACCCAGGTGGGCAAGGAGGAGGTGAAAAAGGCCACCCCTCCAGTCACTGCACCTTTACTTCCTACAGTGCAAGTTCTGCTTTCTACAATCTTTCTTCTCTTTTCTTTTTTTTTCTTTCTTCTCTCTACCATGAGTGGTAGAAGGCCAATAATCCTAAGGCAGGGTGTGGTGAGTTGACCTTTGCTGTGGCTGCCAGGTGCCCACTCAGACACTCTGAGTCTGTTCTCTTTGCACAGAGACCACCCCTGGCTACCATAACCCTGACACATCAATACTTTAGACAGGGACTCCCACTTATTTTATTTGGGAATTGCTTCATATCAGTATCCTCTAAAAAATGAGAGTAAGTCTATGTATGATGCAACATTATTGTAATAGAAAAACTGTGGGAAACTTTTCAGTGATGTATTTGCACAGTAGAAACAAGGACTGGTTTCCATTAAGAGCACTGTGGTTTTGATCTATTTCTTAAACTGATGCTAATGTTAAGAATGATTGCAAGAAGCCAGTTTTGATGCTTTTAAAGAAAATTAATTTTTGTCTCTTTGCTTGGGGCAACTTTTTGTTTTGAAATTTAGATAACTGTAGCCATGAAGACGAATCAAATATAGCAATAAAAACACAAATCAAATATAAACATTTTGAGTTACTGAAGAGTAACATTTTGAGGGATCAAGTGCCAGTTCTTCTTGGTGTGTTAATATAGAAAAGTGAGTCTGAACATGAATGTATGAACAAGTTCAAGTCTGTAATTTCAGCTGATGAGTGAAGCCGCTAAAACATCTTTCTTGAATCTACACCACTTATCCAATAGGGGTCAGCAAAGCTTTTAAACAAGGAATGTGGTTTTATCTCAGTTACAATTGACATAACTCAACATCTTCACCTGCAGGTGCTCCATGTCAGGAAAGCTGCCGGAAGAATGAGTCTTGGATCTGATCAAGAGAGTGCAGCCCCAGAAACGGAGCCAGAGGGAAGCCTGGAGAGTCAGCCTTCCTTCTCAGAGGTGTGTCTTGGCTGGGGAGCCACTGCGTGGTAGGTTAGTGCGGGTAAAACACTAGGGTTTGCCACTGGAGGGAGTCAAGATCACATGCTCAGAGTCTGCCTAATCCTCTAGGAAATGACTGATACAAGGTTTTATTTTATTAAGGGCCAGTAAATCAATACCAAAGCCTTCACTGATCTCATCTGAAGGAGGATGAGGCCACAAAGCTTGGTCTAGCTGGATTTAAAAATCTGTATAGCAGGAGTTAGTCTTATAGTGTTATCTAATTAAGATGCAAATTAGCAACTAAAGCTGTACAGAGGAATCATTTTAATTGTTGTGTTTGTGTTACTCCTAGTGTAACAAGGAGGGAGACCTTAACCATAAAGTGTTCCAGGAGCTGCTTTTGCAACTACAAAACCTTGGTGAAAAATACATTTTAACCTTGGCCAACAATCTCTTTATTCAACAAGGATTTGAACTCCAGCAGGTAAGTCACCTGCTAACTGCTGTGGCCATGACCTCAAGCTTCCCTGTAACTGTGAACCTCACTGTTGCCCCTCTTGTGTGTTTTGGAGCATGTGATGTCCTACATGGAGCTATAGCTCTTGAGGCTGGTGGGAAAGAGACAAGACCGTCAACTTTCCATGCTTCTATAAAAAAACCAAACAAAACAGAAAAACCCACCATGTCTATATCAAAGGGTATAGAGCAAAAATAAAGCAGGGATCTGTTAATTTTTGGCACATTTTTCATATGTGTGCACTCAGCCAGAGGAGATCCTACAGCCAAAAATAGCCTATTCAAGCTGTCTGCAAACTACCTACTTCAGGTCTTGCAAGTGGGACAGCTGAGGCAGCAGTAAGCTTGGAGAGGTTTCTCCAAGGAAGGTTGTACAGGTTCACTGCATAGGACTGCTCTGCTGTCCTATGAACTTCTTGCTCCTTTCCTACAGAATGACTGATGGATCTTGAGACTACTTGGCATGGCTAACTTGTTAGTCACATCTTTGCTCTTCTGTCAGTTATTTCAATACTTAAGCATCAAACAACTAATCTTGAATTTTTTCTGTTTCGTTAATTTTTTATTTGAACCTCAGTTATGCAGTTCTCCATGACAAGGCTCTTTCTTCTGGTTTTCTTTTTACTTATTTACATTTTTGACCTATGTATTAAAATAATTAACTCTTCTTCAAAGATCCTCTAAATAAACTTCAGATATGTGACATTTCCAAAATAAAATTTTTCCTTATGGATTCAACAGGTCCCTCACCATTTCTGAAATACTGTTAAGCGATTGATTTCTTTCAAAAGGCAATAGGTACTTAATAGATTTGACCAATTCATAACCTTTATTTTGCTTTACAGCAATTTCTAATGTGTAGCAAGGAACTGTATGGAGCAATGCTGCAAACAGTGGACTTTCATGGTGCTGTTGAAGCTACCAGAAGAAAAATTAATGCTTGGGTTGAAAGTGAGACACAAGGTAAAACAAAGCAAAACCATAGCCATTCTATCCCTGCCTTCCTACATGGGTTCAACAAATGAAATTCCAGGGTAGGAAAGGCAAAACCTGTTCACATTTCTGTGTGTTCACTCTTATACTGTTTAAGGATAGTTTGTCTTCCCATCCACTCTTGAAATATTAGAGCAAGTTACTGGCTACATTGTTTATGAGTTAAAGATGTGTTTGCCGTAAAATATTTTTTATTCCCACCCTTATGCCTGACCTGATAATTGCAGTAATACCTGTAAGTCTTGACCAGACAAACTGCTCTTGCAAATAGCCATAAATGCAGATTCAGAACACCCGGGGATTATTTGGTGACCCCCATCCTCCCCAGCTGGTAACAGGGCAGAGGAATCTTCCATTTGTTTACCTATATTGTTTTTGTCCTTCGAATAATCTGAGAACTGTGTTTCTAAGTCTTTCCAAAACTATTTTCACAGGCCAATAATAGAGTCTCAGTCCAGAATCTTTATGACAGTTAACAAATACTCCTGTATTTCAAATTCCCTTTAGGTAAAATCAAGGAACTGTTTGCACCTGGTGTGATTGATGGACATGCATTGCTGGTGCTTGTGAATGTAATCTACTTTAAAGCATCCTGGGAACGCAAGTTTGAGGAAGAAAAAACAGTTCAGAGGGATTTTAAACTGAATCAGGTACATCTGCATTCTGTAAATCTTAACACTATTCACCTTAGATACTGTGAGCATTGCAGCAAGCATAACAATGTCCAGGGCTGAGCTGCCCTGTGAGTAAGCTGTGGGTGCTTTGGGAACTTAACTTACCTCCCTGTTGGGTACAGGTGTTGGTAAGAGCTGTATTGCCTAACTGACTGTAATTTTCTTTTCAACAGAACAGAAAGAAACCTGTGCAGATGATGTATCAGAAAGGCAAATTTAAACTGGGCTACATTGAGGAGGTGGGTGCTCAGATCCTTGAACTTCCTTATGCTCAGAAGTCACTGAGCATGATCATCCTGCTGCCAGGGGATGTGGCTGATGGATCTGTCAGTGGGCTGGAGCAGGTAAGGCAGTACATGTCATGGACTAGGGCTGGAAGCCAGTTGTCTGAATTAACACTGGGTAAAGATCTCCATTTTTCAAAGCTGGCCACTTATTTTAATCTCCTCCCCTCCCCCCCTCCCCCAATCTTATAGATTGAAAGCACAATCACCTATGAAAATTTGATGCTGTGGGCCTCCTCAGAGAACATGTTTGAGACTACAGTGGAGGTTTACCTGCCCCGATTCAAGCTGGAAGGCACCTTTAATCTCAACGAGGTTTTGCAAGAGATGGGGATGACCGACATCTTCACTGAATCAAAAGTTGACCTTTCTGCGATGACGTTTGCAAAATCTCTGGTGCTGTCAAATGTTGTTCACAAGGCATATGTGGAAGTCAATGAGGAAGGCACCGTGGCGGCGGCTGGCACGGGAGCTTCCATTGTGAGGAGGTCTCTGCCTCTCATAGAGGTGTTCATGGCTAATCACCCTTTCTTATTCTTTATTAGACACAATCCTACCAATACTATCATTTTCTTTGGCAAACTCTGTTCACCTTAAAATCAGGGCCATTTTCTAACACTGTGAGGAATACCTGGATGAAAAGCAGAAATTGTATTTTTCTCCCAAATGCTTTCTTAATACTTAAAAATAATCACTGCAGCCAGTTTTGTTTAGAACCTATGAATCCGATGCTCAGCCACTAGGCTCCTTGAATTGTAAATGTTGATCTGAATCCAGAATATGAGTAAATTTTACCTTAAGCTCACTGGATATGAATAATGCTTTCTTTCCTTGATGTCCACATGTGCTCATGGTGACAATAGGGTTGAGGAGGGAAGGGACCTCTGGAGGTCATCTGGTCCACCTCCCCTGCATAAACAGGGCCCTCTACAGCTGGTTGCTCAAGACCAAGTCCAGATGCCTTTTGGATATCTCCAAAGATGGAGAGTTCACCACCTCTCTGGAGAACCTCTCCTAAGTCTGTGTAAAGTTCTCAAATAACTCCAAAGAGAATTTTGTATGCATGGTGTCTGCAGGAACAAGATACAAAGCCATGTATTCCTAAAGATGGTTAATTATTTACATAGTATAGAAGGCTGTCTTTTATATGGGGATAAATCAAACTACTAATCTCAAGGTTTTGAAGAACAGGAAGAAAATGGTCCAAGGCTGATGTTACCGATGCAGAAGACTGTAGCAATGAATTTCCAGGAAATGTGTTTTCCTTTTTCCATGTTGCTGAGTGGTGAATTTAGAAGTTCTGAGATGCAAATCTGAGGGACAGAGCTCTCTCCATGCTTTGAAGAATGAAGAAAGGTTTTTTTAAAGTGCTGTATAAATCACAGAAATCGCAGTTAAACATTACCTGGGAATGTTTGTGGGAAAAAAATTAAACTTCTTTCTAGCTGATAGGGAGACATTACTGATAATTTACTGCTTTCACATAAATGATGTATTCTTCAGAGGGATGAGGTTTAACAAATTAACATTTGTAATGTGCTTTTTAAATTTATATATATAGGAGAATCGGTGAATAACATGTTTAATGCACAGAATTATATATGGCTTCAGAAAGGAGAAGACACACTAAAAAATGATGTGTCACTCCTAAATAGAATGTAGGCTGGCTTTAAACTTGTACATCCAAAAAGTCACCTGAAAGAAAAATTCTGTCATCCAAAATTTGTAGGCATTTTGTTTTCTCCTTTTAAAAATTTTCTAGCAGCTAGCATTTTCCTTTGCTTGCTCTGAACTATCTTGATGTGAGCAATTAGATGCTTTGCCCATGTTGAAATTCAGGAGCAAGGTAGGATGAGGTGTAAACTCCTGGAGAACATCTAATGAATGGATTCAAAGCAGACCTTGAGAAAGCTGTTCAAATAGGGCTCCTGAAAAATGCCCTTACAATGACTTTTTTTTTTTTTTTTTTAATTCAAAATAGTACTTAACTTCTGTGGTGGAGAAATTCACGTGGCTCAGGAGATGAAGAGCTTGTATCCCATATTCTTGCTGTAATTCAAGCCTGCAACTCTCAAGAGAATGCACCAAGTGCTCTCACTAGACTTTAGCATAGGCTGCAGGGCAAAACTGCCCACCTTCATTTTGAAGTCCTTACATGAAAGAATGCAGCTTAAAGGCACAAGAAGACCATTCCAGGACTGATAACTTTGCAGTTCAATAGCTGCATTATAGATGAGTTCTGGTTTCCAGGGTCTGGTGCCATTCCTATTTTAGTCCAGTAACAGAGGAAAAAATATCTGTATGGGTGTCTATCCTAACTAGAATGCTATGGAAGACTTTTTGTCTATATTTTTCTGATAGCATGAATTTTTCTTCACTTTCTAAATATCTGCCTAGAAAAGAACATAGTGAATGAAGTAGGTCAGCAGTGAGCTTCCTCTCAGCTCTTCAGAGAATGCTGCTGTGCAGCTTTTTCATCTGAATCCTCAGGCATGAAATTAGATATTCTTAGTTATGGGACGGCGAGTCACAGCTTTTGTGTAAGAGCACTGCCACCTACACATCTCCAAGATTATTTTGCAATCCTCCCTCACTTGTGTGCTACAGTTTGGAAACAGAGTCCAGCTTTTCCACACACTTACTGACAGTTTTAAACATGCTGGAAAAAGCACTCCCAAAGGACCTCTCTCACAAATCCTGAGGGATGCCTTATTTTCTTGTGCAATGGCTCATGAGGCAGGTAGCTTTTGGCACAGCCCTAGTTGCAGCCTGCAACCTCACAGCACCAGCTGCTGCTCTGCCTCCACTCACACCCCAACAGCTCCTTTTCCAAGAGACCCCCACTGCAGCCCACTCTGCTGCCTCTCACTCCTCTCCCCTGCAATCTGTCAGCATGAAGCTGTCCCAAACACGGGCCAGCAATGACCAGTCCTGCCTTTTCCACAGCCCTCAGCTTGCCCAGTTGGGAATCATTTTACTAAATTGCAGCGGGACGATCACTGTGGGGAAGGGCTTTCTCAAACTAGAGTTTCATAACAGGAAAATTCCCCTCAGTCATATTTTCAGATGATATTCATGCAATCATTGCCTGTTATCTAGTGGGGGCTTAGCTGCATTTTGCTTGGTGGGTTCAGCTGCTGATCTTCTGTGAGAAATGCGATATTCTGCCCAGGGCAGTGCTGAGCACAGTGCCTGTTGGCCTAAAATATGGGCATTGCTCAGCCCACAGCCACTCTCCAGACACCAGGGGAAACACTGTGAAAAACTGGCTGCTGCTTGTGATGCAGAGCAGCCTCCAGGGTTGAAGGATGAATGCTTTGGCAGCGTGGAGCCATTTCCTTGCTCATGGATGGTGATGAATATGAAGGATCCTGGAAGACATGCCCAGGGGCCTTTGGTGTATCTCTTGTACCCTAGACAGGAACAACTCCACCTTGCTGCCTTATTTGCTTGTTGCTTGGTGTAAACCTTCCAGAAGTGCAGACTGACAATGACTGTGGAGCTCAACAAAAGCCTCAGGAGGCCAACATACATTTCAAGCCACAGTCATCAGTGCCTCAAGCTCCCCACACTGTTCTGCTGAAACATGTGGGCTAGGCCTAGGGTACAGGAAATCAGATCCATAGCTGGAGTACAGCAGCAAATATCCAGAACTGAGAACCTCAGCTATGCTCCCATACCAGTGTCGAACTTCCCATGGTGTTGTGGGAAAAATCCACATTCAGCATGATGTACTTCAGTGAACCACAGTGTCTGAAGCTTGGTCAGTGCTTCTAAACCATGTAGCAGTTCTTGCAAAGAACCCAGGATGTTGACTACATGATTGTGTTTACACAGAGTATAGCCTTTAGAAAAAAAAAATGGAGGAGATTAAAGTGAGTGTGGAGCAAACTGGAGCAGATAGGGGAAGAGTTTTCTTTGTGGAAGTTAATGAAGAAGGAGCTGAGGCAGCTGCCTCTACAGGGGTGACTAAAAGAATGCTTTGCCTCCATAATTCCTTATGAGTTCAGAGATGATCATCTGTTCCTCTTGTTGATCAAACACAATCCAAGCAAGAACATTCTCTGCTTTGGCCGATGTTGTTCTCCCTAAGGGTAGAGCAGGTTCTGTTTCTATCCGCACAAAGAGAGCACAATACTGTGGTAGAAAGGAGTAAGGCATAAATAACATGTTCCTATCAAGTTCCACTGACATTTCCTGATATTTGTATTCTTGAACCCAAGAAAATCACCACATTGCTTCAGCAAGACAACTGGAAAAATTATAATGGGCATTTCCTGTTTAGAGTTCTTCCCATACAAGTGAACACACTTAATGGAGCTTATTTAATTTTTATTCAATTCTTATTTCACTCTTAGCCACGAAAACTCCCATTGCAGTGGGGTTTTCTAAAGGGCTGGATGATGTGCTGTATAAATCAGAAGTCCAGCATGATGCCTTGCTTCCTCAGCCACATGACAAGGCTGATGGTGGGGCCATACTCCAGGAGATGTCTCAGGTCTCTGTCCCCAGCCCCCAGGTCCCTAGCCAGAGACAGCTCAGTGCTGAATCACCCACTTTCCTGCCACATGTTTCCAGTAACCCCTTTTCCAGTGCCTAAACACCACCATGAGGGCAGGCTCTTGGCTGCCATGAAGGCAGTGAAACCCACAGGTCATGTTAATGTCCTGAGTGAGTCTCCATACAGATGCTGGGCATGGAGATATGTAGAGATTTGTCCCACACACTTCTCCTCAGATGCTCTCTCCAGGCCCTCCTTTTGGAAGTAGTAAAGTGTGGCAGCAATAAAAGTATTCAAAGCATTTACTTGGTATGGCTTTTTGAACCTTTATTTGAAGGCTGTCTTAGGCACTCAATGCTTTTGAACCTCTGCCATGTCTTGTCTTTCGCCTGTTGTATTTCATCCATGAACTACAAGCCCAGGAAGGTATAACTTACCACCACCAAGAACTTGAATGTCTTTGGCCTTCATTTCTCTGACCTGTCATTCTGAAAATAATAATGAATGCAAAAGGTAGGGTTTGATATCACTATGAAACTTTCTAAGAAAATTCTTCTCCAGTGCTCTGGTGTTTGATATGTGCCTGAAAAACCATGCTCCTTGGAGACCATGAGGTGTTTGGCCTTGGAGGAAGATTGAGGAAGATTGTTCTAAGTCTGTAACTTCTCACCCTGCCAGTTCTGTGACCTTCTGCCTGATGAGTGGGAAACAATCTTACTGTACAGTAGAGAGGCGACTGCTGAAGGTAAAGTATTTCTTGATCCAGAATTCCATAATGGATGAAAGCCCCTTTAAAGTACCATATTAATTTCAGAATATATTAATGCAATTGTCTTGTGTCTGCACTGGGGTGCCCTGAGTGTGACTGGGATGGAGCTGACTGTGTTCATAGCAGCCTGTATGGTGGTCTTTAGGGATTTCTGGCTAAAACCGTGTTGATATATTTTGGCCACTGCTGAACTGTACTGCAAGAGCAATTCTGATCTAATTCTGGTCTAATTCTGCCTGCACAATTTTTTTTTTGCAATTATACAAAATGTGTTTATAAGATATTAAAACATCAGTGAACAGGTATTGGTGGAGTTATGATAGATTTACACTCATGCCTGAGAACAGAATTCAATCCCAGTTGTCTAGCTGAGCAGGAACTAAAAAGGGCCTTCTTGAAGTCTCAATTTAGAATTGGATACACAGAGTTTTGTTTCTCCATGTAGCACAAAAGCAGACAAAGGAAGAATATATTTATGGGTACATTCTGTTTCTGGTTTACAAATACAGGAGGAAAAAATTAATCACGTCTTAAATATACAGTAAACTTCAGCTCTGTGAATGAAGATCTGGGAGGCCTTCCCAAATCTCAAATGAGAAGGCTTGCTGGCAGGGTCAGAGCTTTGAAGTCACCCCACAGGCATTTGATGGTGTTCCAGATCCTGTTTGCCTCCCATGGTAATGTTTACTTTGTACAAAAAACAAAAGATTTAGGGAAAGGGCCAAATGGCACTTTCCCCCAGCAGCAACACTGGCTGTGTGCGCCTCTGTACCAGGGGATCTCTGTTCCATTGGCACACAGAGAGTTGCAAGGGAAGTGTTGTGTCATGATTTCTCACACACCCTTAATGTCCCTTCATCAGCATGTTGCAGTTAGATACCTGCCTTCATCTGGAACAATGTGAGGTTCTTCTGTGTGTGAATTTCACTTGGGTGTCCCAGGCCAAACACCAAAGCTATTGAACATCATGTTCTGTCAAGACATTCTTGTTTGCATCCAGTGGTTACTCAAGAACACAATAGCAGGGACTGCTTTACATGTCCTGCATGAAGTAGTGTTTCTTGGAAGCATAATGTGTTTCTGTCAAGTTTTCTTAAATGTCTTATTCTGTGCAGTGAAAGTACCTTGTTTTATGAAGGAGTTGATGCTGGTCACAGGTTCCCCATTAGATTATGCACAAATATTTACAACCAGCCAGGATACAAGTATCTGGGAATCACAAAGGGATGTGTCTGGGTTACAGGCAGGCCAGAAGACAAAAGGGCTGTCAAATTTAATCCAGGATAATATGAGAGCAAAAACCTTATCAATGATAAAAATCAGTGGAACTGAGGGAAAGCAGAAATGTGAAGAGATATAGAGAACTTATTTTCAGGACATTTCAGTAGTCCTTGGTTACCCTACGCATGTAGGAATTTGAATTGCAGAATGAAGAAATGATATATTGTACAAATTCTATGGCAGTATTTGGGAAACATACCATTTACACATCTGTATTATTCTGTGGCCTGATGAGGAACCTTTTTTCCATGGAAACAAATTCTCTTTTCGCACCTCAATTGGAGCTGAATCAGTTTACACTGGCTGAAAATTTGATTCTGTGTTTTCAAATTATTCACCTGCCAGTTCCTCACAGTGCTTGGCAGCTTAGGAAGGGTATTTTCGAATCTCTTTTTTTTTTTTTAAACTCAGTCACTAAAAAAATATGTGCATAATATTGGCAAACAAGCTCCATTTCTAGACCTATGATACATCCGACTTCACTAGCTGTAAGGACTGGCAAGAATTTCTGCACTAACATTCATGCAAATAATACATGGGACCACTGAGCCACAGCATAATTTGACTTGCTATGGAAATCATACCACAAGGATTGTCACAGGAATGAGGAAGAACAATTATTTTTAACATCCAGACTGATGGCCAAAAGCAATACCTTTCTCCTCAGAATGGTGAAAATTATACAATGTGCTACAGGGCTGAGCAGCCTGAAGGGTGTTTCAGGTTTCCAAGTCCATAATTTGATAAAGTAGCTCAGTAGCTGACAATACCCACAGGTTTTGGGTAGTGTGATTAGTGTAATGTTAAGTTCCTGGTTGTGAGTACAACTACAATAATTACCTTTTATTGTAATTACCTATTATAGTGAAAAAAAATTTACCTATTATAATGACCAAGGAGACACTCCCAAATACTACATCTTGTACAAAGGATAAATTGACTAACAAGTATTTGAACAACTTAGCCAGTAGCACATATCAAAGTTTAAATATAACTTGAGTGTAACTGTTTTAATTTACAGTCAGGACAACTTAGGACAAAGCTGAGTTAAAACTTCAGGAATAAGGAAGAACAGAAAGGTAACAGAGATTTGAAAACACTTTGGCCAGAAGCTGCAAACACAGGTTCAACAAACACCTATGAACTGTAGTCTAGATCTTTCATCCCACCTTAGGGCAGCAGATGCACCGGGAATCTCAAAGATCCTTCCAGCCACAGTTCTGTCATTTCTAACCAAAGTTAACCAGAACAGCTCCATTGCATGAAAATATCTGTTATCTTTTTCACTGGCTAAGCAATATAGAAAAAAAGCCTCTTTTTTAAAATGCAAAGGAAATTTCCTACTTTCTACTGCATCCCACGATGATGAATGACAAAAAAAGGTATGCACTGAGGCAGAGGCAGGAGAGGAATACTTATGGACATTCTGTATCACACAACTTTAAAAATGCTGCATTTGCTATTAAGGTAAAGAAATCTGGCTTATAAAATGACTTAAATTGCCACCAAAAAATGATATTCAGAAATACTATAAATGAGATCACTCACAAAGCCTGAACCAGCATTACAAAACAGGATCATCATGCAGAAATATTTATCTGTAGTCATATCACCTTACACTACGAAAGTCTGTTAAGAAGACACATGCAGACATCCCTGCCTACAAATATAATTTCCTGATGGTCAAAGCTCATGAACAAGAGGGCATGAGCAGAGAAGGTGCAACAGGCAGAATTGGCTGTATTGCTAGAGCTATTTTTGGATGCTAATAAGTGAACCAAAGATGAAGATTATTTTGTGTTATGTCTAAGTTTCCCTGGGGAGTAAATGGGGTTTACTGCAATCGTGGAAAAGTTTCTGTTGCACAAAGTTCAGTTGGAAAAACAACAGTTCTGGGCTCAGTTTTTCCCTGGCAAGTTGAATGACCAGCATGAGGTGGCTCAGGTCTCTGCAAAGTTCAAACTCATCAATTCCTGTACCTTGTTGCCAGTAAATTCTGTATTACAGAGTCAGCAGACAGCAGAGCTATTTATAAACTGACACTTGGTTTTCAATAGATTCTTGACTCACACAACCTGAAGATCACAGAAATGAATATCAGAATCTGCTCACGTGGTGCCTCCCAAATGAGCTGAGACCATCAGCAACATCTGAAGAATCTCCAACTTCCTCAACTTGAAGAGATGTGTTTCCTGTCATGCTAAAGTTTCTGCAGATCACCACAGATACTTTATCACCCTAATTGCTCTGATATATTGCAAAATACTTGTTATTTGTTGTAGCAGATGTCTGGCAAACAGGGAGGGGGACCCTCTTGGCCAGTGAAAATCAAAGGAGTCCTTGTTTTATTCTTGCTAGTCAGCACCTCCTCCACTTATCTAATGGTACCTTTACTCACAGGCAACCGCAGACAAATCAGGTACTCTGTAATTACCACCTGAGCAGGGTGGTAGAAGAACGTGCATTTTGTAAGATGAAAGGGACAAGAAAAGCCTTTGCTGTCAAACTTGGGAGCAGCCTCTGGTTCTTTGACAAGAATCTGCTTCCCTGCTACGTCCTGCAGACACTGACAGCAAGGGAAGCATATGGCTGCAAACAGTGAGGAAAAAGCCAAGGGAGAACTGTAGACATCCAAGTTTTTTGCATTCTCTTGAAGCAAAGAAGAATCACAAGGAATATGCTGGTGGTCTGTTCTGCTTACAGAGTGAGACATTGCTTCCTGCTGTGAGATTGTGTTCTGCCAATTGACATCACCAGCTGGATCTTTGTTCCTTGCTTTGGCCTTCCTATGCTTATCTCATCCATGTAATCATAACTCTTTGTGGTTTACAAATCATATGGAGGAGTCTTCATTCCCTTGGTCCTGGCTCCAGGGCCATCAGAAACATTAAAAAAATATTGCTGGAAAGTGAAGAAAAATTTTGAGACTTTCAGCCAAAATAACTGCAAACAGATAAATGGTGCTGGGCAAAACTTATCCTTAAGGATATAGCTCTATTTACAGTCTTATCTAAATGTGTGGAATTTTAGGTGCAGAAAGCAGGTCAGTCTGCAATCCATTCCTCTGTGCCTTAAAACAACTTTACTGTGACAAGCATCTGACCACCAGCTAAAAGGGCAGAAATCTGCATTCTTGACAGAGCAGTTGAACTATCTGAAACAAAATTTGTCAGTGCCTTTGTACTTGCAGTGCTTTCACATCTCCACCTCCCTTTCCACACAATGCATCTCAGCAACTACTTCTCTGTAACCTTTAGAAAAAGTCTTCCTGCTATTTATCCTTTCTTTTTAGCAAGGTTATCAATGGAAAGGAATACAGAGAGTCTCCTGATTATGAGACTACTGTGACCATCTTCAATCCTCGTAGTTTTTCCCTGGCCTGCAATGAACCTCTGCATTATTAGAAGAGCAAGAAGGGAGTCACAGATCTGGAAAATGCGGTGCAAGTCCTAGTCCAGTTCTCTGTTCAGCAGCAGGATGAGTTGTATCTTTGCCTTTCCCAGCAAGCATTTGCATAGTGAGCATCCTCAAAGTTTCAGGAGATCCTTCAATCTGTTTGAACAAAAACTGGATTTCTCAGACATTCCCATTCAAAAACTATCTCTGTCTAAGCCACACTCTAACCTACTCTAAACTAACCTAGAAGAGAACAAAATAGCAAAGCAGGAGTCTAGAAGAACAGCAGAGAGTGTTCTTTTCTAGGAATGAAGGCCTGTCCAACTCCACTGTCTGTAATTTGACCACTAACAAAAAATGATTCATGTGAAATAAATATCCACCAAATGGAAAAATGAAGCCATAATTAACCTTCAGGTTAATTAAAAATGAGTTAAGAAGTGCCTACAAAACCAGAGAAATAACAAATAATTTTGAAGAAACTTGGAGAAACCTGTTCACTTAAGACAGTTAAAACTGTTAAAAGTATTAGAAAACTAAGCAGGGGCTAAAAGAGTAGTATTTCACTCTGCCAGCATATTAGATAACTTGAACTATGCTTTAACAGATTCCTACACAGAAAAATGCATTTTAAGGGCACTTGTTGCTTTTAGCACATACCCCTGTGCCCAAAGACCATGAATTACTGTGCTTCAGGATTGCAATTTTCCATTCACTGTATTAATTTGGATTAAAAATTCCCAGTGTCCTGAAGGACAAATACTTGGTTGTGTCTTGCTGCTCAAAAACCCTCTCATTTCTGTTCTGGGAGACACCTGGATGCTACACTGACTTAAAACTGTTACATCGTGTAGCTCCTACCTGTATACTTACCCCCTCTTATATTCCACAACTTATTTTCCTCCAACTGTGCCGAGTGCCCAAAATAAGACTGCAGAGAACAGCCCATCACCACAAGCAAGGGAACAGCATTTGCCCAGTTCTGCTCTGCACTTCCCTGTTGGTGACAATGCTGAGTGTTGGGGAATCCATTCCGTGCAGTTAGCTCGGGGTGCAGCTGCAGGCTGAGCTCTGGGCTGGAGCCCCAGGCAAGGGGCTGTGAAGTGCCCACCCAGTGCAGAACAGAGGGCCCAGGGAGCTGTGGCCTGGCCCAGGGAACCGGACACTTGGAGACGCAGCAGGAGCCAAGGACCTTGGACTTTCCCACACTTAGGTTGTGAGGGGATAAAAGCACAAGGTGTCCTTTCTTTGGGGTCCCTCCTTGGAGGCACCTGCTTGAGCTGGTATTTTGTTATTGCACCATGATTAAATTATTTCAGGGATTGAGATGTCTAAGGCTCTGTGATAGTAAGGAAATCTGGTGTGTCTGTGGGTGTGGGGGATACAGCTGTGAAGTGGCCTTGATCCCAGCTTGGTTGGTGAAGGTGTAACTGCTGGACTGGCTCCTGGATGGTCGGACAGGGCTCAGCACTGAGGAACAGGCTCAGCAGGTGGTTTTTTAGGTGACTGTTTGGAGAGCAGCCAGAAACCAGGAAAGCAAGCCAGATGCTTCTCTGGGAAATTTTCTTGCCCCAGTGTTAAGCAAGTTAAACCAGACTCCACAGCTTTTGTTGCTTCAGGCAAAATCTGTGCAGGTCTGACTCTCTTGTTCTCAGGGCTTGAATGAACAGTGTGGTTTTAATTTCTATTTCCAAGAAATATCTGTGGAAAAATTCAAACTGAAAGGGCATTAAACCCCATGAGTAGTTTATGAGTGATACGAAACTGCCTTCAGAGTTCCCTGAGTACCAGAGAAGCCTACTATCTGGTTGGACTGATGTGTAAATATATCTTAGTAGTGATAACTCAGTACATGTTACAAAACAGTGTTGTTAGTGCTTGCTTGCACTCATACAAATACTTGCCCACCCACACACCATATCAACCTGAATGTGAAGAAAGATAATTTCTCAGGAAAATAACACCAGAAACATACTACTTCTTATAAGTAGGTTGCTCTGTCTCTGCTGCCTACGCCTTGCTGAAGCAATGTAAAACAATGATCAGGTGTCCTCAGAGACACTGACAAAAATGAGGAGTAATGCGAAGTTTGGGGCTAAACTTAGGATATAGTTTAGCCTGGGACTAAATCAGCGTGCTGGTTATAGCAGTATAATCGTTTTACTACAAAAACTGTATGTTGCATTCATTAGTGCCACTTCTGACGTCAAAACACAACAAAATTCTTAGAATTTATTTTTTTACAGGAGAAAAAACCCTCTGAAGTAACCTTTGTTTCTAGGAGTTTGATTTCTTTTTCTATAACTACTTAGTTTTTTTTTTTTTTCATCTTTGTATGCATTTAAAATTGTGACTTCTTTTTGAACTCCTAGGGATATAGAAAAATTCAAGATTCCACAACAGGTCCCCTAATTATACTAACTGGTTGCAACAGACAGGAATGTGATTCATCATGAGTGAAATTTATGCTGCCACTGGGAGTGGCAATGGTTTTATATCCCATTGCTCCAGAAGCTCCATCAAGAAGCTCGACTGTCAAGTTGACACCATCAGTGCTGAGGAGAAGGTAAATATCTCCATGATCTTTAATTCTAAATGACAGAACTAGGATCTAAGGATCAATATGTGAATTACTAATATACATATCTCCTTTGCACATATGTATGGCATGTGACATATTTTGGGGAAGTGACAATATTTCCAAGTTGCTGCGCAATGTTTTGGATTACATTAAAATGTATGGGCTGTGTAATGAATCTGTGCTTAACTTGTACAATGATACTTCTAAACTTCTACTTTCCAAGTGTGCTTCTAAAGAAGATTAAAACCATTTGCTACTTCTTCTGTATGACCCAGACTGGTAATTTATAAGAGTATAGTCTTTCTATAGTGCTCTATCTTTCAAATGTTTATATGGATAATTTAATTCTTCTTGTGAAATAGGAGAAATATACTTAATACATGTATGGAGGAAATTATTCAGACTTAGTAAGAATCAAACCAAATGTGACAGAATAGTGGAACTTCTAAAATACTGAACTTATGATCCGATGTTTCTACAACACTTCACTGGATGCAGACACTGCATCTTTAATCTTGAAGTCTTTAATGAGAAAGGAATTCTGTTCTAGGTCTAAGATATGAAGAGTTTTGCAGAACATTCAAGATGATCTGCTTGCAATAATTGTAACTGAAGGGTACCTGGGAAAAAGAGTTTAAGCTGCAGGAGAAAGAGTTTAAGCTTCAGATAAAAAAAAATATGTCTGGAATTTTCTACTAATGCACAATGTGTTTCTGCTCAAAATCTTACTAAGTGAGCCATCTGTAGTTCCATTTTCTGTCAAATATTTGTTAAGCAACCAGCCTTAGAAGGACATGTATGTGAGGTACAGCTGAGTAATACACACAAAAATTTTAGAGAGAAACAGAGAGAACGATATGATCAAGGATGTAATTAATAAGTGCTATACCTAGAGGACTCAAGGCACAAAGATCAAGATATAAACTGAGCTGGAAGTTTGGTTAGGACAAAGTTAGGGCTAAGTGGCAAAGCCATAGCTTTCATTTTCTTGAGCTGGAGAAGCAGCTCAACTCACAATACTGTTTCTGCAAATGTGTTTCTTCTGCTATTCAGGGTGCTGGTTTTCAGACTCACTGTGAAATCCCAAATGTAATGAACAGGCAATTTCCATGAAGTACTGAATAACTGAGCCAAGCTATTGCAAAAAGCCTTATCAGGGCATCTAGACATAGCAGGTGTAAGGATGAGAAACCTAAATTATTTTTACTCTTGTTTCAGGTGATCACAGTGCCACAATGTGCTCTCTCAGTGCAGCCAATGCCAGGTTCTGTCTTGACTTTTTCAGAGAGCTGAAAAAAAGAAAAAGAAATGAAAACATCTTCTTCTCCCCACTAAGCCTCTCAGCTGCCTTTGGAATGGTTGTCCTTGGAGCCAGGGGCAGCACACTTGAGCAGATTGAGAAGGTAGGGCTTTGCTCTGAAAAGGGAACAGTGGCAAGATATGAGCCAAGAGGCTGATTGTACCATCTGATACAGTTCCTAAACATCCAAAGGGCTGATGCACACAGAAAGCCCTTTTAAAAATACATTATGCTGTTCCTAATACCAAGCTTCAGACTAAGCATTATTATTGAATTGACTGTTCAATGAATAATCAGTTCTAAAGAAAATGTTTTGGAGGTATCCCTGCACTCTTAGAGCTCAGAAGAGTTCCTTACCTTTAATGTGGTTTTTTGCCTTCTCTGGACACCCAAAGCCTCCTTTCTCATATAGAAGGATTTCAAAGATTTCATTCACTCACCATCTCTTAAAACTACTCATTCATTTGCAATGATTTTACGGTAAAGAGCAAAGGGGCCTTTCTGCAGGGCCTGTGTCTGGCTGTGATTTGGGATAGGCTTGCAACACTGCTTTAGCTTTGAAGTACTTTCACTCATTGCATTCACGCATTTACATTGCAGGTCTTTCATTTCAGAGAAGTTCTGAGCAGTATGAGACAGGAAAACAGATACCCTTCCGAGGAGGTAAGACACAATTGCAGCTCTGAATCAACAGGAGCCAGTTTGTCAGCCTTTTTCCTTGAAGACAATAATTTAATCAGAAAGAAGAGCAGGGCTGATCAACCCCTCCATCTAGATTTGCCAACCTGTTTATTACTGTTCCTTTATTAGTTACTTAAGAGGCCTTGTGAGATCACACATTTCAAGAGCTAAACCTTCTCATTATGGGTTTCTAACCAAAACAGCAGTGCCAATCTAAAATGTGATAAGTGTTTCAATTGCCACCTGCAAAGTTTTGCCTACTGAGCATGCCAAAGGCACCTCGGAGCTTGCTTCTCCCAGTCTCTAAGCCAGCAGCCTTTTGTTTAGTGTGCACAGGGACACCACTGTAGTATACGGCGTGGTTTGGAGGTGAACTGGTGCGGGCCGGAAGGGAGAACTGTTTTGTCATTCTGCACTTGTGGCATAGGGGGAATATGAGGTGGTGTCCTGGTGCATTTATTGCAGTGCCTGAATCAGCTGGGTGGAGTAGGGTTTCGCATGCAGAGAGAGGCTGAAATTCACCCTCAGGTCCAACTTTGCATAGGAAAGCTCAAGCCTACCACGAAACATCTGTTTTCCTGTTAGAAGTGTGAAGAAGATGAAGGAGTCCATTCCCAGTTCCAGGCTCTGTTGGCTGAAGTCAGTGAACCTAGACCAGGCTGTTGTCTCACCATTGCCAACAGGCTCTTTGGAGAAATTACTTATCCATTCTTCCAGGTAAGTGACCGTGGTCTCCATTGTAACAGCTCCTAGGAGTGGGGAGCTCAGCAGGATGTTTTGCATCATAAACCACAAAGGGACATGCACTTTTTTTACCAATTTCTTTCTTGCTCATCTACTACATGGAACTATGCTGAAGCCATGAAATTATCTATCTTATAAAAATCATCACATTGCAATAAACTTCTTCAATTTGTACTTTCCAGCAATACTTGGATTCCACAAAGAAATTCTATCGAGCAGAACTGGAACCAGTAAATTTTAAATACACTGAAGAAGAAGTCAGAGACAAAATTAACTTCTGGGTTGAAAATGAAACAAAAGGTAAAGAAAAAATGTGCAGGTTTTTTGGTTTGTAGTCGAACCACTTATTAAAGTCACTCTTTACTTCTTTTCCAAAGATAGCAAGATTTTTATATATTAAACACCTGCACTAATTTTTTCTTTTCAGTAGGAAATAAATGCAGTAAGGGGAACAAAAATGCCTTGAGTTTCTAGGTTCCAAAGCTGCACGTAAATATGTGTCATTTGTCTGACAGCATTATACTACTTGTCAATTTAAAAGAAATAACTATTAATAGTCAAAGTCAGCTGACTGCCGGAGCAAAGTAATAATTCGTCTTAATTCATTATTTTTAAAGGTAAAATCAAAGACCTATTTGCTGCTGGTTTTATTGATCCCTCTACTGTACTTGTCCTGGTCAATGCTATATATTTTAAAGGAAAGTGGGCAGTAGAATTTAAGAAAGAAGACACTAAGGAAGCGTATTTCCACCTGAACAAGGTACAGTATGGGCAGGAACTGAAGCAGCTGGGGGATGGGGGTCAGATGTCTGTCTCCTGTAATAACAGATGGGGGCTTTTCTCCCCTCTGTTATCCCAAGACAAAACAGTGGTCTTAAGTGAGAACAATAGAAGGCTGTATTTCTTTCTGTTTTCCTAACCAAATATGTAAGTGTTTGTGCCAATTCACATCAGAGGTTGTTCTTGTGCAGCTGAGATCCTTGGATCAAATCCACTGAGCACATGCACTAACTTTGTTGGGGATTTTGCAACTATGGGTGCTATTTCAAAAATAGTCTGCTCTTGAGATTGAAAGTGAGGATTCTGCTTCTCTGCTACTATTTATGAACAGAACAGTGTGTGCTTTCAGGAAAGAAAGTATTAAAGACAAATTATCTCAGGGGAATGTATACATTATTAACGAAGAATTTAATTTATGGTTGCATAAGATGTATCAGTTTCCTCATCTGACACACCAGAAAAAAGAAAGATCTAATGAAGAAGTTGTGAGTAAAGTAATTTGGCACCATTAGAAAGGGAAATGTAGTTTTTATGCTTCTAAAATGGATGACTTCATTGGGACTACAGTTGAGAGGAACATATCAATGCTACAAGTATATTAAACCCATGACCAGTTTAAATAATGCTTTTGAGCTGAACTCTTAAGCTCAGTGCTGAAACCAATTAAAACCAGGGTGATAATTTCTGTATTTTCCATTTAATATGCTTCATGTGTTCCAGAATGAGAGAAGGAAAGTGCAGATGATGTTTCAAGAAGGATATTTTAACATGGCCATCATAAAGGAACTGAAAACAAAAGTCATAGAGCTCCAATACTTCAATAATGAACTGAGCATGTTCATTCTTCTTCCTGAAGATGACTGTGAGGACTTTACTGGCCTAGAACAGGTAACACTTCATTTTCACTCTAGTAACATACACAGAGAGCAATACTTTAGCATTGCTCCAGTGTGGTCAGAAGACAAGTGGGAAAAACCAAACTTCCTTTCCTTGCATTGATTATGGTGCCAATCATTACTCCCAATACCACCTCACAGCTTGAATGTGCCCTCACCTACGAAAAACTCGCGGAATGGACCAGCTTGGCTACGATGCAACCACTGAGAGTGAAGGTGTACCTGCCCCAGTTCAAGATGGAGGAAAGTTATATTCTCAACAACACTCTCCAGGAGATGGGAGTAATGAATGTTTTTGACTGGGGAAAAGCTGATTTGTCAGGAATCTCTATGAAAGATGGCTTGGTTGTGTCCAAGGCCATTCAGAAGACAATTGTGGAAGTCAATGAAGAGGGCACTGAAGCAGGTTGTTCCATGGGGCTTCTTGCAATGCCTCTGTGCTGCCCAGAAACTTGTGAGTTCAGAGCTGACCGTCCATTCCTCTTCTTCATCAGACACAACCAAACCAACACCATTCTTTTCTTTGGAAGATATTCCTCTCCTCAAGTGGAGGTTATATAGGAAATTAGATCTTTCTCCCCACTTACATCTCAACTGGCAAGCAATAAGGATAAAAGACAAAACAAAAGACATTTCTCTAGACTTTATCCTAAAGTCTAGTTTGCTGTAAATAAAAAGACTATCTGAGAAGACCCACATTAAAGATAAAACCCTAAACCCCATGAATCTTAGGCATCTTTTACTTTTAGAAGGCCTCATGAAAATAAAATCTACCTTAAAATACACTATGATGTTTTTGCCAAAAAGCTGTAGTCCTCTAGAGATATCTGCAAAGAAAATTTTACTTTGAGCCCTTCCTAATGCAGTAGGGATCCAATAAACCCATGACTTTAGTGCCCTGAAGATAAGTGATACCTTCTCTCACATGAAGTAGACAGGAGGATAGGGATCTGCATTAAAAGCATAACCTTAGGCACTTGGTCTCTTTTAGCCTTACCTACCTAAGGTCTCAAGGAAAATACCACTTTATAGGGGAGCATCAAAGTATTCCCCTGGGGCCTCCTATTAAATACTGACTGGGGGCAGTGTTTCAAACTGGAGCTCTCAGGGTTTATTCCCAGAGAGCAGAGAAGACAGAAGATTTTCTGGTGTAATTTTTCTTGTTCTCAAGAAGAGCAGACCCATTGCTTATTTTTTTGTGAAAAACCCTGTATGTGTGACCAAGTTCTCCAACTTCCTCATAAACTCCCACATAACAAAACCAGGGTTTCAGAATAATGGAACAATTTTCTGACAAGGCCTGCTCTGTGATGGCTGGGAATGAGACACATAATTCCCACATTAAACTTTGAGTAGTGATCAGCCATTCTCACTTCTAAGAGTCAGCTCTGTCTGGGCCTCAGGTAGCATGAGTTTCTTGTTCCAGCTATTTTATTAATCATTAACATAAAAAAAAATAAAAATCTATAGTGTTGGTTTTTAAATGGGTAGTCTGTGTTTATTATTTATTATTATTATTACTATTTATCATGATAAACCCACTGCAAACTAAATAGTAAATGTAGTAGTCTGAAGAATTAAGTGAGCAGAGGAATAGTCTAATATAGTAAGCAAAAATAAAGGTAATCCTTTCCAAAAATGTAAATGACACTGAAGTCTACCTCCCACTTTTTAATATTCACCACACTGAGTTTAGGTACTGGACAATTCAGCATTAGGGTACATAAACTCTGAACCTTCTCCCTCTTTTACATGATCACTATTAGTTGCCTGACTTGGGGATGAGCAGTTCTCTGGGAAGCAAATCAAGAGGAAAATTTTTGGTAAAGCTAATTTTCTTGCTCAGGGTCTAGTTCCCTAAACCACCTCCTGGATGTGGATTAGGTGGTGGGAAGGAATAGCACAGGGTCACAAGAATGGAGCAGCCTTCCCAGTCTGGCAATAGGTAACGTCCAAAATCCACAGATATCTGAAGAATATTTGCTTTTATGGGAAAAATATTCCACTCTTTGCTGACTCACTTCTCCTTTCCCTGTTACTGATGGGAAGAAGGTAAACACTGGGAGCATACTGGTACCATCATAGAACTGATGATTCAAAGGACTCTTCCAAATGCAGAGATATGCAGGAAAAATTACAGTAAATTACAGTACTCAACACAAATTGAACTGCTGAATAAAGCAGATTCATTATAGTCTGAAGATACTTCATATGGCTGCAATTGCAAGATGAATTACAGCCTGAAGTAGTTAAATTACCTGTAGAGACACAGTTTTCATAACATTACCTGGTAAGAGAACACAAAACACAGGCTGTTACCTCTTTGATAAATAAAGTATTCAAAAAAAAGCTATACATGTTTTTCAACAACTGCCATTTAAAATTTGTGTGTATCTGGTTTGTCTCCAGTTAAAATTATTTAGGTTAAAAGAAAAAAATGGTGAAATGAACAGTATTGGAATTTATTAGTTTGCACAATCAGGCCTATATATTTTCAGATAAAATGTAAAAGAAAAAGAATTAATGTCATAAAGGAAAGTGCTTTAACATCCCAAAAAGCATAAGTCTTACAACAGGAATTTTGTGCGTGAGCAAAGGAGAAGGTGTGGCTGAAACAAGGTTGTCACTTAATTTACTACAGAAGTAACCTCGTATTGTAATTTAAAAAAACCCCAGAAACTTACTTCAGGGATATCTAGATAATTCAGAACCAGCAACAAAATACAGTATAAATTATAATTTAAAAAACCTTTCTCTTCTCCTTATGCAATCTTTTTTCATTATTGCCATTTTAATCTACAAGAAATGAAAAAATGTGGTGAGAAATGCCGGAAGCTGGAAAGTAGCCTCCTGCTGCTAGTGTAGTTGTAGCAGCTCCTAGTGTGGAGGGCAGTGCTCCCACAAAATCATGGATATTTACTTAAAATAGAAGAGAAGCCCTCCACTCTGGCAGCAAATGCTTCTCCTGTGGGAAACTGTAGTTTGTAAAAGTTCAATGCCAAGCAATAGAGCTCACAGAGCAGAGCAAAGCTGGAAACTCTAACTGGTGCCTGGAGCAGACATATCCCTGAAGGGCATTCCACTGCCTCCTCCACAGAGACATGCTCCATGCCAAGTGCTGAACCAAGCCAGCACACATGACAGCCTACAGAAGTGTAGACTGGCAAAAAGCAAAGCAAAAGACATCAAATAGTATTTGCATGAGGATCCATGGAAAGGTAACACACATTTGTGCCACAATAGAAAGATCTGTGGCTTCCCACAGTCTGATTACTAACTCCTTACACAGGCAGATTTCCACTGAACTCTATTCCCTCTGATGGTTGCAGTTCTCCTCAGTTTTCTCTGAAGCTTTCCTTTAAACAGTTTCTTAGTACCTATGTATAACGTAATTTTTAATATATCTTCAAAAGCTTGGAATGGATAGGCAAGAAGGGCAAAGGAATATTTTTGGATTGTCACTGAAAAAGCCAAAGAGGGCAGCTTTGTCACTCTCCACACTCTTCTCCCCCCACCACCTCTTTCCCTGCCATGAAGAAGACTAATGTTTATTTCCCTCATAATAAAACTGGTAGTAGGTAGTAGGAAGTCCTGGTTCCTTATGGTCTCAGTCAGAAAGACACTCAGGCACATTGTACACAGTATATGTCATACAGATGGACAGGCACAAAAAGTACAAACAAACACTACTCTCAAACACTGCCCAATAATTCCTGAGCAACCAGAAGAAACTACATGTGAAAATAAGGACAGAGAAATGTTGGAAAGAGCTGCTTTCCCAGCTCCTTGGTCTTCTTGTTTATGCCAGCATCAGAGGAATCGTTCTTATCTTCAGATTTTCCCGTTCTCATTGCTGCTATAATAGCCTCATTATGAATTGGGAAGCTAAAAACCACTCCAATTATCAGGCTCTCCACATGCATCCCTGCATTTCAGCAAGGCAAAGAACACTGTTAAGGGTAAAGCAGCTCCCCTTCCTTTTCACAGAGGGTGCACTTACTGCTGTATGTTCTGTGACTTAACACATACAAATTTGGATTTCTATTATGCACCCCTATGGCCTTTGCAGCTGCCAGATTTGTTTCTTTACTGCTCATCAAGTCTATTATTTAATAAAGAATAATAGCTTATTACAACTGAATTATATTTTATATTGTGCATTATGGTTGTCTAACAGACCATGAATGCTCCTGCAGACAGATTCTGTAGTTTATTCACCTGCCATACTTACAAGGTATGGAAGATCTATGGGAATGGCCTGTGCAAGTAACATGGGCCTTGTTGCCATGACCTGCACAGAAGGAAAATTAAAAGCTGACTCTTAGTCATTCTTTCAATACCACTGGCTGGTTTAAATACATTTCTGAATATCTGAATACTCTGGGGTCAGGCTTACAGCCCAGGAAATAATGTAATTCCTGACCGTTCCTCAAATCTCTTCCTCTTCCATGCCCCTCTTCAGGCCTCTAAGTCATCTCAACATTGTTGCTCTAAATGTTTTCATCAAAATGAGGTTTTAGCAAAATGTGCTTTCCCCTCAGAGCCTTTCTCCCCTCTTCCTGCACGCCTACGCTGTAGATCCTCATAGTTTGGCCTCAGGTAAAATACTGTAGGCTCACCTAGGCAGAGAAATGGATGTGGCTGTGCTCTTAACAAGTACAAGCCATACACCACACCAATCTCTGCACTCCAGGAATATTCTGCATTTTGTCAGACCGAAAATCTTTCAGTCTTGAAAACTAAACAGAAAGTTTTGAATTTGTTTTGACATGGAAAAAATCCATTTCAAACCCCTCTCTATAGAATGACCATCCTGCAGCTGGTTTTACTTGGAATTACATTATTTTGGCAAGGTCAGATGGCCTCCATTCTTGAGGAACGTCCCTCTGCTCCACTGCACAGATGTTGTAGTGAATTGTTGCATATCTACCAGATGTTCAGCAGTTAACCCAACATCCACCTTTCCCTTCATGACTGGTGGGAGTACCGTGTTAGAGTTCTTTCAGCACTGAGAGTGCCTCACCCCTGAGGAGAAGAAAAAGCAAAAGTTTAAATAATTCATTTTTAAATCAGGTTTTACTTCAATAAATTAAGGTTGACTTGCTGCAGATAGAATACCAGCTTAACATTGGCCTGCTCAATGTTTTAAGGTGCAATGAATCAAGAGGTCGTGATGAAAGGCTGAAAAACTGAAAGATTGAAAAGAGACTCCTTAAAAGCAACAGCAGGAGTCAAGGGGTCTTATGAAAGGCAGAATAACTAAAAGATTGAAAAGGTCTTGAACACCACGGTGGGAGTGTCTCAAATAGTGCTATATATATCACCAACAGCTCAGGGAGCTGTTTAGCTTCAGCTGGCAAGCTGGATTATTACATGCCTCTTTGAAGTTTGTGGGGTAAGTATTTCTTCGAGAAAATGTAATTTCTAATTTGTATTCTTTAAGATGCAAAAAAAGAAAAAATTATATTATGTTTAAGAACCTTAAGGTAAGTATAAGACAGGTGTGTAAAAAGACAGCATATACAGTAATTTTGCCTTGCCTTCTCATTAGATCTTATACTGTTTGACTGTCAAATACTTTTGTGGTGCTTGTGCACCACAGCATTGAGTAGAAATAGGTGTTTTTCATTTAAAACCTCTCGTCACATTAAAACTATCCTTTTATAATTCTAATAATTGGGAGTAAAGGCATTTCTCTTTTCTCAATCTCACTCACTGACAAAACCCATATATTATATATATGTGTGTGTTTGTGTGTGTGTGTGTGTATAGATACAGATATATATATATGCATGATTGTGCTAAAAAGCATCAGCAGTGATTAAATGTCTGAAACAGGACCATGGGAGAACACTAAATTTATATGTCAGCATCTAACAGAACAACTTACTCGTATTATTGCTACAAACTACAGAAAAGCAACCTCCAAATTTGTGGCTGGTTGTACTAAGCAACAGTGAGAAGTACACAAAGAGTTAGTGAGTTGGCTACATTTGATTTAAAGTTCAAGAGCAGCCACAGAAGAAATGAAATACTAAGTTTGCATTGCCTCAAACACTATTCAGAGCCCTCCGGATGGCCATAGGGAAACTCATTCAATGTTATATTTATCATATTGAAGGGTGGATGAAACTTTCTATTTCCTAAAAGGCAAGTATAAGGTACTATCTTGCTAATAGGATCTTGTTGAAAGAAAACAAACACGTGTTCGTATGTAAATGGATCAGGAGTTACAATATTTCTAATGATCACAGAATTTGCAGGCTTCACATCATTCAGTGGTTCAACATCAAAAAACCAGCAAAGAACTGGCAGTTTCTAGGCTATTGGCAATACTCTTTAAAACAAGCACTACATATTGTGACCATAAAGTAATTTTTCTGTTTGCTTTAGGAAACACTGATTTCACAATGGGCTCCATCAGTGCAGCGAATGCAGAATTTTGTTTTGATGTATTCAAGGAGATTAAATTTCACCACCCCAACGACAACATCTTTTATTGCCCCCTGAGCATGATTGCAGCCTTGGCCATGGTCTATCTGGGAGCAAGAAATAACACTGAGTATCAGATGGAGAAGGTAAGTTACATAAATGGGTATAAACTCTCTTTGATCCCATTCAAAGAGGCAGCAGATTATCCATTTACATTTTCCAAACCTGCCTAGCAAAAAAATGGCTTTCCAAACTCTGGAGCTACTTTTCAGTTATTGCATTTCCCCATGAAGGGCAAGAATAGCCTTTGGTTTTCATTGAGAAAGAGCAGTTTTGAAGGATGGTTAAGGCAGGTCTCTTGCTTCAGCTTATACTGTCTCAGAGACTTGATTCCTTCCAGGTGGAAAGGACAACTTGAGACATGCAAAAGATTAAACATTTGGAAAACAAGAGTCATAGTTATAAATACAGTACTGTAAGGCTGTAGATGATTTATGGACAGTGCCATTAACTGGGAAAAAAGGGATCTAAGCTGAAGATCTCAATCACAAATTTTCAGTGCGTTGCCTGGTTTAAAGCTCACATGAAATTTCTCAGTTCATCTTTGTGCTAATCAGACTTGGTTAGTGAAAACCTACTTAGCACAAATATCAGTGGCTGACATTGGGCTTCACATACCTAATTTCTACTTTCAATTGCAGGTTCTTCACTTTGACAAAATTGCAGGACTTGGAAGTATCCAGACCAAGGTACAGAAATCTAAGGTACATTGATTTCTCTTTCACATCCTTTTCCTGAGAATAGACTGTTCTGATTGTGCTTTTAGTAGTTTCAACACCTTGCCAAACCTTTGCTAATTTTCTTAATTTAAGAGATGTAAATTAAAAAAAAATACAACAAACCACCAAAGCCCAAAGAACAACAGCAACAAAACAAATGCCAAGCAAACAATCCCAAACAAAAACCAACCGAACAAAAAAAAAACCCCAAAACACCACCAGAAAAAGAAGACAGGCTGCACATATTGCAAGTGACAGGACAGGATAGGGTGCTTTGGGCACCAGGATACACTTTGATGTAAGTGAACTCCACACCTGCAAGTGCTGTTGGGGTACAGCCCTTGAAAGGGTCTCAGTACCTGAAGCTGGAGTACAGTAGGCAGACTTGCAGCTTGAGACTCCAAAGTGGGACAGCAGAAAAGAGCCCAGAATCCCCAAAGGATGGAAATTAACCACACTCTAACAAAGCTACAGGGGCTTTTCCAGCCTCCAATTTCCACTGCTACCCCAAGAGAACCATGAGGGGTCTCAGTACCTTGATACCACTTCTGTGCTTCTGTCCATGTTAATTTGCTGCCTCTATAAAGATAACAAAAGCCACGGAGCCTGGTGTATCCCCATTCACTTGGGACCCAAAACACAAGGTGGAACTTAAAAAAAGATGAGACTTGCATTTAGGGACTCATTAAGCATTTAGAAAGGAGCCATTCAACACAATTATTCTTAAAAAAATAAAGTCCCACCTACTGTTTATCATTGTGCAGTTTTCTTAAATGCTTTTAGCCTGTGTCACCATTCTTGGAACTTGAGACAGGTCATCCATTTTTTGGCTGTATTACAAAACACTTCCTGATTCCCTTGCCATCTAGCTCTCTTCCCTCTGCATTTTCTGCAAAAAAATGCCATGGAAATGCAACCAGCACTTGGGATTTAAGGGCTTTGGTACCTATGACAAGTCACCAATTTCAATAATTAGCCTCTAGAATGAGTGGCATTCTAGGCTGTGAATGGATTACACATCATTAGTTGCTTATACTGAACATGCCTCCCATGGAACCCTTAGACTCTGTTACATGTTCATTTGCAAATGTTCGAACACTGTGTGTTTTCCCATGTTATTTGTACCTTATAAATTATCCTCTTTCTCATAAAATAACCTAACAGCTATACTTTTCTGTCTTCTCATCAACAACCCAGTGTGGCAAGTCTGTGAATATACACCTACTGTTTAAAGAAATTCTGTCTGATATCACTGCACCAGAAGCCAATTATTCACTGCACATTGCCAACAGACTCTATGTTGAAAAGACAAGTCAGATCCTACCAGTAAGTGATCACTTCCTAAACCCTGTAAAATTCTCTAATCCAGGAGGACTGGCCAGAGTAGGTGACCAGTTAATCCAATAGTCCCTACTGGTGTGGATTTACGTGGCTTTTTCCTTTGCCATGGCCCTGGCAACAGTCTAAATAGAAAGCAATTTGAGGGAAAAATATGGCCCTATTAAAAAAATGAATGGAGTAATAAACAAAATTATTAGTAATGTAACTCCTCATTCCCCACTTGCTGCCCCAAAGCATTTAATTTAAATTGGTTGTTTGGGTTTTTTTTTTCAGATAATAATTTTACTTTGGCATATTTCTTCACTTGAAAACTCACCTGAAAACCAAATTTTGAAAGTATCAAAATCTTTCTTTCACATTGTCAAAACAAAAGATACAAATATTCTAAATCAAAGGAACTTCTTATCATTAAAAAGAAGGAAAAATGCTTTGAAAAAAGGAAGTGGACTCAAAGACAATAAAACAGTTTAACTTGAAAACAGGGAGTTTAGATCAGGATTTCTTCCAGAAATTCTTAAGCATTTTTGATATATGCTTTTAACTGGTCACGTAGTAAAGATGTCAGATCTGAAACTGTCATGAAACAAAATAATTTTTCTGGTCCAGTTTTAGCAAATTCTTTCAGGAAGTAAGCAATGAGAAGACCTTAACCATGACACCACTATGAAAATCTTATTAGCCATATTTTATTTCACTTCCATATAGTTTCTAAAAAATTACTAGTTCACTGGCTACAATTAATTGGTGTCTTTACAGATCTACTTAAAATGTGTGAAGAAATTGTACAGATCTGGTCTAGAAATGGTCAACTTCAAAACAGCACCAAATCAAGCCAGACAGCGCATTAATTCCTGGGTGAAAAATCAGACAAATGGTAAGTCAGACAAGACGATGAAATATACTTCTCTCTGACAACTGTATTTTAGCTATTTCTGAAAGGACTAAACATTAGAGGAGAAATTTCCTTTTCCTGTCCCCATTAGTGGATATTTTCTGTGGAAAGGGATGACTCTATTGCACCTGTGTGGCAGTGGCAGAGTGTTTAAAATACATCTGACAAAGGCAGAGGTGCCATGATATGCACATTTTATATGTACACTTTTTGTATCTGGAGAGATTAAATCATGCAAGGTTACTCCCAGCATCTCTAGAATATTGGCATATTTTTACAAGGATGTGCTGGATAGGTAAGAAGTAGGCTTCCAGGGGAGAAGGTAATGCACACTAAACTGATGGCGGGAAATCAATGATTCAGAAGCTTGTGTGCATTTATTGTGTTGAGTGAGGGGGGAGGAAAAACCTAGAGTGAATTATGAGAAACAAACACATTGAGAAAATCTGTGTTGGTTCTTCCCTCTCCCTTTCCTTCTTTTCTATATAAATATTTATTTTTTCCAAGCACTGGTTAGAAATGTTCCTGGGAATCTATAACACTCTTGAACCTACCTGTCTTCTTGCAGAAACGTCTGGCCAGGTGCCAGTCTTTCAGTGTATTATTAAATCATCCTCCTTAATTCAATGTGCAGACTTTTGGAGAAGGAAAAGTCAAGTGAAGGAGCAGTATATTGATTGACTTCTAAAATGCAAGACTACTGCTATGACACTTATCACTCTGTGCCCTATTTTTTTCTCAAAGGACAGATCCAGGATTTCCTTGAACCAAGCTCTGTTAATCCTCAGACTGCACTGGTCCTTGTGAATGCCATTTATTTCAAAGGGAAATGGAAGACCCCGTTTAAAGAAGAACACACTCAGGAAGTGCCCTTCAATGTGACAGAGGTGGGGGGCACAGACACAGTTTCTGGCCAGATGTGAATTTGTTGTATTTACAGCTCTGTTGTCATTGGCTGGGTGATTGACCTGGTGCCTCACTGTCAGATTTACAACGGCTGTGTCTGATAGAGCAAATCAGCAGATGAGACATAAATGGAAACACAGGTCTTCTCCAAAGGCAGGATGATAGAAGACTGAGTCCTGTCCTTTCAAAGGCCTTGTACATTTGTCTGACTAAAGAAAAAGATTGTTCCCACATCGCATCATCTCACATTTTTGTTTTTGCAGCAAGAGAGCAGATCTGTGCAAATGATGTGTCAGAACGGCACCTTCAGAGTGGCAAGAGTGGCTGAAGACAAAATTAAGGTCCTGGAGCTTCCATATGCCAGCAGAGAGCTGAGCCTGTTGGTGCTGCTGCCTGATGACATCTCCGGCCTGGCACAGGTACGGCCCAGGTGGGGCAAGCAGAAGAGTCATGACTTCAGTGGGGCTTGGCTGCTGTCAGATCTTTTGCTGCCCATTGACATCCCAGCTGTCCACCCCACAGGGTGCTGGGCAGGCAGGGGAGCACAAAATCTGCCCAGGTGCTCAGGCAGAGCCTCTTAGGAGAGTCCTGAGCTCGGTTTTATCAAATGAAGGTAAAGCAGTGTAGTGCTCCTGCAGCCCTGCAGAAGATGATGTATACATAGACAGTGTTATGAAATTACCCAGCTATACTCAAGAAATGAAAAAAAATCAACACAGCCTAAAATATATGAACAATTACTCATAATTCATTAATATTTTAAATTATAAAATAGAGGTATTACAGATGTAGAAGAGTTTGCATTTTTTAGGTGCTACCAACTGTAGGTAAATTTTTGTGGCCTTGTTTTTGCAATCTTTCACAAGCTGACTAATTTGCTAGGCTGTAAAACTGTTGGCCTGTGCCTCATGAGACACAATATTACTTGGATAAAGGGGGATGTGTTAAGTTGGTAAAAATATGAATAAAAGGAAAGTGGCACAAGCAGTACTGGAGAGGCGATTAATAAAATACCAGAAGCATGCTAATAGGATGAGGTTCAGGAACCATTCTGGTTGGGGTTTTACATTTATGATAGCCTTGACAGAAATGAATGGTAGGAAGAAGTTGGATTTGCATCCCAGATGTTTCATTCCTTGCCCCTCTTTGCAGCTTGAGAACAAAATCAGCTTTGAAAAACTTGCCGAGTGGACCAGTTCCAAGGTGATGGAAAAGAAGAAGGTGAAAGTGTACCTCCCACGCATGAAGATTGAGGAGAAATATAACCTCACATCTGTCTTGATATCCTTGGGTATGACCGACCTGTTCAGCCCCTCGGCCAATCTCTCTGGCATCTCTTCAGCAGAGAGCCTGAGGGTATCTGAGGCCATCCACGAGGCATACATGGAAGTCACTGAAGAGGGCACTGAGGAGGCTGGGTCAGCAGATGACACAGAAGACATCCAATATTCCTCTGAGTTTGAGGAGTTTAGGGCTGACCACCCATTCCTTTTCTTGATCAAACACAATCCAAGCAACCTGATCCTCTTCTTTGGTAGATATTGTTCTCCCTAAGGAGAAAAAGGGCTGGAAATAATGCTTGCCTACCCCTAAGAAACAGACCACCTTTATTCTAGTATTGTAGTATAATCTCATCTCTTACATATTTTCTGCAAGTGGGAAGGCTACTCTAAGTTGTGCCCCTTCCTGAAGCTTCCATAGCAAAGACACACCTGCAGGTGAGGAAACAGCAGCAAGTGTGTTTGCTCCTTTTCCTTCTCACACTGATTTCAGTGTGGATTGAGCCAAGCAAAGAGTAAGCCCTCAGAGAATAAAGGCCCTCACAGGCCAGGAAGGGGTCACATGATTTTCACTTGAGGAAGGAATTGTGGACAGGGCTCAAAGTCTTTGTTATTCCATTACATGGAAAGCCATGGGCTATGCTCATCCCATTTCCCGGTACTATCCTGCTAACAAACACATGCAGTTCTTGAAACACTGGCTTTTAAATCCACAGTCTGGAGAAGATGCTTGTGGACAAGATTCTGCTATGCAGGGTATTAGTTGGTATCTATGTAATTTTTTTTTTTAACCTATCTGTTGGGAAATGA
This sequence comes from Peucedramus taeniatus, assembly GCA_013400575.1. Taxonomy (NCBI): domain Eukaryota; kingdom Metazoa; phylum Chordata; class Aves; order Passeriformes; family Fringillidae; genus Peucedramus; species Peucedramus taeniatus. Next base: position 44,365 of record WBNO01017563.1, on the reverse strand, counting down.
TGCACATATCCACTATGACCAGAACTGTCCTCTCACCATGAGTACCTCATGTAATACTGAATTTCTTCCAGAGGCTTTCCAAAGTCATGGAGAGTTTTCCTTCCACTTCAGAGTGTTCAAGGAGCTCTAACTTTGTCTAGGTGCAGTTATGTCTTGTCACAGAGTATAGCTTCACAGCCCAAAACATGGATATCTGGATGATCCAGGACTCAACTGCCAAGCAAAAGAGTTGTCTGAATTCTTGTTTAAAACATGGAAGTCACTTCAAATTTGAGAACATTTTGATTTTTGTGAAAAATCCTGTAAGTGATGTTAAAGAATCTGATTTCTTCATGGGAGTTTTGTGAAAAAACACAGCTTTTAAAGTAATTCTTGTCTCTGTTGATCTTGCTTAGCAAGTAAACTTCAGTTTGTTCCTAGAAAGCTCTCAGTTGTTCAAAACTCAAGAACATTATTATTCCATGAATGTAGCTGGGCCTCTTTGCTCATTATTCCATGAATGTAGCTGAGCCTCTTTGTTCCTGTGGTAGTTCAAGACTACATCTCAGTTTCCAAGAAATACATGAGAATCCTTATTTTCTCTGTCTTTTTTTCTGATGTGTCCACTAGCATCTCCAAGTATGATTCCATTGGTACAATATTATAACCTGTTTTCATTCTAATCATATATTATTGATTCTGATGCACATGATTGTTTTTTTCTTTCTTAACACAATAAAAGAAAGTCACAAATCCTGGTCATGAAATTATGTGAATTTTCTTAATTTTCTGGATGACTAATCCTTAAAATATTATTAAATTGGTAACTGTTGTGAGCAAAATGGAATTCAGTACAAAATCCTCCAGGTTTTAGAATGAATAAAGTATGTAGATATGAAGTTTCCTACCCATTTATGAAATAAATGAATGCATGCATCTATAGTTTGATTCCTCTCTGTAATACTGATTACCAAGAAATAGCTGAGTGAAATATTAACTTGATCTTACGTATTCTTTGATACAATTTCAATGAGTATTAAAGATGCACTATTAGTTGGATAAATATTTCAAGGAAAAAATGTTCCAGCAACTCTGCCATTTGAGATGATGAAATCATCTGAAAAATCCTATAACTCAAAGGGCATAAGAAAGGATAAGTAGATGGACAACTCTTAGGCAGAGAATTTCCCCAATGAGAGTTTTGAGAGGAGGTACTCTGTCATTAATATTAGCTATTCCAATAATAAGGGACAGGGAAACCCTGAATGTACATATAAACTGGGCAATAAGTTGCTGGAGAGAAGCCCCATGGAAAGGGACCTGTGGGATCCTGGTTGATGTGATCTCTGGGGGTCCTGGTCAGTGGCAAGTTGGACATGAGCCAGCAGAGCCCTGGCAGCCAGGAGGGCCACCTGTGTCCTGGGGAGCATCAGGCACAGCATGGCCAGCCGGGTAAGGGAGGGGTTTGTCCTGCTCTGCTCTGCAATGGGGCAGCCTTACCTCCAGTGCAGGGGACAGTTTTGGGAACCACAGTATAAAAAGACAATAAACTATTGGGGAACAGCCAAAGGAGGGCCATGAAGGTGGTAAAGGGCCTTGAGGGGAAGCAATAGAAGGAGCAGCTGAGATCTTGGTTTGTTCAGCCTGGAGAAGAAGAGATTGAGGGGGAGACCTCACTGCAGTCTGCAGCTTCCTCAGGTGGGGAAGCAGAGGACCAGGAACTCGTCTCCTCTCTGGTGACTCAGGCCCTGAAGGAATATCAGGAATCTGTGTCAGGGTAGGCTTAGGTTAGATACTAGGAAAAGACTTTTCACCCAGAGGCTGTTTGGGCACTGGAATGGGCTCCCCAGGGAACTGGTCATACCACCAGCCTGATAAAATTCAAGAAGTGTTTGGACTATGATTTTGGGTACATGCTGTGATTCTGGGGGCTGTTGTATGCAGGGCCAGAAGTTGGACTTCATGATCCTGATCCTTCCAACTCAGGACATTCTAAGATTCTATGATTCTATTTCCACATTAACACGTAGTGTGGCATGATAAAAGCAGATCTGTAGAGGAAAGAAGGTGGTGCTACCTGTCTGACATCCACATTATTTGAATATCATCAGAATGTTTGTGATATAGACTCAGTTTTTTTCAGTGGTAAAGACAGCTATTTCACCAAGTACATTTTAATTATTTTTCTTTAGAAATTAAAGCAGTGGTCTAAACTGCTCCAAGAAATGCAAAATTTCAACATCTCAAGGTTTGCCATAAGCAGTTTAATCACTTTCTGCATTTCTTATAGCCAGAAGCACTTGATTCAGTCTGTTAAATTTAAAAGCCTGTACACTTAAACAATAAGAAGACTTCAAAAGGGTTACATTTGAAAACTTTCTTTCCTATGATTATTAAACCAGAAAGTTCTTAAAGTACAAGATATGCCTCCGTGACCAATGTTGTTTCCTGAACAGCAATCATGGTCAAAATGAAGGAATGGGAAAAAACCAAAGGGATATGAGACTCAGAGGCAAGTACAAAGCTTCCCCTTTCCAAAAAGAAAAGACAGGAGGCAGTAAAAAGTGCAAAATCAGAAATACTGTACTAAACCTGTAACTTGCTTTAATATTTGCTTTTAGCAATATTAAAATGCTCCAAAAATTTTTAATGAAAAAAGGTAAAAATTAAATAAACCTTTAAAATGTCCTTGTTGCAACTGGCATCTTTGTCACAGCCTTCCAAATGGGTTTTCTGCAGAACTGAGACACTTTTTCTCTTACAGACTGCTGTGCAGTACCAGAAATAAAGCTTAGCAGGTAACAAGACAAAATCTGGAACTTTTTGCATCTAGTGGTACAAAATTGCACTCCAGAAAGCACAGAGACATGCAAGAGTCTGCCACTATGAGGCAACATTTCTCTCTGTACAGCATGGAAATAATACTTTCTGTGAAACGTGCCACACACTCCCATTCCAAGTGCCTCATCCACACTGCTGTACTTTCTTTGCACATTCCTGCTTTCTCCGTCTCCCTTGAGATCTTCCTCTAGATATAGTATGGAAGCAGAGAACAGCTGAGACTGGAAGCAACCTCTGCTGATTTTTTTTATTCCAAGCTCCACCTTTCCATCAGGGTCAGCTACAGCACGTTACTTGAGATTATGTCCTGCTAAGTTTTGAATATTTCCAAGGATGGAGACTCCACAGCCTCTTTGTGCAACCTGGATTTACCTCCCTATCCAAAAGAAAATGTATTTTCTTATGTAATGAGAAATATATGTTTCATATGTGTTTCTTAGGTACTGTAAATGTAATTTCTGCTGTTTCAGGTTGTGTGCCTTCTCTCTTGCCTGTTCACAGGAGAAAGTCTAGCTCCATCTTCTTTTTAGCCTCCCATCAAGAAGGTTATGCACATGGATAAGGTTATGCACATGGATATCCCCCCTGCACTTTCTCCTCTCCAGGGTAACAAGTCCCATGTCTCTGAGCCTCTCCTCTCATGACAGATACTTTAAGTACCTAATCTTCTTCTCTCATCCTGCTCCCCAGGACATCCCCATCTCTTTTGGAATGGAAAGCCCAGAGCCAGACAGAGCATTCCATCTGTGATCCCACCAGTGCGGAGTAGAGGGGCAGAAAAGCCTCCCTTTACCTGCTGGCAGTGCTTTTTCTAAGGCATCCCCTTGTGCTGTTGACTTTACTTGCCACAAGGACACATTGCTGACTCACAGTCAGCTCGGTGCCTGCCAGTCCTCCCAGTTCTTTTTTGCAAAGCCAAAATGATGGCATGGACCTTTGTGCAGTGACAACTCACCTTTTCTGTGCAGTCTTTTCCTGCAGGAGGCATGTCAGGAATATTGCCAAGAATCTCAGTAGGCTGCTATTCAGAAGAGAGGAAGGCTTTTGGAAGGATGTCTGTGTTGAAGCAAACCAAGAGATTAGTTTATCCTGTTTGTGCAAAAGAAAAATGGTATTTTTTCTGGGAGTATGTGCTGAGAATAAGGACACGCTGGGCAGACTGTGAGTGAGGGGAGGTAACGTAACAGGCTTGGTGCCGTGGGCAGTGTCAGCCACAGGCTGCCACACACAGGCTTCTCTGCAGGGAGGAATGCTGGTAACTGAGCTCACACGTGGCACAGCCAAAGTCAGATGTTGTGCCAATGCCAGCTGCCATCTTTCCTGTAATGTCCTCATTACCCTCTGCCTCCTTAGGAGTCAGTGAGTAAGGCCATACCCAGCATCACCCTGGCTGCTGGCTGATTCCATGGACTTGAGGGATGAATAAGGGACTTCACATGTGCTGTGGTGACACAGGGACAGCTGTGTGTGCTGGTCCAGAACCTGTACAGCTGCAGACCCTGGATGTTGTGTGCACTGCTAAGCAGATGCAGTACGGGTGAGCGACTTGTGACCAAATCCATCCCAGGGTCCTTCTGAAGATCCCTTCCCTGGAGAAATTCACTCTGCCAACACTGAGGTATGCACAGCCCTGTCACAGACTGTGAGTGACCAAGGCAGCGCTCAAGCAAAGATGCCCAACACTTCAGGATGGCACAGGGCTGCCAATGAAAGATACCAGGAGGGCCAAGAGCTCCTGTCTGAAGGAGCTTGACCAGACACCTAAAGCTTCTTCAGGCTGGGAAAAGAACACAGTCCTAGAGGACAACTAAGAGAAAAACCATCACTGATTAGCTACAGCACCAAGGTCTGCAGTAGCACCTAACTCAACAATCACTGGCACTCACTCTGAGCAAGACAAACACAAAACAATCAAAATGCTCCTTCCCACTGACAAAAGAACAGCAGCATGGATGCGAACTAAATCTTGAGCTCTGTGTGGGATGTTGTGATTGGATGAGAAGCTTTGGTCTGTGAGCTGACCTGGACTTCATATCCTTTTGTAAAGGTCCAAATGTCCAAGAGTCTGTTGGTTTAGGCACAGCACCACAATGAAGTGCCTGGCAGAGGAAAGGGCAACCGAGCCTTAGCTGACCTCTTTCTTGGGACAAGCATTGTCAAACAAGGATATGTGGATAAACACATCCTTTTGTGTTTGTGCTGCATTACACAGCTGTGCTGGACAGGGCAATGCATCTTTTCTCTGAGGAAGTGTTTCAACTGCAGGAAGGTTTGCTTAACCTCACTGGACTCCATGACAGATCTAAAGTTGCCCAGTTCACTAGGCACTACCTCTCATACTCTTACAATTCTGTGCTGATAGCTGATCATAATCGAGATTTTTACCTGTGGAATGATTCAGTTGCCTCTGTAATTTGCTTTACATTAATCATTTATTTGACCAATAAAAATAGAAATGCTAACAAAAATAGTAACCTGGGTTGTGCATTAACATATTTCTTAAGCAGCGGACTGCCCCTTCTCTACTGTTAACCAAAAAATTTCTCTCATTAGTGAATATATTCAACTCAGAAATATTTTGCTAACAATGTAATATTTTGCTAATGCTGTGAGTTGGCTGTTACAAAGCACCTGTACCAACTCATGGGACATCTTTGTAGCTACCAAATTACAGTCTGTCTTTGATGATACAAATATGATTCAGGGAGATGGTGCACAAGGGCCAAGGTGGCTCACACTTGGTGAGTTGAAGCACACCACTAGATAATTTGATTGTCAAGGAAAAAGACTCAAGGAATATTCAAATGTTAGAAGTGACAAGGACAATCATATTGGCTAGTCCTCTGTCTTCTGACCTGTGAAGTATATTGCAATGGACCATGGCCACAAGTGTAGAAGGCAGTTTCAAGAGCAACAAGGCAGTTTTAAGATGGAAAGGCAGAAGGAGCAGCAGCTGCAGGAGCAGCTTGCAGTCTAGGGAGCATCTCCCAGCTGTGTGGTTAAAGGTTCACTCTACACAGGCACATGCACTCATTTGACCTGTTGTCCTCCAGCAAGGTGGGGCCTTTTTCAGCCAAATGGAACTCACAACAGTGGTGACCAGTTTACACACTGCTTCAGTGAGAGAATATCTCATTCTCTTTGCAGTAGATCTACAGTGATGAGCCAACCAAGCGGGTCAAAGTTGAAAGATCTTCCCTCAAAAGCCCTGTTCCTGCATAACAAGGGTTGTAGTAGACTGGCCTGGACCTCACACTGTACTATGTAAAGTACCAGTGTGATGTAAATGCACCAGTCCAGACCGAGCTCTTCATGGCTCTGATTGCATGAGCATCTTCAGCTGAGTGGGACTATGAAGAACTGTACTAGAGAGAAAGGTAGGGATGGTTCAGAGGCTTTCCTCTTGCACAGACAATGAAAAGGGTTAAAAAGTCCACGTCTACTCTCCTGAGGCATAATTTGTTCTAGACAATTTCAGAGCTATTTTGTGTATTGACTTTGGATTTTTGTTTTAAAATTGTGTGGCATTTAAGAGGTCAAAGCAGTTTCTTTTATTGTCCATCCATTCTTTTATTTCAAAGGAATTATGCAACTGTTTTCTGCTTGCTATTGTATATTATGACTGTCTTGCAGACCATGAATGTTTCTTCAGCTGGTTTGTTCAGCTGATGTGCCATGAAGTTGCTTGTGGAAGAATGTAAGAACGGTCTTGTAAGAATGGTCTCTGTATGTAAAAAAGGCACATTTTGAACCTAGCATCTGGTGCTGTGACCTGTGGAAAAGAACAGCACACCTTAAGCTACCCTTCAAAATTATAGCGGCGACTTCAAATCCTTTTCTGGTAGCATCTGAATAGGATCTAAATATCCTGCTGCCTGGATGAAAAAGTTACAGAAATCTCATTTTTCTTATTTTCTCAACTTCTCTTTCTCCAACACATTTTTCATTAGTTCTGCAGTTCTTCCCTGTATAGATATGCTGAAATTAATTTATATTCCCAAAATACTCTCACTGAAGGTTTTGTTCCACAGATGTACTCCCCAGACTGTGATTGTGTCCGAGTTCCTCAAGCTAGATTGCTCTGGAATGAAAAACTGTGCTCTGTGAAACACTATGTCCGTGGTCTTTTACAATGCAGCAAGGGACCAATACATATAACTTCTTGCAGAAAAAAATGTACTTCGAGTTTATTAAATTTGGCAATAAACATTGAAAGGAAATGCTCTTTTTATATTCCTCAGTAGCAAATTTTCTCCATTCCTTAGGAAGAGCTATGGATTCTGGTGGGAAGAAAGACTGGTGATACTGGTAGTCCAGACAACAATGGGAGAAAAGTTGCAATAAATACAGACCTGCATATGCTGATCTTACCAAAATTTGTAAGTTCACAAAATGGTGACTCTGAAATGGATCTGGCCTGCCACTATTCAAGAGAGAGGAATATTAAGGAAAATAAGGCGAAATTCCCTACAGACATTCTACAAGACTGAATACCTCACCATTCTTTTTTGTTTTATTTTCACAAGCTGTGTTACACCATTTGCTGCCATAACCAAATCATACATACTATTCAAGTTCCAATGAATAGCTTTTATCATTATTTTTGCTTCAGTCATTTTAATGTTCTCCTGTCTTTTCTGCAAGGTTTCATGTGCTATGATGAATAAACCTTCCTTTTTGGAAACGTTAAGTTAAAATCCTTTCATTCAGGCTTTCTTCTTCTTTTTTTTTTTTTTTTTCAAGGAATGGACTTATTCCAAGTAAAAGTGCATGTCTGACATTGAGCTCCATCCATCACTTTATTGGGTAAATACAGAACAGGCAGCACAGGGCGTGTCGCAAAATAACACAAGATATATTTCAAGGGGTTTGTCAAGTCTGCCCTAAGTACAGCTGAGAAGCTGTGCTCTACCTTTCCCTGGTGAATCTGATAAGGTAAGCATTTCTTTCAATGACGATTTAAGTTCTAATCTGCAAGCTAAAAAACAATTGTCTTTTACAATGCTTATAATTGTATTGATATAACCTCATGTTTGTGGCTTTCAGTATCAGTTGAAGAAACTGATTATCACAGGATGCCTTCTGCAGAAACCTTACCTACCTTCAGATGTATCGTCTGTATTATTTTGCTGTTTCACAGTCTGCCATGCATAAAGTCAAAATATTTGTATTTATGAACTATGGTTTTGTTTACTAACTCTTCCACATCAAAAAGCTGGTGATAAGTTACAACAGACTTTCTTCCTTCTTCCTCTATTGCTTTAATTTTTTGTTTAGTATTGAAAGACAAAATTTAATTTGGTTAAATTCCAGGGGTTATGTAAAATATTCTCTGAATGAAATAATTGAGTGCAGAATGTTCAAACGATCCCATCATTCTACAGTTCTGTGTTATCTTTAATAGTTACATTTTCAAAGATAAATGACAACAAAAAAACCCCAAGCATTTGCTTAATGAATCTCTTTCTTCTCCAGGAATAAAAACAGAGCTTAAAGCCTAAAATAAAATAGTAAGCAGAATAGGTAAATAATTAAAACTCTACCTTACATCACCTATACTATCAGTTCAATTTAGAGAGAGAATGAGCATCCATTCTATCAGGGGAACAGTTAGATGCCTTGTTGTTCAAATTATCTCACATTAGGAGATGACTGTCACATAAGATGTTGATTCCATAGGGACTGCGATACATATGGCGGAGTACCCTGGATTTTGTTCTCTGGCAGCTGCACACTGTATTTTCTAGCCTGTGTTTTGTTCTTTCACCAGCCTATGCACAGCTGGTAGATGTCCAGCACTTTGATTGCTCATGAATCCAAAAGCATATCTGCTTTTTAAATCCACACCACTGGATTCTGTTTGCTAAAAAAACCTGTGCACTAAGTTTGGGGTTCATGTACACTGAATTTTTTGCATTACAATTGACCTATTTCACCACAGTAAGTCAGACTCTTTCTGTTTCCTTCAGACAACAGGAATTTCACAATGGGCTCCATCAGTGCCGCAAATGCAGAATTTTGTTTTGATGTATTCAAAGAGGTGAAATTTCACCGCAGCAATGACAATGTGCTCTTTTCCTCCCTGAGTATGCTTTCAACCCTGGCCCTGGTGTATATGGGAGCAAGGGGTAAGACTCAATCCCAGATGGAGAAGGTAAGTTACTTACACGTGTGTAAAGTAACCTCTACTTGTGCTACTTGTTGCTTCTAAGTAACATCACTCAGAATATTACCCACTGATGAGGTTCTCACCTGTTTCAATGCACAAGACTAAGCCAAAGTCACAAAACTGAGAATTGAATCAAGAGTTACATATAGAAAATACTAATAAAAAGGTGTATGTTTTCAATATGATAGGTAGTTAACTTAAACATAAAAAAAAAATCTCAGGGACAATAGCAAAATAAATTACCAGTCAGGCAATTTTATGATTTTGAAATTCTGACAAGTTCCAAATAATGTAATCAGATTTTCTTTTTTAATATATATAAAAGATAAATCCCAGAAAGACAGGAAGACAGACTATTTTTAGCAATACATAATATGTAACTCAATTAATTTCTACATAATCACTAAAAAAAAAAATAATCTGAGCAAAGAATAGTATTTACAGTTTCCAAGAAGGTCACAGAGGACATAGACCAGTACAAGCTTACCTGTAAATTTTTAGTTAATCTATTTTCTCAGCATCTTTTTTTTTTTTTTCTGAGCCAACAGGGTTTTTTTATACAAGCAACATGTGTAAATCTCAAATTCACATTATTTTTGGTCATGCTTTTATTTCTACCACTGGTATTTTATCTTGCAGGTTCTTCACTTTGATAACGTTACAGGAGATGGAGACATTTCTGACTCCCAGGTAGAGAAATAACTTAATCTTCCTTTCTGTCTTATTTTCTCCTCAGAACAAAAGCAGAACTTTTCTGCTTCTTCTCCTGGCAGTTTCAGACCCTGACAAAAACTACAGTAATGGCCTCAAACCAAGGGGATCTGTGGAGGGAGGGAAGGAGGGTGTTATTCACCTGTTTTTAAACCTTTATAGAAAGACAGCAGGTTGTTTGTTTACTTTGCACCAGAACAAGTAATGGTGTGGGGAGAATGCTTCGGGCACCAGGGTGTCTTCCCAGGCAAGTGCTGCTGGGGGATGAGTGAAGAGCACTCAGTACCTAGAGCCAGAGTACAGCAGTTTGCTTTTCAGCTGGGCAGGAAGATGTTGAGCAGAGAAGAGCCCAGAAGTCTCAGTGACAGGAACTCAACTGCATCTTTTAAAAAGCACATTTCAGGGGACTTTCCTCAACAAGGATGAACTTGCCCATTCAATGCACCACCACCACGGCACTGGCTGTCCCAAAGGTGACAGTCTGTGGGGGAAGACTGCCCTATAGCATCACTCTTAACTGAAAGGGACGAGACTTTAGGATCTTATTTCCTTATGCAATCTATTTTCTTTTTTCATGTCATCACCTCAGTGTGGCACTGCTGAGTACATCCACAAATCATTCAAGGATCTCGTCTCAGACATTAGCAGGCAAAATGCTACTTACTCACTCAGGATTGCTGACAGACTCTATATTGAAAAAACATACCCTATTCTTCAGGTGAGTTATATTGTGAACTGACTTCCATGAGGTTTCCTCTAAATCCCCTGTGACTGCCCTAGAGATGCACCACCAGCAGTAACCCACTGTCTGTTAATGAAGAGGTGCTTGTGAGCCATGAGGGGAACAGGTACAGAATGAGTTTGGACCTTCCTGGGCCTGTTGGATGAAGGCAAAAGATATAATGGCATGAAATATGCTTATATTGCAAATCACAGGGAGTAATCAAGATTGCTGTTAATTTACTAGAAAAATGGCTTGTAATAAAAAATGTAACTTCTACGGGAAATTAAATAAACTTTATCACTTGAAATAATGAAAACTGAAATTTTCAGTTCTCCTAGTGAAAGGAAGCTTTGCTTTTGAAATCTAAGAATGTAAAACCCTAAAGAATGAACACAAAGACAAGGAGACAAACATTTTCTGTCCTTAGAAATGTTTGTTAAACTGAAACTGTTTTGGTAAAACAAAGGAAGTATATCAAAATTTTAACTTGGAACCCTGTCTCATCAGAAAGTTCCAGACTTACATTTGTGAAGCAGTCTTTCTTGTACAGCTTTAAGATTCAGTTACAGGAAGACAGATGTGACTGACATGTTCAGTGTCTGACATTCAAACCCAGGAGTAAACATTCACTGTTCCTTAAACCATTCTGCTTTATTTTACAGTCTTGCTTTAGACATCCATATAATTCCAAGTTCTCATCAGTCTGACAACTGTAACTCTTCTGCTTATAGGAATACATAAAGTGTGCAAAGAAATTCTACAAAGCAGAGTTGGAAGATGTTGACTTCAAAACAGCTGCAGAGGAATCAAGACAGCTCATCAATTCCTGGGTGGAGAAAGAGACAAATGGTAAGGACTGAAAAATCGGTAGCAGGCATTTTCCCTCACCCACCATAAACCATATCCTTGTCTTCCTCTCCTCATAACCTCTAGAAAAGGTGGGTCAAGCAAGTGCAGCTTGCTTATTGCTATGAAAATGAAACTCCACAAAGCAGGAACCCCCACCTTCACCCCAACATTGCAGAGATTTGTGCACACTGGAGGAGCTGTGTTGTACCTCTCTCTGCCCTGTCTCTTTCTTAAAGGACGGATCCAAGACTTCCTTGTGTCAGACTCTGTTGATCTCAATACTGCGCTGGTCTTTGTGAATGTCATTTACTTCAAAGGGATATGGAAAACTGCATTTAAAGAAGAACACACTCGGGAAGAGCCTTTCAATGTGACCGAGGTAGGAGGGCATGGGCACACTTCTGTCTAGGGTAGCTGTTGACTCACACAGCCAAAAATCTGGATGGTACAAATACAAATCACAGGTTGGGTGATTTATCTGAGTCCCTCATTGCCAGTGGGATGGGCCTAAAGCTAATTAGTGTTCACAAGATCTGTGTCTGACCAGGCTTCCAGGGCACACAAGCAGGTAAGAGAGGAAAATGGAGACACAGGTCTTCTCCAAAGGCAGCATGATAGAAGATTGAGTCCTGTCCTTTCAAAGGCCTTGTGCATTTCTCTGACCAAAGGAAAGGATTGCTCCCACATCGCATCATCTCACATTTTTGTTTTTGCAGCAAGAGAGCAGACCTGTGCAAATGATGTGTCAGAACGGCACCTTCAGAGTGGCAAGAGTGGCTGAAGACAAAATTAAGGTCCTGGAGCTTCCATATGCCAGCGGAGAGCTGAGCCTGTTGGTGCTGCTGCCTGATGACATCTCTGGCCTGGCACAGGTACGGCCCAGGTGGGGCAAGCAGAAGAGTCATGACTTCAGTGGGGCTTGGCTGCTGTCAGATCTTTTGCTGCCCATTGACATCCCAGCTGTCCACCCCACAGCTGTGCTGGGCAGGCAGGGGAGCACAAAATCTGCCCAGGTGCTCAGGCAGAGCCTCTTAGGAGAGTCCTGAGCTTGGTTTTATCAAATGAAGGTAAAGCAGTGTAGTGCTCCTGCAGCCCTGCAGAAGACCAATATATGACCAATCTCCATCAGGTATCAGAAGCAGGCAAGGTGGCAGGATTTCTATCACTGTGAGTGATTTCAAATGTTTGCTAAAGAAGAAAAGTTTATCCTAGGGGAAATAAAAATGAAAACAATGAAGAAAGGATTCTAAGAGCTGACTAAGAGAAAAATGAGAAAAGTAACATTAGAAAGGAATAAAGTTAAGGAAATGGATCAATAAAATGTCTTCCAAGAGAAACAGTTTTAGAGCCAATTTGATTTGATGTTTCCAAAAACTGTACTTTTACCAAAAAAAAAAAGGACTTGGTCTGATGAAGAAATGATGAAAAAGGTTTGAGGAAATTCCTCAAGACAGACAGATGGTATAGGCTCCTTAGTCAAGAGGATGTACAGGATAAGCAAGTGCATTTAAGAACAAGTATCAGTTCTATTGTGTGCATAAAGTAAATGGAAAAAGCCAGTAACAGGTGGTAAAACCATGGCTTTTAAGGCCACTGAGCTTCTGTCTCAAACATTTAATTCCCTGCCTCTCTTTGCAGCTTGAGAACAAAATCAGCTATCAAAAACTCCTGGAATGGACCAGTCCCAAGGTGATGGAAAAGAAGAAGGTGAAAGTGTACCTCCCACGCATGAAGATTGAGGAGAAATATAACCTCACATCTGTCTTGATATCCTTGGGTATGACCGACCTGTTCAGCCCCTCGGCCAATCTCTCTGGCATCTCTTCCGCAGAGAGCCTGAGGGTATCTGAGGCCATCCACGAGGCATACATGGAAGTCACTGAAGAGGGAACTGAGGCAGGTGGCTCAGAGCTTGTGACTGGAGACATCCAACATTCCTCTGAGTTTGAGGAGTTTAGGGCTGACCACCCATTCCTTTTCTTGATCAAACACAATCCAAGTGACATGATCCTCCTCTTTGGTAGATATTGTTCTCCCTAAGGAGAAAAAGGGTTGGAAATAATACTTGCCTACCCCTAAGAAACAGACCACCTTTATTCTAGTATTGTAGTATAATCTCATCTCTTCACTAAGTGGAAAACCTTCAATATCTAGGGAGATATTCCTGAAGAAGTGTGTGACTTTTCAGATCTTTGGGTGCCGATATTTCTGCTTATACAAGTTGTACTTAGGGCTTATATCCAGGAATAAATGAGAACTTCAAGAGGTAGCTTAACATCATGATTGAATAACTTAAGATTCAGGACCACTATTTTGATTCTTGTGAGAAATTTTGACACTCATATTGACAGTCTGGTTTTTCTACAGGAATACTCTGAAATAAACACAGCTATTACAATAATCCTGTTCCTTTCTGTTGAACTCACTGGGCAACCATCCTTGAATTGATGCCTGGACAACTTGCAGATGAAATTCTTATTTTCAGCAAATTATTCTTCTTTGAGTATTTGCATTTGTTCTTCTTTGTGTTGCACATACTGTAAGGCTAAGGTCTTGTTCTGAGGGGACATACAGAAAGTTTACCATTTATTCTTAAATCATCATCTACAAACACAACACCTTCCTGACTGATACAATTTCCCATCTTCATTCCCATTATATGTCATTGATTTTATGAATTGCAATTGTTGGTCTTTCTATTTATTCCAATAAAAGCATTGCAAACTAAACATGTCTCTATCTGTTCTGGGCTACCACATCACACAACCAGAATATATTATATAATGGATCATGGTTATTTACAGAATGCATTTAGACTAGGATTTAGATACTATTTTCAAAGCCAGAATACACCCATATATGAAGTCATTCAAGAGCTTAACATTTTTTCCTAAAATTCTGAATTTAAGCAAGCTAAGCCCTACAGCTCCTATTTTTACCTTGCGCTCATCTCCATATGACATATCAAATAACTCAGTTTTTTTAACCTGCTATTGTATTTCCAGATAGTTTTAAAAGATTTCCTCTAATTGCCCTCAGGAAATACATTGAGGTGATGCCTAAGAGATACAAGTTCAAAAAAATGAGGAAAGGTGGATTGCCATTTTTCTTAAAAGGTGGACTGTTTCAGCTGTCTTAGACCCACAAGAACCATGCGAGAAAATCTTTGTTACTGCCTTTTGATAGCATAATACCCTAGAGATGTCATTTCCTATTTCAGAATCTTTAGGGGGAAGATTCTTCAGGTTGCAGTTTATCCAATTGAAAGACTTATTAGTGTTGATCACTGACTTAGGCAATCTTCCTGGCATACAGGTACAGAACTGCAAATCACAGTACTTAAAGAGTGCTTAGAAAAGGGAGATACTTGGCAGTATTTGGAGCTGTCTCAAACATTTTCGAAGTAAGTATTAAATATAACTTGAAATGATGATGCTGACTACTGGGAAACATATCTTGGCTGATATGAAGCCTATGGAAGAACTGCAAATACTGGTCTTCCCAAGACAGTTATAAGGGATTAGACACTTCTAACAGAAGCAGTCAAGTAAAAACATATTTTTATTTATGTAATTTCAAGCATTACTATGCATATAATGTTCTGCTTCCCTTAAAACCTAAGCCAGCAAAGAGAGTTTTGCTACAACTAAAGCAAAAAAGAAAAAGGCAGGATTTATAAAATACTGTTCTAAGAAGCAGAGGGTGAAAATCTATAAACAATTATAAATCTGTTATTAAACTGAAACAAGCATATCTGACACTGCACTTTCTAGGTACAATGAAAATAAAATTTATATTTATTGAATAATATAACACGAATAAAAAAATTACTATTATCTTGTTTAATTGTTCCTTTGCTTGAGGATTATCTTAAAGAAAACAAATGGAGAAAATCAATGGTAATGAAATGAAGATGAATAAAATGGTAAATGGTTTCCCAAAACTACATATGAGAAAGGTCCACCTAACGTCCTCACTGTGAAACAGAACTATTTGACTCATTTTACATTGGGCCATTAGGTGTCACTAGAGATACAAAATGATGTCTCAAGTCTTCTGAGACACATCTGGGAGCAGGTTCCAATTTTGTTCTTAATTTTTGTCCAAGCAGATAATTATGATCAATATACTGAAAATGTAAACCAGTGGCACTGGGCTTGAAACCCAGTAATTTTTGAAGAAAAAGACAGAAATATTATTTGGTGAAAGATCAGAGGCATTTTAAAAAGTCTGTGTCCTGGAAAAATATCATGGTCAAACACTGTAGAATGGATGGAGCTGTTTCGTTTATGAAAGAGAAACCATCCTCTAAAGAGGCTAAAATGAGAGTAAAAGTGCAGATTCAGCGAGGTCGAATAAGATCCATATCCCTGTATCAATGGCTGGGCCCAGCACTGCAGTTGTGAATTGCTGGTCTGGGCTGGCAGGACCTGCTGCAAGGGTTCTGCCATGGTCAGTGCAGCTGCTGCAGCTCCCAAGGGCAGCAATTCCGAAAAGACCAGCGTGGAGGGTGTTACAAAGGGATGAGGGAAAAGCAGCCATGAGGAGAGCAAACTCTGCCTGCTCTTTTCCAGATATGAAGTCTGGTAAGGGTTTAATAACACTAATCCCAGCTCCCACAAAGTCTGGGTATTGTCCTGCAGCCCTTGTTGCTCCCTGGCAGCATCACGGAAGCTGGTACGTCAATAAACTGCCATCTGATCATTCACTACACTCCATTTTCACTATGTGCCGTATTGTTCTGGATTTACTGTAGTGCCAGGGGTGTGTGGAACAAAACTAGACACACACAGGACAGCATTTGAAATACTGTGTGAACTATGTGTGACTTTCCTTCTTATGTCATTTGGGGAAGGGTTGGAGATGACACATCTTCCCTATCCTTTGGGGAACATAAATTTCTGAGACCATTCCACATCCCTCTGCATACATGACTTGGGAGAGAGGCCTGCTGTCTCCTAAGCAAACCAAATCCATGGCTGAAGGCACAAGATTTAGCAGGCATTATGCTGTAACCATAGTCACTAGAGGAAGTGCAGAGAAGCCCCTGGACTCCAGGGCAGAGCTGTCCTGGGCTCCCAAATGGTGTTTGAGAAAGCACAGCATGCTGAGTCCAGCTGAAAGCTTCATGTCTGCTAGAAAGGCTTTGACACAGAGCAGGGCTTTCTGTTTCTTGTGGCTAGTGAGCTAAGATATATCAATAGAGAAGAGGGACAGCAGAGAGGGGATTGTCAAAAAGCAGCAAGGGTGGGGCTGCTTGGCAAGAAAAGGGAATACACAGCAGGAGGTGACAAGAAGACCAGAAGGGCAGGTTCTTTCCCCATAAGACATTAGATGCTGCAGTTCCCTACACTACTGCTACAGTCCAGTGATTGCCAAACAAGCCTGTGGTGATGAGGTAGGTCAAATATCAAGCCTGCAGGTTAAACCCACAAATCAGGGGCTGTAGTGCTTCTAACCAGAACACTATTGTACACTGAGGAGTTAGCAGCCCTGTAAAAATGGATCTGATCAGGCTGATCAGTGTGTGCAATTTTGTGTTAAGCTATGCTGCACGTACTGCTTAGTGTCTGGGACCATACAGTGCTGAACATATCATGTGGCTGTGGGCTAAACTTCATCTGCTAATCATAATGGAGAACCTCACAGATGATCCCAAACTGGCACCCTGGGATGATGCTGCCAGCATATCCTTGTCTTTATCTTGAAGTGAAGCAGCATTTTTCTTTATACCTTCATTCATCAGTAGAAATGATAAACAGAACACACCCATAAAAGTGTTAAGATCACACCACCAGTGAACCTCTGCATGCATGGGATATGCACAGTGTGCTGTTTCCTGAATAAAGATCCATCCACTGCTGCACTGCTTTGGGATCTGACCACTGGAAGGGACATGAAATTGTCTATGCTCTCTCCTTTCCCCCTCTCATGTAATTTCCAATAAAATGCACTTTAATAATTTTCTTACTAGTGCCCAAAATTGACACTTGCAGTGTTAATTTTGCTGAGGTTCATGGCCAGGCAAAGGCACACAAACTAGCAAGGGCCAGTCAAGAGACTCCACTTAAATTCTTCTCTTAAGTGAAGGAGATATAGACCCCCGTGGAGGCATCTCATGGCTCTGCCACAAACAGTGCCCTGATTCAAGGCTTGGAAGCTGCTTTGCATGTCCCTGAGCCCACACAGTCAAATCTTTAGGAGAGGGATGATCTCAAGAGCAGAAGTTTCTGAAGTCTTGATTCTTACGGAGGCAGTGAGGTTGGCTATTTGGTATACCTTCTGACACAGGAACTTAATGGCACTAAAAGAGGTTAGTAGAAAGCAGTTAAAAAACCCCAGCACACAGAGGTAGTGTGTTGGTGTGGTTATTTCATGAATGGGACGGGACTGCTGGGGTACATTCCTTGAGATTTATTTGCAGCATCATTACGTGGTTGAGACAATAGGAAGATGGCTAAGCTCACATACAGCCAGCAGCAGCCAAAGATTTCTTTGTTACAGAGCATCTTAAAAACTTTTTAGCCAATAGCATATTGCTAAAGCTTATAGACAGTTGTTTTAGCCAATTACTAAAAGTACACGTACACCTGCTTCACACAATGCTTGCTTGTCTTCTTTCTATTAACGATACACAATACACATTATTAAGCTTAAAACCTTCTATTGTCTTGCTAAGCATATTTTCCTTAGCCAAACCTAAAACTCAAACTATTATTTAATGTCCTTGCTTGCTATACCATTGTAACTTTTTCTACTTTCAGACTTTGCAGCTGAAGTTAGCTCTAAATTTTCTGTTCTTTCTGTTTCTGAGGCCTGTTTTCCCAGCTTTCTAAAAATCTTCTTACTTTTACTAATTCCCACCAGGCAGCTGACAACAAACAGCTGAATGATGGAATTAATAGTCAAAGAATGTGGAAGACGATAAAATTTCACATGATTTTGAAGGGAAACTGGACAAAACCATGTAAGAGAAATCAGCTGAGATGTAATAAATATATAGAAAATACTACTAGCTATTTAAATTCCAGGACTGACAACAGCCAGTGTTAGAACCCTGAGAGCACAACCAGCTTCAGCAGGAGATTTCCCCAACACACTCTGCACATGGGCCTGGAGCCTGGATTGGGCCCTGGCACCATTTGTGAGAGGAGGACATGAACTGTCCTTGGCCATTTCCAGCAGACCCTGCAATGAATGAACCCATTGCATGCCAAATCTCCAGTCAGAGGAGCATAAAGCACCTCTGCTTGAGTGTAGTTAAGAAAGAGTGGACAGAGACATGTGGAAGATGTATTTGGAGAAACAAAAGTTAGAAGACATGGGGATGTTTGATGCCTTAAGTTTTTGCTTTCATATTATTTAATCTGTACTGCCTTAGTGTGTGACTCTGAACTTTATATAAAGTGTTAGCAAGTTCTCTTCACTAGGGTAGTTAGACAAAACAATCCTTTTCCAGCTTGAGAACCAAGGACAGCCATTAGAACCTCAGGCCCAAAAGCATAAACAATGGCAAATTGAAGAGAGTAAACCAGGAGGATGGGACTTCATGACCTGAAGCTGTAATTGGACAATTAACCACTATATGTAAATGGACCAAAACTTATAAAACTGTGAAGGCTCACGACCAGTCATCCATCTTGCATCCATCTTGGGTCCATCTTGGGTGTTGCCATGCCTGGGCTTTTTTATTTCCCAAGGTGCATCCTTTAAAGGCCTTTTAATAAATGCCTACATCATTCCTTTAACTCTGTCTAGTCTTTGCTCCAGGTCAGCCTCTTTAGGCAACAGTTACTAAGAGGGGATGCTATAAAGAGCACAGCTGAAGGCACACTCTTGGGAGTCACCTCTGGGGCATTGCAGCCACAGGCAGTTCATGCCGGGGCAGTGACACTCCAGAGGGACTGCAGCTTGCTGGTCACTGATGCTGCAGCAAGGACATCCCTGTGGAAACGCAGCTCCTGAAGCAGACTAGAGTACAATATCTGTTTATATAAAAACAGTTATACACCAGTCACAACTTCCATTGCTTTCTGCTTCACCGAAGGGACTGGTGAGGACTGAGTGTAACGAAGCTGTAACTAGTAAGCATAAGAGGATACTTTTTGTATTGAAGTGAAATGTGGGGAAGCAGGATGAAAGGTCTGTTTGTTTCATAGTTTGTTACATTGATTTTGTCAGCTCCCAAGTAAACAACAAAAATTTAATGTTAATCAGCAAGAAATCAGACGAAACTCCCCAAGTCAAAGCTGTTGCCCACAACAGAAGCTTGTTTCAACCTAGACATAGTACTGAAGTACACTGCAGGTTCCTGTCTCCAGTTCTACCTCCTGACAGACCTTAGTCCCAAGCCTTGCACCCTTGTCTCTAGGCCCATCTTTTTTGCTCATAAGTGTATGACAGAGCTCTGAGTGCACTAATGAATTTGTAATAGTCCTCTCAGCCATACCTCTCCCACACTAGTGACCCCAGGAGCTCTAAGCTATGTGCTGGATTACATCAGTGGTGTGTCACTCTCCAGTTCAAACACAGCTGTGCCCATTCCTGGCCAAGGACTCCTAATGTGACCTTGGCCCTGGCTTGTGATCACTGGACCTGGACCTACCTCTGCCGTGTGAATTGACTTTGTGGTCAATGTAGTCTTTGCACCTGCCTCATAGCCATGACATTGCCTTAGGATCTGGACTGCTCGTGGCCTCCAGGCCTGCTCTGCTCAGCTGCTAAGCCCTGGCTGGTGAGGCTCCAGCTGTGGCATCCCCCTTGCCTCCTGGTTTGTTCATTTTTGGAAAAGCTGGCCCTTGCAGCTCCCTGACAGTGAGCTCAGTCCTGCCTGAGCTTTCTGCCAAGCACTAAGGAGCCTGGGTCTCCAGTCACACAGGGCCGTGTCCTTACAAACCTTCCTGATCTCCACAAAGAACTCACTCATTGCTCACAGCCAGGCTCCTGAGTGAATTCCCTTCCACCCAGCCAGACCATCCTTCCTAGCTTGTTCCTGACCAGCCTCTGGGGCCTGTTTGGGTGGCCTGACCATCTCACTCAGTTCTTGACCTTTTGTGCCATGCCCATTTCCCATCCACTGCCCCTGTACCAGCTCTGTGTCCCCTGAAACAGCCTCCTAACACCCCACAGCCCCTGAGTCACTCTGAAGTGAGTCCCTCCCAAGTGCAGGTCTCCCTAAGGAGCAAAGGCACGCTGTCCTCAGAGGCTGCACTAGAAGCCCTCATTGGCCTTGATCTTCCTCTCCCATCTGCCCAAAGCCATGCAAGGATCCCCTGCTACCCCCTTCCCCAGGCCATCAGTCCCTACCCAGTGACACCACATCAAGGGCTGTTCTGTTCCTCCCAGTCCAGCCCTGCTTGGCCATGGCCTGCTTGAGAAAAACTTGTGCACTCATTTCCTGGCTTGAACTTGAGTCTACTCTATCACTACTGACCTGGTAGTCATTGGATCTGATTGTAGCCCTCACTTGTGGAGAGACTTCTTAGCTTTGTTTTGGGCAAGCCCTGTCTCTTATATTGCCTCATGTTCTGAAGTCTTGGTTGGACCTGTCACCCTTTCAGGGTCTGTCCTTTCCCTTGCTCAGGTGCTATCGGTCTGGGCCCTGGTCAGTGAGTTTCCCATTCCACAGGCAGCAACCAGCTCTCGTTGCTCCCTAACCCTAGGCTCTGGAAATGGACCATGGCCCTGGTTCTCCTCTTGCTGTGTCCATGGATGTTGATAGACCCTGTCACTGACATTTGGTTCTGCTTCCCTGTGGTCACATATTGTGGTGTAGCACCCAATGGTGAGGGCACTGCCCTCCCTGGGGGCTGACTCTTGGCCCAGCTCACTGTCCTCATGAAGCAACCCTGTTCCTGCTGCTTCTCTCAGTACCGACAACTTTCTACCCAAAATACTGCCTGCTTACTCAGCCTATAGCTCTTCAATATGACTACAAGGATATTGTGGGAGATCATCCTGAAGGCCTTACTAAAGTCAGGTGTACAATATTCTCTGCTCTCCCTTTGTTTATACAATAAGCTGTCCCATCCTAGACACCAACGATATTTGTCAGGAGAGATTTGTCCTTGCTAAATCTGTGCTGGTTTTCCCCATCATCTTTTATTCCTTCACATGTCTCAAAATGTTCCCAGGATGCTTTGCTTGGAAGCCTTCTGCAGGGATTTGAGCTCGAATACAATTGTACACCAGGGCGTTAATGACCCACATAGTACTTGACAGGAGAAGGCACAGGCCTGAGCTTGCCGAGCGTGGAGGTTGGCTCCTCGTCCTGTGCTGTCCTGCACATCGCCCTGGGCTGCAGCATGAACTTTGCATGCAAGTCACAAGGGAGGAACCTGTAGGTAGCTCCCGGTTGGCATGAGTGACTGCATCCCCTGCCTCCTTGCATTTATCATAAAGTGAAGCAGCAACTTTCCATGTGAACATCCTTCTATTTCTCAGAAGAAATTAATTGTTTTCTTCTTTAAAAATTCCTGCAAGAGCTCTAAAGACCAAAGTGTCAGTGAACACCTATCTCCATGGATGGGACTTGCACTGCATGCCACTCCTTGACTGGTGATTTTTCCAATGCTGCACAGCTTGGGGTTCCCTGCAGCTAAGGGAATATCACAGAATCACAGAATCAACTAGGTTGGAAAAGAACTTTGAGATGATCAAGTCCAACCTATGGCCTAAGATCAGCAGGTCAACTAGACCATGGCACTGAGTGCCACATCCAGTCTTTTCTTAAACACCTCCAGGGACGGCGGCTCCATCACCTCCCTAGGCAGCCCATTCCAATGCCCAATAACCTTTTCTGTGAAGAATTTCTTCCTATTGTCCGACCTAAATCTCCCCTGGTGGAGCTTAAGAGTATGTCCTCTTGCCCTATTGCTAATTACCTGAGAGAAGAGGCTGACCCTCACCTGGCTACAACCTCCTTTCAGGTAGTTGTAGTGAGTGACAGTAAAAATTTTCTATATTATCCTCTTTTTCCTTTCAATGTTAGCTGCAATAAATGGTATTTTAAGCAGTACCTTAGAGACTGTGTCTTTTTTGACACAGATCATAATGAGTACTAACCCTTAGTGCTTTGCAACAGTGCACTGCACCTTTTCAGTGACTGCAGAGACCTGTAGTCTCTTCAATTCTCCTCCTTTTCCTTTCTGAAAATTAGTCACTTTTTCAAATCATCAGGAACCTTCTCCAATCATCCTGACTTTTCTTTAGTCTTCATTTTGCTGTTGTACCTAAGAAACCTTTTCTTACTGTCCTTCACATTCCTTGTTAGTTTTCCCCCCAGCACAATTTTTGCTTTTCAGATTCCATTCCTGCATGCATGGTGAAAGCTTCTATACTCCTGCCTGGTGGACTCTCCTTGCTTTCAGCTCTTCTACACTTGCTTTTTGCATTTGAGCTTGGACACAATTAAGGCACCTTTATCATCAGACACATGTTGCTTCCACAGAAAGATATGTGGCATGTACGGAAGCCAGGCAAAGGCTTTGCCTGTATGTGAGGCTAAAACTCATTCAACCACAGCGAGGATGTTTTACAAGTTCTGAGTCAAAGACTCCCATCCCACTCATTGTTGGCCTGTGGGATTTGATAATTGAAAATTATGCCATGAAGGTCACATCAATCTATGTTAAGGGGAGCAGTAAGAAATCATCATCTGTACAATGAAGTCTAAGCCTGTGTCAGGTTCAAATGAATAAAGGGATGTAAGATGTCATACGGGATATTGCAATGACAAGAGCAATGACAAATGCCCTGTCACTGTCTGTGAGAGATCAAGGCAGCATTGCAGGCAACAGTGCACATCTCCAATGGCATAGAGCTGTTGCAGAAAGGTGCCAGGTGGGTACGGGCACCTGTCTGAAGGAGCTTGACCAGATACTTAATTTGTTTTGTACTGGGGAAAAAACAACCACACAACAATGAAGAGAGAAACCATTGCTGATACCTGCAGCACCTAGGCCTGCAATGGCAACAAGTTAGACAGTCAGCTGCAATCAGTAAATCTCTCTGTGACTGATTGCCTCTGTCCTTGATTGAAAGCCAGCTTCTAGAGTCACAATGTGGAATGAAGACAAACACGAAACAATTAATATTCTCCTTTCTATTGGCAAAACAGCAGGAACAAGGACAGAATCCCAAGTTCTGAGTAGGTTTTTGTGATTGGATGAGAGGCTTTGTTCTGTGAGCTGACCTGGACTTCATATCCTTTTGGATAAGAAGTACCTTTTACACTGTCAGTTGTCCAAAGCTCAGGTGCTCAAGAGTCTGTTGGTTTAGGGAGAGCTCCACAATGAAATGCCTGGCAGAGGAAAGGGCAACCGAGCCTTAGCTGACCTCTTTCTTGGGACAAGCATTGTCAAAAAAGGATGTGTGACTGAACTGTTTGTATTGCTTGCACAGCTGTGCTGGATAGGACAATCCATTGCCAGTTGTCCCAAGTAGTTTTCCAAGTGCAGAAAGGTTTGCTTACACTAGACCTCATGTCAAGCAGACTGTACAAGACCTGTTAAGGTTGATGCTACACTGCTGGTCTGCTCTGATCCCATTCTTCATTTGTTCATGGGTTTATTCTGTTGCTTAAAACTGGCCTTGCATTAACTCCCAGTCTGAGCACAGAAAACCACACTAGACCCCTCATAGAGAACACAGCCTGCCTTTATCAAACATTATCACAGCAGAGCTTATTATCCTCCATGTATTTGCTTATTGTGGCTGTGTTCTGAACCTGAAACTCCAATTCTTGGAGAGAAAACATGTTTTTTGTATAACTCATGGAACAAAGCTCTGCATCAAATGCATACGAAGCTGTTCTGAAGATCTGGATCCAGGACACTACACAGAAGTCAAACTCACCACATAAAAAAAAAAAACCCACTGTGATAATTTTTATTCTATTCTTGTGGTGTGATGGTGTGGAAAAAAAAATTATCATTAAAAAAAGTGCAGCTTCTTCTTGAATATGTTTGTAGGTCCTAAAATTCAGGCCATACTTGATGAGCTGGACTTGTGATATAGGTCTGGACACTTCTGTAATTCATGTATGATCGACCAGATGAAGGGAATGGGAATTATGGTTGTTTAGCAGAGGGTCTTGAGGACATTTGAAAGCAGATTTCACTGAGTTAAATACATTGTCCAACTCTTACATGCAGCTATTGAAGACCAGTATGGTGGAAGTAGAACTAAACCCTTGTGGACACAAAGTGGCCATGAACAAAAAAGGGATAAAGAGTGAAAATAGTGGCATAAATCTGAGGTGCACTATAAACAATGTGAGAAAACAGCTTATTAAGTGAAGACACACAGGTTTGAAGAATCATGGAGCATCTCAGATTAGAAGGGAACTGTGAGGATCATTGAGTTCAGCTCTCTGATCTTTGCAAGACTACCTACAAATCATATGACTAAGAGAATTGTCCAGACACTCACTGAACTCTGACACACTGGGTGCTGTGACCACTTCCCTGGGGAGCCTGTTTCAGGGTGTGACTGACCACCCCTGGATGAAGAATCTTTTCTCAGTGTCCAATCTGAGCTTCCCTTGATGCAGCTTCATTCCATTTCCTTGTGGCCCATCACAGGTCACCAGAGAGAGGAGAGTAACACCTCCCACTCCACTGCACACATTGAGGAAGTTGTAGGCTGAGATGAGGTCACCCCTCAGCCTTTTCTTCTTGTCCTCGAGGCCTTTCACCATCTTTGTCACTCTCCTCTATACATGCTCTTATAGTGTGATCTCCGTCTTACACTGATGTGCCCAAAGCTGCACAGGACTCGAGATGAGGTCACATCAGTGAAGAATAGAGTGGGAAAATCATAGAATCAGAGAATAGTTTGGGTTTCAAGGGACTTTAAAGATACCCCCTGCCTCTGGCAGGGTCAATCACCTCCTTCAACCAGCTGGTGATGCTAAACCTGGTGCACCCCAGTATGTGATTGATTCTTGTGGCTACCAGGACACACTGTTGACTCATATTAAACTCGCCATTGACCCAAACCTGCAGATCTCTTTATGCAGGGCTGTTTTTAACCTCTCATCCCCCAATGTGTACTTGCAATGAGGGATCACCCAACTGCAGATGGAGAATCTTGCATTTGCTCTTGTTAAATTTCATACATTTGGTGATTGCTGAGCTCTCTGGTCTATCCAGACCTCTTTCTAAGACCCTCAAGGAAGTCCAAAGCTCCTCTTAGTTCAGCATAGCTGGCATACACCCATATTGGCATGTTCACTTCAGCTTTTTCATCATCTTAGAAGGATGACTGATAATCATTATTTTGTGGGCACAGAGCTTAAAAGGAAAGCAACGTGTGATACATGCCCTGTGACTTGGGGTCGAGGCACACCTCCCACTCTTTAACCAGATGTCAGATTTTCTTCTGGCTACCTGGCACCAGAAAGCATTTCTGCCTCTCCTGATATCCGTGGTACCACCTCACCTCCTGAGCTACACGCTGACAGACAATGACTCTTCAAGGGGAATGTAGATTTATATGGCACATTTATTTTCAAAAGAGGAAGCAGACTGAGGCAAAGAACACTACACTGCCTAAACTTATGACAGCAGTACAGGAGACTACTCTGCTTAACAGAGATCCCGTAAGTTATGTCCCATATGTTATGGGAATTATGTTGTGTCCCATATGTTCTAAAGAATTATGTCGTACAGACTTTGAGACTCCCATCCTGCCTTCCCCCCCTTCTTCCCCTGCTTTTAGAAATCACACAGTGCTTTGCAGAGGTCAGAATGGTTTCTTAACTGTTTGTCCATTCTATTATTTCAATACAGAACAATAGGTTTTATAAGTAAAAAGCTTTTAGAAGTGAAATATATTTGCTATTGTATATTATTATTGTCCCACAGACCATGAACATTCCTCTAGCTGGATTTCACAGTTCCTCCATCATCTGTCAGGCCATTAAGTTACTCATGGAAGATCTGAGAGATACAAGGCAAGTGTATACATAAATACATTTGGAACTGACTGTTTTTTACTTTATCTAGAGTTATGTTTTGCTGTTAATCCCTGAGAATAAAAAACTTTGCTATAAAAACACACTTACAGAAAGACCTTCTAGAAATATTCCAGCTTCTCAAAGAAAATGTTCCTGTTTTTGACTTTCATCTCAATTGGTTTTGTCACATGCACCCTACTTTATTTCCCCAATTTTTTTAGAAGAATAGAAGGCTTAGTCCTGTCCTCCCATCTCTTCTGTCTAGCATGACTGCATTTTGTACATTCAGAAAGGACTAACTGAAAGGGAGTTCTGGTCTATTACTACAACTATAATAATAAATAGACTAATTATTGATGTATTGACTAATAACTGCTAATTATGTGTGACATCTTTAAGGTTTTCACATTTTTTTGGGTTTTTACTGCCATCCCAGTATCCCATTGCAAAGGAGGCATTATTTCCCAGCCTTTTCTCCAGCCCAGTGGTCCTGATGTACTGGTGGAAAGCACTGTTATACAGAATAAAATACTAATATTTGTTCTCCCTTCAATCAAACCCAAACCCATTGAAACAAAAAACTGACCTAATACCATTAATTTATTTTTATGGGGTCAAAAGTCAAACTTCTGAAGGACAGCAATGGGTGGGTCACAACTCAGACTGTATAAATTCCCAAGGGCTCAGCCAGTATACCCACATACAGCTGGAAAGCTGTATTGTCTTTGGTGCTGAAGCTTGAAGGTAAGCATTTCTCTAGGAAAATTTACCTTCTCACCATGTTATTTCTTGTTTCTAACTAAACTAAAAAAGGAGAAATTATTGTCTTGTGTTTGATATTTTTCAGGACAGAATATTTACACGATATTGTCTACAAATCTCACCAGTGTATATGCATTCCACACTATTTTATTATGTGTAAAATCTGAATGTTTGTGGGTTTGGGGAGATTTTTAAAGTTATTCTCTGTGCTTAAAATGTTATTTTTTGCTCAAAACATGATTTTATTTCAGAGCATCTTATCTTCCCATTCCGTATCTTTTAAGATTGATTTTGGCAGACAAGTAATAAGTTTCCTTGCTTGACCTCTGGTTCAAAAGAGTGCATTGAGAGCAGAACTGTGGTGATCAGTGAATTTGCTAAGTTTATTTTAGCATGGAATTTCTCTAAGAGTTGCATTCCTGAAAAATACAGTTGGTGAACACAACATAAAAAGGTACATAGGTGGACAGATGTACAATTTTAAAATAATTTCTAAGTGGGAACATGTATAAAGAAAGGAAAGAGAGAGAAAAATGTGTGTGTGTGTGTACGTGTATATCCAAGAGGCCAGTCACAAAACACTTTGGTAGAGTTTAACACTACAAAGAGAAACTTGAGGTCCTAGCATTTAGCTCCTACAGAAGGGGCTAGATTTTTGAAAAACAACAATTTAATTTCTCAGACAGGTTATAGTCTGAGAAAACATAGCATATTTAAGCAAAGCAAACTATATCTGAAAGCACAATACAATGAAACATGAATTTTGTGCATCAGTCTTGCTCCTAGATTAGGTGACCTTCGACAAATTATATTGCCTGTCCATGCTCTCATTACTAAAACAAGAGTAAGCTACAGGCCTTTGAAGATCTACTGACAGTTAGTACTGTGCAACAAATAGATACTTTATTACAACTACTTATTTTTAGAAAATAAAAATAACTAACTTCTGCTTTTACCTATATCTGTCCAGACCTAAACTAAATGGAAATATAATTTGTGCTTAAATTTCCAGCTTTGCAAGTATATTAAACAGATAATATTTTCTTGTTTTCATCAAGCTATTACAAAGTTCTAAGGAATGAAAAAGTACTTCAGTGCATGAAAATAAGTACAGGCAATTGTTGTTTGAGTGTTTTGAAAAGGCAAACAGAAATCACATACAGATTCCAGAGCTCTGAGGAACTCTTGAAAAAGGTAAATGTATAGAAATGCAGAAGGAAACAGATTTGTGAAAACTGAGTTTCTAACATGCATGAGAGGCAAGCATAGCAACGGACATGATAACATAGAATGATTTCCAAATTACTTGTTTATATTTTATATAAATAAAATGTTTATATATGTGTGTATGCTATTCCCATCATTACATTGTTATTGTACTTCTGCTCTTTGCTCTAGGCAATCCTGCTGCACAATGGCCTCCATTGGTCCAGTGAGCACGGAAGTTTGCTGTGACATATTCAGGGAGCTGAGAAGCCAGAGTGTCCAGGAGAATGTCTGCTACTCCCCTCTGCTCATCATTTCAACCCTCTCCATGGTCTACATTGGTGCAAAAGATAACACCAAGGCACAGATAGAAAAGGTGAGACTACACTGAGGATTTAAACCCTCCTGCTGCTCAATAGAGCCACAGCCTTTGATGATATGATAATGTCCCTCAGAGGCTAAAAAATGTGGATCCAGAGTTACCAAAACATGGATCCAGAGCTATCTAAAGCTGTGGCCACCTGAAACTCCTGCAGTGCTAAAGAAATGCATCAGCCCGAAATCTTGAGACTGCATTTAAATTTTATCATAGTTTAGCAGTAGAATTCTCAAAGACAAAAATACATTCTAGTGACACTTTTTTTGGAATAGGGAAAGGAGATAAAATCTGTAGGGAAAGAGCCAAAATATATCCACAGACTGCAAAGCGTTTCATGTGTTTCTTACAGCTCTCACTATCTTCATAGAGAGTGGCTGGCTTGCTATCTATATGAAGGTTGGTTTTATTGGTAGCACACACTGGAGCTGAATCCTAGATGCTCAATAGAAAAACAGATCACCTAAGCCGGCAACAGTATGCATGGCTGTTCAGAGATGGTACAGATAGATTGCACTTTTTGAGTAATTCTCAGTTAGTCAACAGGTTTGCTTCAAACATTATGTGCTAATCTCAGTTGTGTAACCTTTTTCTTGTCATACCAGTTATTTCAACTACTGTTATTCTTAATTACAGGCTATCCACTTTGATAAAATCCCAGGATTTGGAGAGAGTACTGAATCTCAGGTACAGAAACAATTTAATCCCTTTTCTATGTCAGTTTCTTCTGGGAGCAAAATCTATCAGATAAAGCAGTCTTGGAGCAGTTCCAACCCTACTCCAATGTGCAGCTAGTCCTTTTCATCCAGCATTTGGGGAAACACTTCATTCATAAGAATGAACAGAGAAGGTGGCAACAGAGAATTCAGAGCAAGCATAAAATGAGACCCATCACCATAATATTGGGCCAATTAGGGGAAATTATAGATATTTGTATAATTAGGCAAAGTAGCTGGGTGCTAGTGGTTAAGCAGGACTGGTTGGGAATGGATCTGCTGGAGCTAGATTACTGTATCAGGGAATTAAAAGTCCCCCCAAATGGTATGAGGCAATTACAGTAGAAAACCAGCACTGAATTACATATATTACAAAATTACTACATCAGCATATGATGAACAATTTTATAAGCAGAAGCATCTGAACTACTCTACTCCTTTAATATAGTATGTAATGTAACTCATCATTTAAACTAGGGTAACATCATCTGTATTTTTATTTGTATTCATGTCAATCAGTGCGGCACATCTGTGAGCATCCACACTTCACTTAAGGACATCTTCACCCAAATCACCAAACCAAGTGACAATTATTCAGTCAGCATTGCCAGCAGACTTTATGCTGAAGAGAAATACCCAATTCTGCCGGTGAGTTGCTCTAAGATCTGACCTAAATGTTAAAACTGTAACTTTCTGTAACGCAAAAAGCACTGTCAGAAGTCTAGGCTCTGCTAAAGAAATTTTCTTCCATATGGAAAGATTTTGTCTATCACAGCCCTAATCCCTGAAAGTCTTGATAAAAAATGTGACTAGCCAAAAAGATGTTTGAGCAAAGTACAATAAAGATCCAATCAAATCAAGGTATAAATAATAAAGGTAATTTTTGCTGGCAAGAGATAACTCCAACTCTTTTCTCAACTTGCAAAACAAACCTGAAAAAATAACTTCAGGTTCTCAAAAATATTCCAAGGTTTTCCATTTAATTTGAAATTCAAGGAGAATACCATTGCAAAAAAAAATTAAAAGTGGGCAGAGAGAAAAAACCCCATATTTAACTGAAATGAATGTTGGTTTTAGATTAAACTCAGTTCTGGAAAATATTTTTTAAAAATGCGGACATATACTCTTGCTTGAAGCAATGCATATCAAATCTTAAGATGCTTATGAACTAGCTCATGGTTTACTGATTAGCCTTAATAAGCAGATTGCTCATCTCTGTTAATTTCATTCTTGCCTTTTACATCAGCAAAATGCTTTGACATTCTGATCTGAAAATGGCATACTCTTTCTTTACAGGAATACATACAATGTGTGAAGGAACTGTATAAGGGAGGTTTGGAATCTATCAGCTTTCAAACAGCTGCAGAAAAATCCAGAGAGCTCATAAATTCCTGGGTTGAAAGTCAGACAAATGGTAAGAGGAAGCCAAATACCAGCATAGGTATTTTCCCTTCTGCCACCATGTTTGAACAACATGTGAGAACATTTAAGTCAGGTGATCGAAAACTGAAACACCTCCCTCTGCTCCTTCTCCTGGATAAGAGATCAGTTCCCAGATACAGAACTATCATATAACAATTTCTTTTTCCTCAGACACATCCCTGTTAGAGGACTCTCTCTATCTGTAGAGGCTTTGTGGATATGTAATACTTCCAGCACTAAAATATGCTTTTTACACATTGACAAATTGTTTGACAGCAATGTTTCAACTTTTGTTTGAAGCAAAAAGCACTGAATGTTTGGTTGGGAGACCAACCTGGGATAAAAAGTCCCAAGGGTTCTTCCTGTTGCCACAAAATATACTGATTTTGTACCAAGTAAATCTCTGGATCTTACATCCCTCACTATAATTCTTTATAGGGAGAGAAACAATAGCCATTGCCAACAGCAATAAGCAAATCAACCTTGCAACTAAAGGATAATAGCTACAAAACCAAAGCAATGTCCCTGCCCTACACCCTCCTTCCCACAAAATCCTTACCCTCCATTTAATGTAATTGCCAAGTAAGATGTATTATACACAGATGTATTATACATGTTCTCTTTTCCTGTGCATTTTGAAAGGGTCGATCAAAAGTATCCTTCAACCAAGCTCTGTGAGTTCACAAACTGACATGGTCCTGGTCAGTGCCATCTACTTCAAGGGATTGTGGGAGAAAGCATTTAAGGAAGAAGATACCCAGACAGTTCCTTTCAGAATTTCTGAGGTATGTGGGCATACATCACTTTAAATGTGTCATGTTCTAGAATTTATGAAGGGAGTAGACAAGTTGCTGTACAATCTTCCTGAAGAGGAGCAATCATCAGCTTTAACCACAATTAGGCACTTCTACACTCTAGGAATAATCTTTCTGAAAATTATTTTATTTGGTTTTGCAGCAAGAAAGCAAACCTGTGCAGATGATGTCTCAGATTGGTACATTTAAAGTGGCAGAGATCCCTTCTGAGAAATGCAGAATCCTGGAGCTTCCATATGCCAGTGGGCGGCTGAGTCTGTGGGTGCTGTTGCCTGATGACATCTCCGGCCTGGAGCAGGTATGGTGCTGGCAGCTGGGTTTCAGAAAATCATAAACACAGTGAAATTTTAGGTGCAAAGAAGCTCTTCACAATAAAGTTATCTTAAAGCACAGATCTGAATATTAGCAGTATGGGATTGTTGCATAGAGGCACACAACTGTCTCAGTGGTCCTGCAAAATTTTGTGTGAGGGTGGATTGCTAAGCAACTACTTTAGTGGGTTAAATTTTTTCACTGCAGAACAGATTCTTCTCAGATAAGCAGTTGTTACTCCAGCACCTTGAACTCCAAAGCCTTTATATCTCAAATTCCACATACTGAGGAACTTACTGGGAAGTTCATCTTAGCTTGAGTATTTGTAATTATTGAATGGTTTGATAGCCTTCAACACGTTTTCTTCATACCTTCAAAAATTAAACTATCTAAAAATTGAATATGAGTACTGGAATGGTTAAAGCAATTTCAGAAAGTAAAACTTACATGACATATTACTGTTGATATGAAAAGAATATAGCCATTAGCAGGAATGCAGTTTGAATAGCAAAAGTTATGCAATAAATCTGAGTCCATTGAAATGATTGCACACTAACTCAAAGAACTGAAATTATAAAAACAAAGAGTCACAGCTAAATTTCTTCAGTAATAACTGATAGCTCATTTATTACTGAAGAAATTTAGCTGTGTTCAAATGCCTCTAGATACTTCAGGTATTAGTAAAACCATTAACACTTCCTTACTTGGAGGTCTTAAATGTAGATAGAGCTTACAACTCATAAGCACAGAATGACTTTTGGAACAGATTTCTGAAGAAAAGAAGATAAATAGGCAAGAGCTTTTGGAAATTTGCTGAGTAGCCATCTAGACTATAAAAGACTATAAATTGCCAGTGAGCTTATTAAAGAAACAGGAAGCAGGACAGAGAAGAGAGAGTCATAGTTTGCTTTCCTCTTATAGACACATTAATCCATATATACCCAAAAAATACACCATAATAAAAGCAGTCAGTTTAAGAGAAAAAAAGCCACAAATAGTACTGCATTGCTACAAAAGAAGTTGTGCTCTTATCACAGAGATCTAATTTATTTGTTTCCTTGCAGCTTGAGACCGCAATCACCTCTGAAAATCTCAAGGAGTGGACCAGTTCTAGTAAGATGGAAGAGAGGAAAATTAAAGTTTATCTCCCACGCATGAAGATTGAGGAAAAATATAACCTCACATCTGTCTTAAAATCCCTGGGTATCACCGATCTGTTCAGCTCATCAGCCAATCTCTCTGGCATCTCTTCAGCAAAGAGCCTGAAGGTGTCTGGAGCATTCCATGAGGCATTTGTAGAGATCTATGAAGCAGGCAGTAAGGTTGCAAGCTCATCAGGAGCTGGGGTAGATGACACAAGTGTCTCTGAAGAGATTAGGGCTGACCACCCTTTCCTCTTCTTGATCAAGCACAACCCAAGTGACAGCATCTTGTTCTTTGGCAGATGCTTTTCCCCTTAAAGAGAGGAAAGCTGAAAGAGTTTCATCCTCCACAGCAAGACCCAAAGTGCTGCAGTATCAAGGGTAAAAAGAAACAGAAACTGTCTCTTTTATCCATATTTCTCAAACCAGAATGCTTTATTAAAAAAAAAAAAAAGAAGAAAATAGTAGTTAAGGCAGAGAAATTTTGCCAGGAAAACAGAGGTCCTTTGCCTTTCCCTTCTGCTGAGTATTATTATTTACTCTTAGATTAAGAGTTACGGGAATAAAAATCTGACCCAAAGAAAGCATGAGCATTAAGAGAGATGTTCCTGGTGCAATTTAACATAATAGTGCCAAATCATCACACTGAAAAAACACATCATCTTTTTTGGGAAAAAAATGCAGTCTTCTAACTGAGCCAGGTTTCTCTACAGATAAATTTTGTGGTGACTCCTCTGGAATAAGTCACTCAAAATTTTCTAAATTAAACTCTAAACTACTACCAACCATACCTACTCTGACAAAGAAATTGATTTTTATTTCTACCCCTGATACTGCAAGGCTCTTCCTCACTTTCTAAGGATGCATTACAGGAATCTTACAATTCATATATTTCTTCTTAAGCCTTTTTGGATCAATCATCATGACCAAGCATGGCAGGTTGCTATTCAAATTTTCTCCATGTATCCTATCCCTGTATACAATGGGTCTTGTGGGTGTACCCTTTTGCTCCTTTAATCATAATAAAAACTTATTTAAGCAAATGCTTTTCATTTGGAGTATTTTAAATGCACCTGGGACAGGATAATCCTGGCTATGTGTACAAATCTGCCGCTTTGGGTGGATGGGAAGTTGAATGTGAGTCAGCAGTGCCCTGGCAGCCAGGAGGGCCAGCCTGGGGTGTCCTAGGGAGCATCAGGCACAGCATGGCCAGCCAGGCAAGGGAGGGGATTGTCCTGCTCTGCTCTGCAATGGGGCAGCCTCACCTCCAGTGCAGGGGACAGTTTTGGGTGCTACTGTATAAGAACATCACACTCTAAGAGTGTGCGCAGAGGAGGAGGACCAAAATGGTAGAAGCTCTCAAGGGCAAAACTTAGAAGGAGTGTCTGAGGTCACTTGGCTTGTTCAGCTTGGATAATAGGAGGCTGAGGGGTGACCTCATCTCAGCCTACAACTTCCTCACTGGGAACGGGGGAGGGGGAGGTGCTGCTCTTTGGTGACCAGCAAGGGCATGAGGAAATGGAATGAGGCTGTATCAGGCTTGGACATTAGGAAAAGTTTCTTCATCCAGAGGGTTGGTCACTGGAACAGGCTTTCCCAGGAAAAAGTCATGGTGCTATGCCTGTTAGAGTACAAAGAGCATCAGGACAATGCTCTTAGTCATATGGTTTATTTATAGATAGTTCTGTGAGGAGCTGGGAGTTGGACTCAATGATCCCTATAAGTCCCTTCCAAATGGAAATATTCTATATTTCTGCAATTTTTCTGCCTGAGTTGGTTCATTGATTTCAGAGAGGTGAGGAATGAGTCTGTCATAACTCTGGGCTAAGATGGAATATTGAGACCAATTTTCTGCCAGGAGCGTGACCCATACTCCCTCATGCATACTACTCAAACTAGTCAGATGCAACAATTTCTGCACAAAACATGATTCATCCAGTTTCTCTGAAACAGCAGTTGATAAGCAGTCTGGAAGGCAGCTGAATATGTGCAGAATCTACATGCCACTGAGACACAGCATTGCCTCAGAGAACACAGGGGAATGGGAAATGGGAAGGAGTTTTTTACTTATCTTCATGGTGTGTTTACAAAGCTTTACGGGCTTTTATTCAGAAGCTAAAGAGAATAATCATGCTAGGAGATGGGATGTCTATGGTGAGTTATAGTTTTTCTCTGGAACTGATTATTCCTCTCTTTGACACTGAAGCGAGAAAGGAAACAGAACTGTGAGGAACTGTCACAAAGAAGCACTAGGAGAGTGAAACAGAAAGATTTTAGGGGGTGCAGTTACTGCAAGAAGGCTACGTTCTTTCCTGATTCCAGTATGTACAGCATAGCACCAGTGCTAGGAAGACTGTGGTGGAATGTTTTGTCAGTTCCACCACACAATATTTACTTGTTCTACTTCTTTTTGGCTTCCCCTGCTCCATCCTGCAAAATAACACATACTTTGGCAGGACCTAGGGTAGATGGTAGCAAAGATGATCTTGCAAAAGAACAAAGATAACATGACACCACTTTCACTGGTATGTAAATAGTTCAAATATATTCCTTCACTTTCTTTTATCTTAGCTGATTGCTGATCAAGAGATAATGATGGGGAAACTTATTGCAAGCAACCTAACAGTGTGTTTACTATGGTCCTAGAGTTTCTGTTGATCCGGTCATGGAAATAGGGCACCTAAATTCCTAAGGACACTTAAATTTCTGCAGATTTTTTCTAAAACTGCAATATTTCCAGGCTGTTTTAGTTTTTAGCAATTAAAGCATACTTCTTCACAAACAGAAGACACAAAGAAGTCCACCTGCTCCTGTATGTAGACAGATATTTTCAGTGCTACCTCCTGATTTCTGTTGACTTCAGCTGCCAGCACAGCAACAAGCAGTCATATTCTTGTCCTCAGTAGTCACTTCCTTAAAAGAAAAAAACCCCATGTGTTCCCAGTCCTGTTATCAGAAACCATTTTGGAATTTGGCAAATCATACCCCCATTAAGGAATGGATGCTGGAGTCCTCAGATCCCAGATAGAGAAGTATTTATTTGAATGTTTGAAGCTAGCCTTCCACATCTGAAGTACTATAGCTTCTGTAAATACAGGCCCCTAGAGGAACATGCCTGGATATAGCCCCAAGCTATGTGCCACGCATCAGACCTCCACCACTCAGCATGAAACAAATCCTCTCCTTTGTGCCAACAAATGAGGCTACAGCTTCATCTCCCCATCCTCAAAGAAGCAAAACAGTCAGCATCATGGCCGAGAGACTTCAGCTTTCTGCTGTGTCATGAAGTACAGGTGGATAATGCTCTTGTTTGCCCACAGAATGTCTTTCAGCACAAATATGGAAGAAGGCTCCTACTCACAGCTTTAGGATCTGTCATTAGAGGCTTTTATTGCTCTACCACCACACCCCACATGTATTTGTAATTTCAAGCATGCATTCAAAGGATTAGTGAGTTGTGCAGATACAAGACCACACTTGCTTGCTTTCTTGTGGTCTTACAATGGGAAGATAATTCCACAGAGATGACAGAATTTGACCCCGAGGCCTTACTGTTTATTCCAGTACTAACTGTTCTAATACATAAAAATGAGAGTAATATTGCTTGGTTGAACATAGCCAGTTATTTGCAAAAATTGTTCTCCTGAAGTTCACAGAGTTAGAGAGTAACTTGTGTTGGAGTGGGCTGCTGACAGTCACCTGGTCTTAACTTTAGAAACACATCAGGGCCTTTCCCAGCCAAATGCTACCTATCTTTAAATTTGGAGAATCCACAGGGCTAGGACTAATTTCATTTTAAACATAAATCCAAATATTACTAATGTAGAAGCAGTGTAGACTATCTAGCCAACTCAGCTTTCTTTCACCAATTGAAAGTTGGCCACATGTGAAAATGAGCCCTACCAGTTCCTTCGTTTTGATTCTTCCATGCCTAGTCCACAAAGCTCTCACTGGTTTCCCTTACTTTTAAACCTCTTGGAGCCAATGCAGAGAACCTCTGAAAATCCCAAGGAGTCTTTAATCAACCATGTGAACAGCAAATTCCTAGGAAATTCCATGTTCCTAACAATGATTAAGAACAAAAGTGAGATAATAGATAGCTTCCTGCTATGCATTTTTAGTCCAGAAGCATAATTTATGCTTTAGATTATCTGCATTTTATTATATGGCAATATCACTGGAATATTGTTTGCACATGGCCTCTATTTCCTCATTGCTACAGTATTGAACTTCACAAGAAAATGAGTTTATTACTATATAGTATTCTATATATCAGATACAATAAATATACGAGATATAGTTCAACTGTCTTGTGAAAGGAACAAACAGTCTCAAACTGCATTCTACTCCCCCCCAAAAAAAATCCAAACTAAATTTGTGCTCTTCTTTCTTTAACTCATTCATCACTTTCCTACTTTTTCTAAATGCTAGCAATAGCATCCCACAGCAGACAAACAATGAATTTCTATTAGTGGCACCATGAGAGAACAGGAAGAGGTTCCTAGAGGTGAGCAAATCCTTACAAGGAAGGCTGAGTTCTTAATCACATAGGAAAAATTCCAGTTTAGTGGCTCTGATAAGACACCAATAAGGAGTGGGAGAACAGAGAGGTGCCAGATGTTTTTGTAAGGAACAGAATTATAGATCAAAGGGGCAGAGAAGGAATCATTGAACTTCACAGGGGCTGTGTGCAGGAGCAGTTCCTCTTTCCTCTTCCCTCTTTTCTCTTTCATTCTGCCTCATTTCCCTTGGATGTGGTTCATTAGCTATCTTTCTCCAAGGTGCTGACTATCCCCACCCTTACCATGCCCTCCTTTTTCCTCCTTGCCCTTCAGCAATCTCTACTTCTGTGGGCAGTGAGGGAAGAGGGCAGGGCTGGAGTCAAGGCTTCATTCTAAGAGGAGAAATGTCAGGGAGAGGAAGAAAGTGGGAGGACAGTTTACCCCTCCTACTGCCTGGAGGGACCATCTGCTATGAAATTATGCTGTGTCAGCTACAGAGGCCAAGCTGCATCTCAGCTACATCTGCAGGAGGTGGGTGGACAGTCTCTTCCTCCAGCCACAAAAAGAGAATCATTGCTCTGCCTTTCCTTGCACATCTTCTGGTAACTTTCCTTAGCTTGATGTTCTACTGAATTCAAACCAGTCTTGACCTATGTGTTGGTCTGTCTGTGTTCCCAGACAAGGAATTGGCAACCACAGAAGCAAGGGATATTAAAAAAGATAAAGGATATTAAGGAAGATTAAGCCAAAGGTCTAGAAAAGTAAGGGTGATACACCAAGAGGAAAGAAAAGTCTAAAGCACCTGAAAGGGACTACTGCACTAGTTTGAAACTACACAGAGTTCTGCTTTTGGCTTTCAAAGAGCTAAACCAGCCACAGATATCAGTGCAAAAGATAATAGAGCAATGAAGATCTCCTAACAGCTGAATCAAAAGAGTTTGGAAATGCTTTGGCAAAGAGCAGATAGTCATTAAAAGAAGGTCCTCAGTGCAATACCCTGCAAGTTCACACTTTGCCACTCTCACAAAAGTTTGAGGAACAAACTAAGAGCAGAAATGAACATGAGATCATCTTATATTACTTGTCGTGTATCAGGTCATTAATTTCTCCTTGATTGTGAAAAACTTGCTAACTTGAACCACGCAAAGGATTTCAGGTCTCAAGAGATTTAGGTCCTTTGTGCAACAGGCAGGGAATGTGAGAGATGGAAAGATGCAATGGCAAAGGCATTGATGAGACCTGTTCAAGTGATGCTTATGACACTACAGCTTAGCCGAGATCTTCACCAATGCAAAGGGGAAATTCCACTCCAAGCCCTCATTTTTGGGGTCCAGGACAAAGCATTAATGCTGCTGTATGTGCACTTAAGCAGGTAGTTTAGATCAGCTCCAAGGTTAGCCTAAGAAACACGAAACTATGAAGAGGCAAGTGCTAAGCAGATCAGTGAATAGCAAAGATTTTCTGTACACCTCGTCAAGTGATTATTGGGAAAATTGTCCTGATGAAACTCCTGAAAACACCAACTGCCTTGGGAAACTCCAGGTCTTTCCACCAAGCAAGAATATTTGCAATCAAACTCTATGAAAAACAGAGCAACTATCTAAATGGCTTTCTTAAAAGAGAGTCTTTCCTCTATATTCTGCTCTGACACATCAGCACAAGAGTCCTTTTTAGGATGGGCACCTTCTGTTTAGAAATGTGTGTTGAAGACACACTGACTTGATATTCACATCCTTCACCTCATAATGTGGCATATCCTTCACAATAGCACTGGAAGGGGAAGATGGGATCAGCTTTCTGATTCAGTACTTGGGCAGCTGACATACACTTCCACCCTTTGAGAGTTTTCTTTGGAAAAAAGACACGTTTCAGCCAAAGTGCACACAAGCCACACATGACTCATAATGCAGAACTGTGTATCATGGCTGAGAAATTAAGGTCACTCTTCATATTTTTGATGTCATCTTGTGATACTTTTAAAATGCTCACCACCTGAGTCATTCAAAGGAAAACTGCACCCTTGCACATGTGGAAAGAGTATGCATATTCATTCACAGATAAACTGCCCCTTTTCAGATGTACAAATCAGTCCTTTATCAGAAGTGTTGTGCTTCTTACCAGAGCAGAATTTCTCAGGACAGACACTGTCTTTATTAATTAAAGTGCCTAAGCTAAAGCATGTAGAAGTAATACTAAAGTAAGAGGAATTCTGCTGGGACTGTCAAATTTTACCACACCTTTGCCTCTGCAGGTGTGGAACAAAATGCCTCAATAATATTTATACAGGAACCTCACC
Organism: Peucedramus taeniatus; assembly: GCA_013400575.1. Classification (NCBI taxonomy): domain Eukaryota; kingdom Metazoa; phylum Chordata; class Aves; order Passeriformes; family Fringillidae; genus Peucedramus; species Peucedramus taeniatus. The sequence goes on along the minus strand of WBNO01017563.1, from coordinate 4,584 downwards.
ACACCCTTTGGGAACTCATAAGGTTTTACATAGTGTTAGAGTATGTCAGCAAGGATCGCTTGGCAAGGGAAGGCCGGAAAGTTTACTTGTAGGAGGTGCGCAAGAGATTACTATCTACTTTGTTTCAAAATAAAGACACGTGTATTATCGACCAAAGCTTTAAAGGGAAAAAGGATACTCAAAGAATGAATATCTCTTTAACTTAAAAACTATTTGAGATTTCAGGTTGATAAAAACTTACCATCACACATAAAATTCCTTTACAGCACAGCCCAAAATCTATTATAATCAGTCTAGGTGATGCAGATAGGTTTTTTTCAGTTGACAATGTTCAGTACAGCTCATGCCATGCTCTCAGTTACACCGTGACAGAGTCATAACCCAGAAAAGAGCCCTTCTTAGCACAGAAAATGTTATGTTTCTAGTCATAAAATCATATGCTGAGGTAGAAGAGACCCATGAGGATCATTGAGTCCAACCTGCACAGGACACCTCAAGAGCCATACAGTGTGCCCTGCAAATGTTCTTTGAACTCAGACAGGCTTGAGTGCTGTGACCAGTTCCCTGGGGATTCTGTTCCTGTGCCAAATCATCCTCTGGGTGAAGAACCTTTTCCCAATATTCAGCCTAAACCTCCCTTGACTCAGCTTCATGTTCTTTCCCTTGGTCCTGTCAC
>WBNO01017562.1:833-52984 GCA_013400575.1 Peucedramus taeniatus | reverse complement strand
GGACAGTTTTCTATGTAGGCGAATTTCCTCAGGTTTCCTTAGGAAAGTTCACTCTGGAAATTCCAAAGAAAACTAATAAAAAGGCACCATTAGTTCATTTGAACTCCCAGATATAAAGTATTCTGGGCTACACTCTACGAAAACCTCTTGATTTCCATACTCCCCCAAGAAAAGAACACAGCTAATTGACAGGTTAGTCCTAAAACAGGCTTTATGTACTTCAGCACCTGGGACAGGTGTGCATCCAGACAACTTGCATGCTACCTGTTCAAGGTACCTCTATTCCACTCATTTGGGTACATCAGATTCCTTGTTTCCATGCAAATCCATAATGTCAGAGTAATCCTTCCTGATACTGCATCTTATGGGACCCCGCAGTCATCAGCTACTTTCTAACTGGACTGAGTAAAGAGAGAAATGTTTTGATTTGGAACAGGTTCTGATTGAAACTTAATATTTTGAGACTCAAGCAATTACTAACTATATCATTGTTTACTTTAAAATAAAGTACACTGAAATCCCCAAATACGTACCTCCAACATTAGTAGATATTCCTATCAGGTTTACAATGTGGACATTTGATTTAAAATAGCAATGACTGCTGAAAGCTTGTCCAGGCCAGAGATGTTATTTTTGCTGTCATTAGAAAGAAATATATGGCAAAAATATCCAACAGAAAAAAGATTTTTTTTTTTTTAAAGTTAGGAAGAAAAATGCTGAGATATCCTTCTTTACTTTTGCTCTCTTATTCAGCTTATTTTCTTTACAAATTTTATCCTTGAGTTAAATTCTCTTCCCTTCAGGTTGAATCATCTTGACGTCCTCTACTAATTTTTTCTCCCCTCTTCTTCTCTCCAATGATTTTTTTCTATCAGCTTCTTTTTCCTCGTTCTGTTGTGTCCTTGAAGACCAACCCCTCCTGTTTCAAGTTTTATCCTTCCTCTTCTCATTTCTCTCCCTCCCTGTGAAAAAATTCTGTTATCAATACTATTCATACCATTGGAGGCTGAGAAATTGTTGCATCAGGCAACTGCCTTCACCATTTCTTTCATGTTGTCTCAACTTTCCTTATCTGTCCTTAGCTGTGATGGAATGAGAGAACACAAACCAGATCTGAGAAGGAGTAATGAGAAGAAGATGAATCCTATTCAGCAGAGCAGTCACTAAATACCATTGTAGATGAGAGAAGAAATTGCCGAAAAACCCATTGCTTCTTGCCTAACAGCCTGATTTCCACACAAGTTTTCAAGCAGGCCTCAGAGACACCCTAAAGACAGAAACAAAGGGTAAAGATTCATTTAGAGTATAAAATCTGTGCTACACCCACTGATAAAGCCAAGGTACTTTGGAACTCCTCCTTTCATTACTGGCTTGCAATTTGGTACTTCTCCTTCAGATGATGCTTGAAAGCCTGTTTATATTCCCAGTTACAGTCAGAGTAAAAGTTATTTTGCTTCTCTCCACAAAGCTTGCCCCTGCCATTATCTCGCTCTGGTTTTGTTTTGCTATTTCAGACTGCCACAGTACAGTTAAAGTTATAAAATCACCGTAACCTCTTGGACCTTGAAAGAACAACAGATTTTGAAGATACTAACAACATGCTAGTGCCCTGAAGGATCACTGAAGCAATTTGGAGGTGCAGTAGCTCTCATTTAGATGCAGTTCATGCAGTCTAACTTCCAGAGAGTGCAAGTACAGCCCATCTCTGGGTAAAACACACTTTTGGAAATGGCACAGGAGTGCAGTAGGGAGACCCCATGAGGGTCTCTTTCTGATATGCAGAATGAGGAGGAAGTGAGCATTTGTTAAGGCACATACTAAAACATGAGTAATAAAAAAAAAATTCAGAAGTGTTCAGATTTCTGGGAAAGAACTGGGAAGGAAAGCCAGGGTTCAGGTACCAGACAATGTTTTTATAGCGTATGCTATAACTATTTCTGCAATAGACATGACCTCACAAAATTAAAAGGCTCTTCTAATAAGCAAAAAAGTAGACAAATAAGGAAAAAATGCAATGCTATAAGTAACACTATATTTTGTTTACTCAGTAGTACAGTTTAAAAGGAAAATGGTATAGTTTTTAGGCTTATTTGTATAGAATACAAAAATTTGATAAAGATTATAATACTTTATAATTTGAGACTGTCACTGCTAACCATTAGCTTTTATAGTTGCAGAAATGCATGAATACTTAGAAGAATAAATTGACAAATTGTTACAGGAAATAAATCAGTGAGGTTCCTTTTTTAACAAATTACTTTGTGAAATGCATATTTGACAAATAGACCATTGTAAGGCACTTACAATGAACTGGAAAAATCAGGCACATGAAAGACACTTTTTATTTGTAGCTCAAACCCCAGCATCTGCCCAATTATATTTAGGAGCAAATTTGAAAAGAATAAAGCATCCCAGAATGAGCAAGCAAACTCAGTAGCTGTGTGTGTGACTCATAATGTGTCTCAGCAAGGTGTTGTTTGCTGTACATATGTCAGGGGTTAATTTTCCTGTCGCTCTCAAAAAACTATTTTTATATAATTTATATTTTTCTGCTATCACGGATCCCAAGAATTTCAGTTAAAGATTAGGAATCTCTTCTGGGTGCACACAAAACAAAAAGACAGTGTCTGCTTCTTGTTCATGAGAAGAAAGTCAAGGATGCTGCCAAGGGAAGACAGATGCGTTAAACAATAGCGTTCAATGCGGTAAGCGGTAGGGCAGAGCCTCTGAAACATCTTTGTCATCAACAGTTTCTGCAAAACTCTCAGCCATAGTAAATTTAATTAAGGGATAAAAGGAAGGTTACATGCTACCAGTGTGAGATCTTTTAAAGCATGAAGGGAACTGTGGGAGAAAGCAGAAAAGCTTGGTTTGAAAATCAGAGAAAAGAGTGACAGATGTTACACACACAGGAGTCAGCCTCTCAGGATTTCAAGCTGGAAGAAGTAGTAATGCTCAAGGGAAGAAAGATTGTATAAATCTTGAAAGCAAAGACAAGTAATTTCTGATTTAGTAAAGAAGTGGGAACTTGAGGAAGCTGAGAAGAGGGGTCATGTGCTAAGAGTAATAGATCAGCAAAAATCTTTACACAACCATATTCTAGGAAAATCAGTAAAAAATGTGTTGTAAGGGTGTTGCCTAATAACAAAAGGAAAAAAACACTTGCAACAGAGTTAAAGTGGTAAGATATAAAATCAATTCTTTAATTAAAGGTTTCAGGTGCACAAAAATATGGCATTGCGCATGCATGATACAGGATTTCTATGATTTTTATAAGGTTAATTAGTTAGTATATCTAACCAGTACCTCCAATAGGAAATAAGTTATCTCAGTAACTGCCCCCCTAGGCCCTATTTTCTTGCTATATCTCTTAAGTTCTCATAGAAAATAAGATATCCTTGTCAGGAATTCTTCTCTTAAGAATAAGACTAAACAGAATTGCAAGAATGTATTAGTAAGAGTTTGCTAAACTATGAGAGACAGCAGAAAAACACTAGAATCTACACAAATATATATAAAAAAATCTACAGAGCTACAAATAGATGAAAATATATATAGAAAACTAAAAAATCTTTAGGCATCAAGGGGAAAGAATAGAAAAAAAATTCAGTCTTTTAGATACAAGGTCAATAGACTTTTCTGGGGAAAGTTTTCAGTAAAGAAATCGATGGTATCACCTGTTAGATGAATTATGCAGAAAAGTCTGCCAGACTTGAAAACAACCTGGACATGAGGAACTAGGCACAGTAGCTAGATGACAGGCTTAGAGAAAGCCAGGATAAAGAAGTTTTTCACAGGGATGGAGAAAGAATTCAGTGAAGAAGCTGGACTGAAGAGGAAGATTATGAAGATAAAGGGACCATCATTCATCATCCATCATTGTTCTACAAGTCACATAACAAAAACCTGTACCAATAAAATAGTGTCCAACTTTGTGAATATCTAGCTCAGGTCACCTGAGTTACTTGTAAAAATGTATTTGGCCTAAAGCAAATAAATATGGCTTGTGACAAGACAATGTTTGGAACATAAATATTTATTTGTAAATAAAATACAATTTCATTTATAAGATACAAGCACAAAATTCCATCGGAAACAAAATCAATCCCTGTAAAATTTCAAGTTATTTTTACTCCCCAGCAATAAAACCTAAACAATATTGTTAAGTGAAATCTTACATTCAAGGCTAAAATAGTGAACCATAATTTTTGTATCACCCAAGGTCACATAATACAGTCCTTTCAACTACATGGATGGAATGATCTTAGAAAGCAAAGTTCACTTATACACTTACCAGATGTTTTAACAGTTTTCACTGCTTAGAAACAAATTATAAACAGACCATTTTAATTCTCAAGGCTGAAAAATATTATCTTTTGAAATCTAACAAATCTTAGTTCTGTTGTTGAATATGTGGTTGGAATTCCAGTCTATTAAAGTATTTGAGTCTTAAAGTCTCCTTTTCAGGATGGGAAAAATAACCATTTTATAGATATATATGAAATTTTATATAATTATACAACACACACATACATGTGACACATACACATATATATGATATCTATATATAGCATAGATATAGAGATAAAAAATTCTTATAAACTATGTATAAATTAATGTATATATATTTCTGTGGTCAAAGTAATGAAGCATTATAAAATCACACTTCTTTACTAAACAATTTAAATATGAAGTTTTCATATATATCTACTAAACAAACTTTAAAAGCCAGTTATTCACTATTTACTTAAGATTATGATTTGATTCTAAGTTTACAAAGTACTAAAAGATGAAAATGAAATCTATATTTATCCAGTCATGTTGCACATGACCAGACGCATTTAACCATGTAGAAAGTTATATTTTATCCTAGAAGATACTAGAAAATGTAAACATAACCAATCCCTGAAACTGCAGTGAGTAGTGAGAAAAGTTCTGAGACACAAAAAGTGTCACTCTACACACTCCAAGATATAGCCACAGTGTGATCTATGTGATTATAGAATGTGTCTAATTTATACTGAAGCTTTTAATAGTCAGTATTATGAATATCAAGGCAGTGGCAGTAATAAAAGTGGGTTAAAGTCATGACTGTCATGAGTTCAAGGTTATGGCTGTGCTGGGCAAATACATGATGGGCATTTGCACATTAGGTGTGAGAACAGATTGAGTCAGAGCTGCCTCACTCAATGGTTAGAAACAACCCAGCACAGTGCATTTCTTTTCCAGTTGTCATTATACACAGGAAAGAGATTGCCAAGTTTCTAGTCCAAGATTCTGACTGAAAACAATGAAAAGAATGAAACTACTGTGTGTCTGGTCACTGCTCTGTGACTGCAGTTCTACAAAGTTGACTGTGATGGTCAGTGCCTATCTGCACCTCTAAAGCATTCCCAGGACCGATTTTCCTTCCTTTTCCCATACCCAGTGTGATCTGCTGCTGTGAACCCCTTGATCCCATCATGTGCTGAATTAGTGAGCACAGAGAAGATGTCTTTGCTGGGGCTCTGGGTGGGCTCTACTGTCTCCATCACCTCAGCTGTTGGGAAGAGCAGGATGCAATGAGAATGTATCTTTTGGGAAACAGAATCTGAAGCAAGTACTTCTAAGTACTTGCTTAGAATAATAAGTAATGTTTATTTTTGTATCTTGATATACTTGCAAGCTATAAAACCAAGTGTCTTTAGTCCAGTCTTTCAATGAAGTGGATTGTAATCCTAAGATTCTTTTTGAGGAGGACTCACAAATCTGCTTTTGGAACTGACTTCTTAAAATTCCCATGCTTATGTTTGTCTCTTTTTTGAATCCAGATTTCTACCACCTTCACAAAGCATTTTCTAGTAATAATAGAGTAGCAGTGGCAGGAAGAATAACATGGGAAAAAGTGGTGACACTTGCTTTCAGTTTTGTTCACTCAACAGTGGTGAGACATCCTCTGAGTTTTAAAGGCCTTGCTGATAGAAAACTGGGCTTTTTCTGTCAGCAAGGTCTTTATAATAAAACTATGATGCTGCATTTATTTAATCTATAAATCTCAAAAAAACCCAGACCCTGTGAACATTGAAAGACAGAAATGAAAGGTGCAGGTGACCTTTTCTGTATTTTCAGGATCCTGAGTAGCCTGGATATCCTTAAGTGTACTCCTCCTCTTGTGATGATCTGTGATTTTCTGTATTAGTGTATGTCAGCAAAGAAAAAATTCTAATTTTCAAAGTAACACAAGTTTTAAGTATCAAAGCCTGGGCAGCAGAGCCCTAATATCTTACATCTTTAAAATTATTATTTCTACTCTCCACTTACATAAAATATCTATGATAATATTAGAGACAAGAAACGAAAAAACAGAAGTTTTATTTCATGGGTTTATTTTAATAATGTTTAACAACAGTTGATCTGCAATGGGCCTTGTGCTCCAGCATTTGTTGCAGGCTCTTTGTTGTAAGAATGAAGTGAAGAGAGTGAAGTGTAAGAGAATGAGGTGTCAGCAGGCTAAACGTAATTCCTCCTCATCCTCATTAGGAGTTCCTAGTCTATATTTAACTCACATAATTTAAGAACTCATCACAGTTAAAAGGGTAAAATCAGATTTCTTATCTATATCTATGAAATCCCACTAGTTCTGTTGTTTAAAGGAGAAAATTCAATAAGCAAACACATTGTGCAACAACCTTTACTAAAAAAATTAAAATTAAAGAACCACTCGATCAACTGTTTCTTTGAAGTGACAATTAGGTAGTTTTAACTCAGTTGCCAAAAAAACCCTCTATATTCTGTTCTTTTTAAAATTTCTTCTTTGAAATTTTGAATTCAAAGTAATTTTAAAATATGCAATTTATAGAAAAGTACTTTACTTTTCCTTGAGAACAACAGCTGTTTACCAAGCAATGCCTGCATATTCTACTACCATATTTCAAAATTAATTACCACAGAAAATGAGTTTCAGCATTTATTTACCAATTCTATGAACTTATTTAATATTAAAACATTTCTTTTGTTTGCTTGATATTCTTTATCACACCAGAGAAATATATAACAAATAATAATATTTACTGTTAAGTATAATATTATGTATGATACATATCTCTAGATAAGTAACGACTGATAAATTAAAAAAAAAAATAAACTCAAAGTAGCAACAATTTCAGCAACAGAACTCTTGCCTGAGGCAATTGCAGATCTGGTTAATAGCAACAAAACAAACTTGAAAATGAGTAACCTATAATCTGTCCCTTATCCTGTGAAGTAACTCAATTCCTACAAACATTAAAAGGAAGAAAATGTTCAAAAGCTGGCACAGAAAAATGAATATCTTTCATACTACCCCTTCCTAGATGCAGTCTCATACAAATATAATCATTTTTGGGGAGGGTGGGAAAATTTAACTCAGCAATATTATCAGCAGTGTTTCCTAACAAACTTCCAGTAAAGCAGTTACAAAATGTCAAAGTTCATATCACATCCTCTTCCATTCCCAAATTCAGCATGTCTATTAGATGATGACAGCCTGTTTCAGACAACAACTAACAAACTGTAGGTCAAGAGACAAGAAGCATATCCAGCCACCAAAGTTTTAGTTTCAAATTGTTCTTAGCTGCAAACAATGCAGCCTTTATATTATCAGTGACGACCATTTGTGACTTAATAATTCATATTGAATCACAGGATCCTTAATTATGGCAATCCTATGCACTGTCTTTCCTAAAATGTCTGTGAGCAATTTATGTCTTTATCAAATATCATTTATTTTAGGTTGAACAGAAATTTGTGTCAGCAAAGAGTCTATGGGCTGTAGATTGTAGCACTTAAAAGTATTTATTTATTTAAGTTCAAACAGGGATTGTCATATTTAACCAAGTTGCATCTATGTGGCTCATATATTTTCTGGTTTTAAGGACACAGGAATCTAACATCCTCAGAGTTCTGGTTTCATTAGATAGTCTCAAAAGTTTCAAATTCTCTTCCAGGCAATTCTGGAAAAAAGAATTAATATTTCAAGCTTCCTCGCTAACAAATTCATCATTTAAAATAATTGCAAAAAAACCCCTCTGTACAGCAAGAGACAATGAGTTTTGAATTCTTCCTTGGCCTTTCAAATAATATCCACATTGAATGTCCTATTACACTTTTCTAGTCATGACAACAAAAGTGCATTTGGCTGTCTTGTTAAAAAAAAAAGAAAAAAAAAGAAACGAGTTCTCTCTTTTTACACCTTTTATATGCAGACAAAGAGCTTTCTGTTCTTTCTACTCCTCTGTCAAGTGTAAAATAGTCTTGGCAAGCAGACATGCAAGTTTATACAGAAAATCCACAGATAATCTGGCAATTTATCTGGCCTGATAGTGATACTTTCCCTGGCTGTCACTCAGCACAGGGCTTTGTCTTTTACACCTAATATGAGTCAGCAGCACATTTTCCCACTGCCTTCCTTTCTTACTCTGCTCTTGCAGTCTGTCTCCCATGTTATCAGCACTCATTCCTGGGTATGCACAGGAGAAAGGTAATGGCTATGTCAGCATATATTGCTCAGCTAAAACATAAAGCTGATTTCACCACTGTAAATGCTGCTTTTACTTACTTACTTATTACTCCACTATAGCCTGACTTTCACACTTTGGCCATGAAATTGAAAATATGTCATCTTGAACCCTGTGATGTACCTGAAAGGTACTTTCTTACTGACAATTTTGACTTCTCGTTTCTTTCCAGCATTTTTTTTCCTAGTCACTTCTTCAGACTCTTCTGTTGTTTTCAACTAGATGGGAGAAATATGAAACCCTAAGAAGTTTTGGTCTTTTCTGTTGCTCTGAAACCAAAACAAAAATAAGAATACAACAGGATGATATCAGCAAGTGGATTCTTCTTTTTCTATGACTCCACAGTCATCTTCTCCAAATCTTCCTTGTGGCAAGATGACCATTGTTTTTCATGCATTTAAGACAGCTTATGATAAAAAGTAAGGATATTTCCTTCAAAACTTTAATCCCCTTCCCTATTGTGAGGAAAAGGGATTTTTCCTTAAAGAAGAAAAAAATTAATGACTCTTAAGTTCTCTGATTTTCAAAACCAGCTACAAATTGTCCTATGTCTTGTGTAACACAAGTTACAACACTAAGAACCAATATTGTCTGAATTTGAAACTGAAAAGTTGGATTGTTTCATTTTTGGGAAACTTCTCTCATAAAACTCAAATAAAACAGAAGCTGATTGTTTGTTTCAACAATTGTATATGAGCCAGATCCAGAGGTTGATATTGACGGAGATGAGTTAAAATATTATTTGTCAGAATAATTTGCCACCAGAGAATCTCAGAAGTTCCATTCTTAAAAATTACTATTATTGATATGTAATTGCCTTTTGTGAGAGACAAAAGCCATGTCTCTTTACTGAAACAATGATATATTCTTTCTCTTTTTTACTCATGCATACACACAGAGGCAGAATTCTGATTCACATGTCATGAACAGAAATATAAGGAGAATTTATTCTGTTCAATACTCACCATAAATGGTGTTGAAACCAAGAAGCAGCGGCCTCACTTTACAAATTTAAAATTGAATATGCAGGGCTAGCAGATGGAATAAGCTTTTTAATTTTAAGCTAAACATGTTTGAACTAGGAACTTAGAATACATGACAGACATTGAACTTCAAATATAAATTTCGTAGAGACACATTTCATAGTGGGATCATCATTTTATGTTGTTAATGTTTGCTTTCTCCATTTAGACTGCAGCAATTGTAAACAGCTGTAACTCACATTAATGGCCAAAAAAGCAGGCACTTCCCTGACCTGCCTGAATGGTTTTGGGGGTTATCTACACAGGAAAGTTCGAGTGCCAGGCTGAGAATTTACTGCATAATAACAGTTCTACACAGCTGTTCTCCTCTAGACTGAGCATCCTAGCTGCATCTTAAATAGGATTTTTTTGTGTGGTGTTTTCTTCCCCTGTAATGCAGAGCCATCCAATTCACATTCAATGCTTCCTGAAAAATGGTAACTATTCTTCAAGCTGGTCAACAACAAAACATTAAATCATTACAATCATAAAAATATTGAAATTATATCCCCTTCCACCAATTCTTTTTTTTAACTGAAAAATACAAAATATTCTACATTAAGTGATAGCTAGATGGAGTTAGGAGAATATTCATCAGCATTTTTGCAGAGGATCTTTTTTCAGGGGGTAGAAACAGCCCAGTGCTCATGCACAGTGAGTATCTCAAGGGATGTTCAGGGTCAAAAATGTTTTAAACACACTCATTTTTTGCCTTCACCAGTACAGATCAGTTCTACACTTGCAAACAGGTCTGTGAAGGGAGTATGAATACTGAATATAAACACATAATCCTACTGACTATAACTCATGTATCTTGGTTTTATTGAAGGATTTTATTGTCTGAAGAATGCAACTTTTATTTCTGTAGCTTCTCTGTAGTGATTGTGTCAGTTTTTCTCATAAAAGCAAACTTAGGTCTCTCAAAGCAAGTACTAGTAACATTAAATTGGTAACAGAGCAATCAAAGTCACAAATGTATTTGAAATCAGCTTCTATTCGTTTGTAAGGACAATACACTTGTGTTTTGTACTTGTGAATATCTTGAGGTTCAACAGGACCAAAATGCAAGGTGCTGCACCTGGGTAAGGGCAAACCCTGATATAAATACAGTTTGGGGACGAAGGGATGGAGAGCAGTCCTGCTGGAAAAGGCTCGTGGGTTCTGATGGATTGAAGAGATGGTCATGAGCCAACAACGTGCACTCACAGCCCAGAAAGCAAATCATATCCTGGGCTGCATCCAAAGCAGCTTGGCCAACAGGTCGAGGGAGGTGATCCTCTCCTTCTGCTCTGCTGTTGTGAGACCTCACCTGGAGTGCTGCACCCAGTTTTGGAGTACCCAGCACAGGAAGGACATGAATCTGATGGAGCGAAACCAGAGGAAGGTCCCAAAAATTATCTGAAGTTTGTGATACCTCTCCTGTGAGGAAAGGCTGGGAGGGTTGGAGAAGATTCCAGGGAGACCTTATTGCAGCCTTCAAGTACCTGAAAATGGCCTACAAGAAAGATGGGGACAGACTTTTTAGTAGGTCCTATTGTGATAGGACAAGGGGTAATGGTTTTGAACTAAAGGAGTGTGGTTCAGACTTGATATAAGGCTGAATTTTTTTATGACGAGGTGGTGAGACACTGGAACAGGTTTTCCAGAGAGGTGGTAGGTGCTCCATCCCTGGAAACATTCAAGGTCATGTTGGATAAGGCTCTGAGCAGCCACATCTAGTAGATGTCCATGCTCTTTGCAAGGGGTTTAGACTATATGAATTCCAAAAGTCCTTTGGAACCCAAACCATTCTCTAATTTTATGAAATGTCAGTTGACAACTTCCAGGATTTTCCCTGAGATATCTATTGATGGGCAGCACTATTTAGCTATAAAGAAATCTTGCTTTTACTCTACTATTCCTTCCATCTGCCTGTGGGCCAAATCCGGCTATATTGGTAAGGTCTGAAATTACTCACTTCTCAAGTACACTCAGTACCTATCAAGACTGGTATCTAAATCCTGGTTTAACTTCACTCACATCAAGAAAATGACATCAGTAAAAAATTGAAAATGTAAAGTAGAATCAACGCTGCCTAGAATACTATAAAACTGATAACAAAAGCTAACACTTATCCTGTAGCCAATAAAATAGACTGACAAATGTGGTCTAGCTTGCCTAGGTAGTTGACAGAATTCTTTCTCAGTTGTGTTTCAATCATCCTGCAGAACAGCATCTGGGAACAAACTGTGTTCTAGGGATGTTGGGCAGGTTGGACTTGTTCTGCAGCTCAGTAGCTGAATCACTCTGGATACACTGAGAAACTACATGGAGAATTGATAATCTGCTCTTTTCTTCTATAATGAAGACTTTTTTTACTTTTGGGACTTATAAAAACATTTGTTTAGGATGAAAGTGAAATCATCTGTGTATCCATACATCACTTGTGATTCACTAATCAAGCGGTTTTTTTTTCCAAACCAAATTGTGTGCATAGAAACTATCAAATAAACCATAAACCCCAGAGACAATAAGAGCATTAGCCTTGTCCCATAAAATTCCTCTTGCAAGTGAACCCAAACCTTATTTGTGGATTGTAATCTAATGCTCTGCTGCAGCTGGTAGAGTAGGAAGAAAGTCTCACTTAGTATTTTATTAAAAATCATAGTAACATCTTCCTACAAAGATTCTTCTTGTCAAAACAGGAAAGTCATGTGTTCGTGCATTTTGTTCTGTACCCTTTCTGTTGTATTCCACACTTACTTTCCAATACCAAGAACTTGCTTTCAGAAGGAAGAGATATTCCTGAGGAAAGACTGAAAGAATTAGAAAGCTCTTTCTGTCGCAATCAAACTTTCGCAGTAATCTGTAATTTTCCTATAAAGAGGCCAATTCAGTCCATTGTTAAAAATATAGCAATTGATTTACTTATAGAGAACCCTTGCGAATCAATTGAAATTATAATGTTATTTTCAAGCGCTACATTTTCCATAGTCTGAGAACCAATTCCCTTGGAAACACATTCCCCTTGCAAATTTTTCTTGTGTCAAATAATTTCTATTTCATGTATAATAATTTCATGGATCCTGTCTTCAATGTTTCCTCTCATTGTATATTTTACAGTTCTTGACTAAGTAGAAGTGATATTGTGCAAATTTAATTTTATATGCACAAGTATCACTACCATGTTTCAATTTAAATGGAACTGATTTGCAAGTAAAACAATAGAGCATTTCCCAGCAATGAGATAAGACTCTGCTATATGCAAGCATGTTTGCAAATGTGTCTCATAATCTTGGATTCGAGTTTTAGAAACCACAGTCAAACCTCCTACCTACATCTGTGAACAAACACAGAAGCAACTGGGGGTCTGTTTAAACCCAGCAGATGGACGGTCCTTGAATGAACAGATTGCAGGAGAGGCAGTGTGGGATGCAGTGCCACCCCTTCTGTGCAGCAAACTCGAGCAGTCTGAGGCAAAGCAGCCCACAATTAAGGCTCCACATCTTGCTTCTTTTCCTAGATGAAGGCAAATCCTCTCCCACCCCACCTCTACAAAGTCATTTTACTCGAGCAGAATAATTTGCATTCACTTCCAATATGAGCAAATTGCTTCCTAATATTTCCCGGTCTGCAGGACATGCTGAAATACTCACACATTGTGCATGATAAAAATATGCTTAGAGCTTGTATCTGTGGAGGAAAGAGATAATTCTTGGATTTGGTTTCTTTACAGCTGATTATTTTCTTTGGCTTGGTTGTGTAAAGACATTACTGCATTTCAGTCTGATTTGACTGTATTTCTCACTTTTTGTAAAGGGTGGTGTAAGCTCAGGATAAAGGTTTTTATAAACAAAGTGAAGCACTGTCTGAACTAATTTCATCAATAAAGGCAGAAAGGCAGGTAATAATGATGTGTTCTTCCTTAATTATGTTTGTGGGTAATGCTAGTGCTTCTTTGACTCCCTTCACGTATTCTTGTGCACCTTTATATAAAATTTCATGTTCTTCTGAAAATCTCCCCATCATATAATTTTGGGTCTTGCATCACTCTAATGCATACTACTACACTCATGCTAGTGGATGCTGCATTTTATTTCACAGTTTCTCACAAAATCAACACAAAGCCTTTTTACATGACTGCCTAATTTACTGTGTGCTCTGTCCAAACTTAATCTCAATTACCTTGAAACATTTGTACCAAGGGGGCAATTATAAGAAAAAGGACCACTAGGAATGCAATCTTTTGCTGCACAATTAAATATGCCATAAACTGTAGATTACAAACCAATATGGCCTTGCTCCTAAGGTATTGGTGTGCTATAATGCATCATTAAGAAACTCACTTTCATTCCATAGAAAACTTACTCAAAAAGAAAAAAACACTTGTTCAAAGACTGTTTCATTCTTTATAGTAAATGAACGAATAATTGAACGGACAAAAGATGTTAATTTTTGACTCTTACCCTGATTTTTGAATATTGGAATCTTGTTGATTTATTCTGAGAGCAGTATGAAGGACAAAGAAGGAAAATGGATTCTAAAATCTAATAATTTCCTCAGCACCACCATAATCCCTCTATATGGTTACTTGGATGTTACTAACAAAAATAAAAACCACATATTTTTTTGTCTTTCTTTGGAAAGAGATAGATATAAAATCCTACCACATGAAACTGAAGGAGTTTTTATGTCTTTCCTACACAGTGTAATTATATAATTGTGTTTGATAGGGATAAAAGCAAAGAGAATAATTCTCATGCAATATGCTTATTTGTTAAAAAAAAATGAGGGTTATATTATGATTCGAGGTTTTTTTCCTTCTTTATTACTATGAAGAGAGAGATGACACCAAAATATCTGTGTAACTGGCAAGCAGCTGTTGAATAATAATTGAAAATAATTCAAGATATCTTACATCATGTAATATCAGTATTTAAATGTGCACGCTTCTAGACCTATAACAAGTGCTATTTGCATTTTCATTTTTTACTTTTAGCTGAAGTTTAGTTTTAGGTAGAATGAGAAAGATGAACATAAAAATAAAAATATACAGCCAAGTTAAATAGAAAAATTATTATTTTGTGAAATTTCACAATTTCATAAGATTTCTTATGTAAACATTTCCCTTCTCTCTGTATTACTTGATTTCTCTTATGGCTATACCTCTGCCTATTGAGAACAAACTTCTGTAAAAGAACATAATGGAAAAGTTCTGTGTGAATCTGTGAAATCTGAGTGAATAAATAAACAGGAAAACAAAGAGGATGCAAAAGGACAGTAAAATCTCATAGGAAAAATCTTGTATCCCTTAATGGTGTAACATGCAAAGTCCAAAGTAGAAGACAAAGAATTAATTTTTTATGTTCCTGATAGAAAACTCATAACTGTGTTATTTAAATTTCTGATGTTTTTTCATTGTATAAGTCTTTCATAATGACATTTCAGAAAAGACCATTATAGATTTTTTAAACCAAGCTGATTTTCTGCTTTTGATGTTAGCAGTATCCACATGTGATTTCAATGCTCATGAAATGTGCTCATCAATCTGGTAGAGTGAAATATCTTTATTATCTATTGATCCAGTCTCAAACTGGCAGAGAATAATTCTTTGCCACCACCTACCAATGCAGACATCTGCACCTGGCAGAAACATTTTCTTTGAGAGGGTTATTTTTGGATCATTAACTCCCAAGGGAAAAGAATTTGTCTTTATTTGTTTCCCCATGTCTAGGACAGGGTAAAGCTCAGCACAGAGGTTCAAATTATAGGTAGCAACAATAGTAACAATAATTAATTATATGATAAAGACATGTTTATCCTTCCTGCTGTCCTCATTAATATTGCCAAAAGTTTGGTAGTTACCTACAGTTAGTCACCTGCAGCTGTTTTAATTGTAATTTAATCTATGACTCTTTATTCAGAAAAGAGTAGGATGCTTTGACCCCTTGAATTGAGAATTAAACATTTTTATTTCTACTAGCCACTATAACATAAGTCATATATTTTCACCTGATAATTTATGAGGTGAAAATAATTATTATTTCCTTGTTTGTAAATGAACACTATCAAGCTGAATAACATGGCTGATCTTCAAACTATTTTTTAAAAGAAATTTATTCTTAAACCAAGTGTTCCTACTAGTGTAGGATGCATTGCATGCTTTAATGTAGTGTTCTAAGGGCATTAAAGGTTACGTTTTATTTCCAGTTTCATTTTCAGTTCTCAGCACACTTATTTCTCCAGAATTTGAATAAAAATCACTCCCAAGTCACTCCACATATGCAGGTTTGGTAATAATAGCACTATAAACATCTTGATTGTCTGCACTGTGAAGTAGAATGACGTGGTGGAAAAAATAAGCTCATAGCTGAAATGTTACATTTTTGCGAGTTTTATAAAATAAAAGAAGGTGATATATTTTTGTTTTGTGGTTTTGAAAAAGCTCGATCTCTGTAAAATATCTCAGAATGATCTTTTTGGTCCCTGTGAGAAAATGGTCTTTTAAAAAGCAGTTTATTAGTACATTCAGGATTATTGAGACCTTCCCTGCTGTGCCATTAGACTCAGTAATGGCATTGTATATATATTTCCATGATAGTATGAAGTTTCACATTCCTTAATCTTCACCCCAGAAAGACTTCCACTGAAGTCAAAGTAATGGTGTTTTACTGGGTAAATAAACACTGTTAAAGTGCTAGAGGATTGTCCTTGATATTAGAAGAATTGTTTGCACGTAATCCTGGTTTACACTTGTAAACATGAATAGAGTGTTTAATCAAGGCTTAAGATAATTTCTTCCTGCATGTTTCACATTCAAGTTAATGATTTGCTGGCATAGTGTAGGTTGATTTATTAATAGCAATATTTGATCAAATTGGGGTTCAAAATACAGAGATGAAGTATGACTTCTAGATCTGACATTATTTGTTGCTGTCACGTATCTACTACATTAGACACGATAGTTGAGATTCTAGTTATTTTGTATTCATCAGTGGGGACAAAATACCTCCTTGTATTTCAAGTATTCCTCAGTACTTCCTCAGCTGTCAACCCAGCTGAGGGCTCCACAGCCTGCTGGCCACCATGTCCTGTGGTGCAGGCATGTGAGCCACCTGGGTCTAGAGAGGATGGCTAAAGTCCCAGTTACTACCCAAAATGTTCCTGTGCCTGGTTTTTGGCATATTCATTCGGTTTGATCATTACCACACAAAAATAAAGCTATGTGAAAAAAATCAGAGAAAAGCAAAATAAGATATTACTGGAAAGTAGGGAGGGATGAGATATCTACATGTATGGTGGAAGGCTGATGTAGATGGTGCCTGTGTCCACCCATGTCTAGATGCTGGCAATGAGGGCACTGCAGGGTGACCCTGCTGAGGAGGTGCCAGTGGCCACCTCATGCTGGACACAGCTCGTTCCAGCTGACACCAGATAGAACCCACTACCATCAGGAAAACTGCTGGCAGCTCTGGGAAAATCTATTTAAGGAAGAGTGAAAACTGCACAGGCAGTGAGAAGTGTAGGGGAAAAAAAGGGCAGAAATAATCTCATGAGCACAAGGTTCAAAGAAGGTGAAAGAGATACTCAGGTACCAGGAGAGCCCCTACAGACCAAGGAGACCAAGGTGGAGGACTTATTTCCCTGCAGCTCATATGGGAGTTCAAATTGAAGCAGGATCATCCTGAAGAACTACAGCCTATGGACAGAACCCTTGCTGGAGCAGGAAGCAAATGTAAGGAGGTACAGTTATGGGATGACCATAATCCCCCAATCCCCACCATCCCTGTGTTGCTAAGGGCTGACAAAGTAGAGGAGTGGGGAGAGCAGTGAAGTTGTCTGGGTGAAAGGGAGGATAAGGGGAAGGTGGGTTTTCAGTCTTGTCTTTGTTTCTCATGGTCCAATTCTAATTAATTAGTGATAAATTAAAATTCAAGACAGATTATTTTGTCTGTGATGGTAATTGGTAAATGGTCTTCATGTCTATATCTCAATCCTCAATTTTTTATTCATATTTCCTCCTGTTGAGGAAAGGGAGCAAGAGAGTAGCAGGGGTGGGCATCTGGCATCCAACCAAGGTCAATCTACCCATGGCTGGGATTGGAACACTTACCCTTCTAGGAGAGGCAGAGAAGCTAGGACTTGTTCTGCCTGGAGCAAGGGATGGCTTCAGGGAGCCTCACTACTGTCCTTCAACACTTATAGCAAGGTCATTGAGGCTCTTTGCAGGAGTTTAAGCTACGAGAGAAGAAACCAAAGCACAGGGGCTTCACTCCAGATATAAGGCATCCCTTTTCCCCACAGAGAGAGCCAGGCAGTGGAAGAGGTTACCCAGTGAAGTTGTCTCCTCAGAGGTTTTCAAGTCCCAGCCAAGTAAAGCCCTGAACAAAGGAGTCTGACCTGAGAGCTGCCCTAGCTCTGATCAGGAGTCTGGACTAGAGACAAAGTCTATTTAAGTTTTACAGTGATATTTCAGTAAGAAAAGACCTTCAAACTGTCCTACTTTATTAGAAAAGAAAGTTAATAAAGGATTTATCTTCTCTTTATGATTTTTCTAGTCTGTGAATATGTTCCTATTTAAAACTATTACCCATGAAACCAAAGTACTGAACTATCAAGTGAGTAACTTCATGTTCTGCAGCTACAACTGTTTTCCATTTGCAAATTTCTTGTGCTTTACCTTAAACACAACACTATCTTCAACAGACATAAACTTCAGCATCCATTACACTGAAAAGAATTCAAATTTAAATTTATCTTCCTGAGATATGAGAAGGTTCAGTTGTGAATAGGATTTTTTTCCCAATACATGCTGCTGTTTGCCTCAATTATATAACATAAGCCACGTATATCAATGTCTGAAAATTTGCAAGAGCAGGACATTTAAGTCCATGTGTTCTTTTATATGTTTATGTTATCACTGTTATTCTTTTTAAATTTGGAAAAATTACAGTTAAGGAAGAGCATCATATTTTTTTCATAATGACATCGAATGT
The DNA here is from genome assembly GCA_013400575.1 of Peucedramus taeniatus. NCBI lineage: Eukaryota > Metazoa > Chordata > Aves > Passeriformes > Fringillidae > Peucedramus > Peucedramus taeniatus. The sequence goes on along the minus strand of WBNO01017562.1, from coordinate 34,453 downwards.
ATTTCCCCATATCACTAAAATAGTCTTTATGGGTTTTTTGTTCGGGGTTTTTTCCCTTATCTTTGAGGGTCTCATATTTGCTAGCTTAAAAACATCCTAGTGAAAGCAGGCTCAGGCAGACAACTGAGAAACAAAAGAGCTCCTTGATATTTGGAAATATTTTTGACCTAAATAATTTGGGCAATTTTAAACATAGCAGAAAACAACTAGCCACTTTACCTTCCTTACCAACGCGCTTTAGAAGCCCATCTGTAATACTTTCAATACTGCTTTTGCTTTTATGTAGAGTGAAAACATCACATTCCTATTAAAAAAATACTTAACAAAATAAATTAAGTTCTTAAAAAAACAAATTCCATCTTCAATTGAAGTTCCAGTATCTGATCTTTGATTAGGGAAAGAAATTCTGAACATGATTTTTCATGTAACTCAGAACCCTAAATTTGTCACTTGATGATATTTCAAGACCTCAGATTAGCAGAAGTCCTTGGAAACCTGTTTATGTAGAGATTATAGCCATGGAGAAATTTTTGATACATTGTAATGGAAATAGATTCCCTGAATGAATAAATCCAGTATGAAAAGATCTGAAGATATGGATTTATAAATATCTTTACTAGAACACAGCCAGAGATGGAGACCATAAGCCTCTCTTTGAGAGCTATTAATTAAACCATTGCTACACATACTAGAGTAGAAAATGAAATTACATTTCTTGATTTGTTTTATCCTGAAGTGTCAAGAGCACCAAGAGTGGACTGTTCTGCAAGAGAAGGAGAGGTTAAGACATGATTCTTGAAACGGGTAATGGGGGAAACCCCTGAGGATACTTCTCACAGATATCCCCAAGATGTGTTTTTATGGTTACCCAACCCAGGTTGCACAGTTTCACCACATTGGATCTGTTAAAGCCCAACAAAGGAGGAAAGAGGTTTTGGAGCCTGTAAGTGCACTCATCTTTCTGTACACTGCTGGAGTGTTTCTCTCCTACCATTTCTACCTCTCCCTATAAAGTTGTTTTATTATTACATTCCTTTATCACAAAACAGTTCCAGCTGTGATATGTAGAACTTCACTACTAATCCAAAGATATTTTCATATATATGAACATACATGAGTTTTCTACAGATCTCCTGCATCATTCTGTCCTATTTTGAAATTTTTCAGTACTTATTTGTTCCCTGTAGACTTTTAGTTCCAGTATTTGTACAGCTCATGGAAGAACACACAAATGTCTAGCTAATATAGGTATAATGCAAGTTAAATATATATATAAATGAAGACTAACATCTGAACTGTTTTGTTTATGCGAATGTTTCCATTATATACTTTTAATTCTTCCAAAATTACAAAATCTGTTGACTTACATATTTTACAAAATGTTGACTTACAAAATCTTACATATCACTGCAGTGAATTTCAAAAGATGTATTCCACTGTGTATATCCACTGTTTTCAGAGGATATATATATATATATATCTGAAGCACAGAGAGGTGAAAATTATTTTCTCATTATCTTAAGCAGTTTTACCAAATCCTGCCTTGAAGGCTGCTTGTCGATAGTAACTACTTAAAGCTATTGGTAAAATTCTTTAGCCAGTTATGGGAGTGATAACCAGACAACAGAGATAATTGTGATAAATACAGATATATAAAAGAATATTTATCTAGGGCTCAGGGCCCAGTTCCTAATATTTGATCTCTGTATTAAGGTCAGCCAACACACTACTGATACAGCACTTGTGAAAGGTGAACTTTTCTTGTAAACGATGAAAAATAATTTTAATAGAAGAGCTCTTTCTACAACTCCTTGCAATGTTTTGAACAGTAGCAGTAAAGAAGTAAAAATTCATAAAAGCAGTTTTACAAAGACAAAAAACAAAACAACCCCCAAAACCTGTAAGTATAAGAACTCTGAACAAGAAAGCAGAAAAAATTTATATCTTTTATCTGGAGCAAATCAGGAGATTGCATTTATACTATGTGATGTTGCTGAAACAAAGATTTGCTGCCTGTAACATGGGGCTGAAATGAAAGATTTTTCCAGATTAACAGAACATAATTGACACCCACATCTTAAAGGAATTAGCTTAAGAGCTAACTAGAAATTGGCTTCATTTCAGATTTCAGTCTGAAAAAAACTCACTAATCTGAGATGAATCCCAGTTCCCCAAGGAAAGAGAGTGTGTGGTACCTCTACTAGCTGAATAGCTAGTAAAAACACCAAAAATTAAGATTTGTATGTTCCATGTATGAAGAGCAGGGCAGAAAAGGAGTATAGCTGGAGCGACAGTGCTGAGTTGGGTCTAAAATATGGCAAGGAGGCACAAAAATGCTGTATTCAAAAAAATTCTTTCCACACTAGGACCAGAAAATTCCTGGTGCCAGGTGTCCATGGACTGTACTTGACAGCCAAACTTCTGTGGCTGATAGCACAATGTCAAATGTGAACATTTCCAGGTAAGCAGCAGAAGTGAGAGGTTATCTTGTAGTTGCTTGTGAATATAACCAAAAACAGGAGCCTCTTTTCAAAAATATGTGTACAGATTCTTCCTTATCTAGGTTCCTGACTTTTACTGAGTGGATAAGCAAACAGAACTTACAGAAGGAATATTTCTTCAACAAGAGTCTGGACACTGGTGATTTTTCCAGCCATCAAAAGCTGGAGTAATCTTTCTGTCTCAGTAATTCGAAAATTAATGCCCAGGGTTTTCTCCATATTTTGGAAATACAAATTATCTACTTTAGACATCAGATTAGATTACATATTTCATTTTCATTATTTTTCCTTTGTGATTTTGCTACAAACCCACATTAAAAAAAAAAAAAAAACAAACAACAAAACCTCCTGAGATCTAAGAAACGTAAGTTCTTCATGATATTGTAGATATAACCAGTATGATAACCATAGGATTGCTACCAAAAATCCTTGTACTATTAAGTTGGACTAAATTGCTTTTGCCCTTAATAGACAGACCTGGGGAAGGTGCATCACCACAGACCTGACTCCCTTTCTGTTTTTCAGAGATTCTCCTCTATTCACTTGTATCCCTTTTTATTTCACTCCCAAAATTTTCTGGTACATTTTCATGATCAGTGACTGATAGTCTGATGCAGTTACAATGCCTGTTATGCCTCAGCTGCATAGCTATTGCCTCCCAACAGCAGGGAGGAAGGATTACATACAGTATGTGCAACTTCCTTCTAATGTTACTGGTGGAGTAATCAAAATATAGATGTGTCAATGTCTGTGTGACACAAGAGGATAGGATGGAGAAGAAGGAGAAAATAGCATGCTTCCTAAGTTACAAAGCCCAATCTAAAAAATATAAGTAATTCCTTTTGGAGTGTGAAATAAGAAGTGTCTACACAGTAGTATCAAAATAGAGAGTTTCAGCAGAATCTGTTATAAATTTTGTAAAAAGAGATGCCTTTTAATCCCAGCACAATTTTTTTCCAGGCATTTGGAAGAGCCAGAGTGCTACTGGGCTCCCAAATTATGGTCATCCAAAAATAGTTTCTCTCTCTTCTCCTCCTATTGATGATTAATTAGGAGCAATTTTCCTATGTAAGGAATGAATGTGTAGAAAATGGAGCCTGCACAAAGTCTATATAGGTAGCTGAGCCAGGAATACAAAAGTTAGGTGAATCTTTAAAGACTTTCTCCAGACTTGGCCAAAAAAGTGATATTCCTACTGTAAGGGCTAAAAGAACTGCTGACTGTGTCAGCAAAAATGTAAGCTACTCATCAGGTTAGCTGATGCTACAGAAAGGAGAGACTCAAGCAATTAAATCCTATTATCTATTACATTAATTTATTAGGTGGCAATCTACCAATCAAGTGTCATGCTGCCGTGCCAGACTTCAGCTGCTGGGATGATAACAGAATACAGCTTGCTGAATCCTCCTGTATTTCAAATCCTCTGGCAATTTAGAGATCAGAGCATCAAGTGGAGGCTGAGTGTGGCTTAGAGCCAACAGATAATTTATGAAGCAAGTGTGTAATAACAGAAGCTCATCAAGAATGTAGAGAGCTAGTGCCTATGGTCCCAATTTCTTTTTATGTTATTACAATGGATGAAATGTTTAAGGTTCACATTGTGGTGAACAAGACTCTCTGCGTTGATTTTCTGTAACAAATGAACCTCAGAGAGCAGTATCAGAAGATTCTCTTCTGTAATATGCTTCAGCACCAGCTCTTGTTGAAATGTTTATTGTTAAAAATAATTCAAAGGAAAATTACTTTCTCTCTTAAAATGAAACATTCAGAGAACTTTTTGCTTAGGTAAAGATTTTAATTTTTTTCTGCAGATAGAGCAAAATGCAGTTTAAAAAAGTGATGCTGAAAACAATTCACCTTCTTTGAAATTAATTGACAAGATTAGGTTTAAGGAAAAGATTAGAACGTATTTCTTAATATGTTTTATAAATGTCTAACCCAAAAAAAAAAAGACAACTCCTGGCAAGCAGTACACTTTTAGTTTAGTCATTTCAACAAAAGAAATATCCTACAAGAAACAAGTAGTAAACTGAAGTAAATAAAATCTGTTGAAACAGTTGAAAACAAATTTATTACTTCATAGAGAAATTCACTCAGTTGATGAGATTTCACATAAGATACACTAAGTGTGGGGTTGTGCTTTTTGCTACTTCTACTATTCTAATATAATTTTTATTTTAAATATATAAATAAAAGTAAAATTCTAATAATTAATAGTTCTGTATTGATTTATCATATGTCAATTGCATAGTTACCATTAATATATATTTTTAATTTTAACAGTAACTTAAGTATTAGTAACTACATTAAAAAAATAGCCCTATTAATAGCATTGACAGCTATCTAAAATTATGTCAATTGTAGTATGTGTATAAGTTTGTGGCTATTCTGTTGCATTTTCCTTATGTATTTTGAAAATGTCTGCTAATATAGAGTTTAAAGACCTGTTACAGGTCATCAGTTGCTACAGTTCTATACAGATTAATAAAGGCATGGTCTGTAGAGCTAAAAGTGTAACAATACTGCAAAGGAGCTAAATGTTTGAGTATTTAATGGGAAATGCATGGAAGAGACAGGGATGCTTAATTTTTAACATATCTTTTTAAGAAAATATTACTAAACCAACTTTTCTTTATGGACCTTTCTTTCAGTACTTTAGTACTGAAACTGGAAAAAAAAAAAGAAAATGCATGTCTATAGGGATATATGCTATCATAAAAAAAATTGCTAAGTACCCAAAAAGGCACATAATATAAGAAATGTTTTCTTTTGGCATTCTTAGAATTGCCATTATTTCTCTACAAACTCTGTTTTCCTTTCACATTGTAATTTTTTGTCCCCTTGTTTATACTTTGAATAGAACAGTTTCTTTCAGCAAATGATTTCAGTTTAATTAGACAATAAAATCTTAAATATTTGTTTAGCTATTTTTTTGGCACAGAGTAGGAAAAGTGATACCAGCAAACTCTTTTAGTTAATGGAAAGAAATGCTGTGCGTGAGAATATCTAAGCACTAATTAAACTTCAGGGAAAGAAATAGGAATTCAGGAAGAACTGTGGAATGGAAGTGAGTCTGATGGAATTAGAGAAAGGTGATGGGAGGAAATTTAGGTGGACAAAAGGAAAATATGTTAAAAGAAAAAGCCAGTTTGGTTCTTGAAAGAAAAAGTCTCATAAAAATCTCTGATAAGCTTTCTGAAAATCTAGTCATCCTTGCTTTGACCAGGATTTTGTTTTATCTTTCTTTCTTGCTCAAGGCCTGTGTGTTGGTTTTTCATAGCAAGATTTTGGTAGCAGGTGGCTGCACGAGTGACTCTGCAAGAAGCATCTTGAAGTTTATCCCATGTCCAACAGGGCCAATGCCAGCTGGCTTCAAGACAGAGCAGCCACTAGCCAAGGCCAAGCCCATCAGCAGCAGTGGTAGCACTTCTGAGAAGACAGAATAAGGAGAGAGGAAAAAAATCCTGTGCATTCACACCTGGAGACAGGACTTGGAATATGTGATAGAAACAACTCTGCAGACACCACAGACAGGGAAGTTGGAGGGGGAGGAAGTGTTCCAAAGTGCTAGAAGTAAAATTTCCCTATGGCCCCTGGTGCAGAGCATGGGGAGGCAGCTGCGCTCCTACAGCCCATGGAGGTCCATGGTGGAGCAGAGATTCACCTCCTCCCCTGGAGAACCATGGTGGAGCAGAGATTCACCTGCAGCCCCTGGAGAACCAGGGTGGAGCAGAGATTCACCTGAAGCCCCTGGAGAACCATGGTGGAGCAGAGATTCACCTGCAGCCCATGGAGAACCAGGGTGGAGCAGAGATTTACCTCCTCCCCTGGAGAACCATGGTGGAGCAGAGATTCACCTGCAGCCCATGGAGAACTGCACACCAGAGCAGGTGGATGCACAAAGGAGGCTGTGACCCTGCAGAAGGCCCATGCTGAACAGGCTCCTGGTAGGACCTGTGGACCCATGGAAAGGAGAGCATATGGAGCAGCTTTGCTGGCAGGATATGTGACTCTGTGGGGGACTCAATGAAGCAGTCTGTTACTGAGGGATTGCACCCTGTGGAAAGGGCCCATGCTGGAGCAATTTGTGGAGAACTGCAGTCTGTGGGAGGGACTCACCTTGGAGACCTTGTTTCCCATGGTAGGAGCTCCACTCTGCAGGGACAGAGTGTGAGGAGTCTTCCCACTGAGGAGGAAGGAGTGGCAGAGACACCATGTGAAAAATTGTCCGCAGCCCCCATTCCCTGTCCTCCTGTGACACTGATGGGGATGAGCAAGAGAAAATGGAAAGTAAAGTTAAGCCCAGGAAGAAAGGAGGTGGTGTTTTTGCGTGGAAGATTTTTAAGGTTTGGTTTTAGTTTTCATTATCCTACTCTGATTTGATTGGTTAAATTAATTAATTTTCCCCAAGTCACTCTCTTTTGTCCATGATGGCAATTGGTGAGTCATCTCTCCCTGTTCTTCTACTGGCCCATGAGCCTTTTCTATTTGAGATTATATTTTCTCTTCCCTGTCCATCAGAGGAGGAGAGGAATAGAGTGCCTTCAGCTGGCACCGGTCATCCCCTCAGGGTCAACCCCTTACAGCTGCTGAAGAGACCAGAGTAGTTACTCTTTGCAGGACTGCATGGGGCATTTGAGTGAAGATACAGAAGACTGAATTCTGCACTCAATATGTTCAATTTTGAGCAATATGAGATTTAGAGTCTTTCAACTTAGCCACATTTAAAGAGTTTTTTGCATACAACCATTCATGAGCCAGATTTAAATTTTCACTATGAAATATAGTAACTGAATTAGTTATTTAAAATAATGACTGAGCATGGAAAAACAATTTATTTTCCCCATTACTGTTTTAAAATGGAATTTCATTGATTTTTAGGAGCAAATTTAGTATGTGGCAGATATTCTACAATAAATCCTGTGGTTCAAACTTCGGCCATATCTTTTTGGTGTTTTGTTTTTTTTTTCTTCTAAGAATGGAAAATGCAAGGTACATCTTGCTATGTGCAGTGCTACAGTTACCAGCCACAATGACATAAGTACAGAACCAGGCACTTCATTTTTTTCAGAAATGTCTAACAATTAAGCCCTACAAATGCTGAACTAAAAATAAATCAGAAAACCCTGGGTCTGATCTGCCTGACTCAAAACCTTCACTTCTAAATGAGTCCTGCTGTGTCATTTAAATTCATCTGGGAGTATGGATTCAGAAAAAAGCCTCTGAGCCATTACTTTTTCAGTTAGGCCTCACTGCTTCTTTTCTTTTTTTTTTTTTTTAATAGGCCATCAGAGATGGACTGACCTTAAATGAATAGACTTAGGAAAATTGTATTAAAATGAAAACACCAACACTAAGGTTCTTAAAGTTGCTTTTATTCTGTAATAAAATGTAAGGTATAGGACTGTCTACATGTCATACAAATCCCTTATTTTAATCTTTTTTCTGAGTTATTTTAATCAGATAAATGTGCAGTATTATGGTTAATATCTATGTTTTGGATATTTGAGGTATTAATTTAGGGTTATAAGAGGTTTTTTTTTTCAGCCTGCACTCTGGAAAGACTGATAAGCAACAAGAGAGTCCTCTGTTATTAATCTATTGCTATCACACATGTAAACACAGATTGAGTTAATCCTGTGATGGGATCTGCAATAGTTGAAGTAAAGCATAGCAAATTACAGGCCAGAATCAAACTAGGATCCAGGTTATTTGGATATAGAATTTTCATAAGTCTCCTAAAGACTCAATAGGATATCTCCTTCATCTTTACAGAGGACTTTGAGCAATTTACTTATCTACCTAGAGTAAAATAGAGAAGATACTCTGTCCCTGGTGATGCTGGGATTCCCACTTATGGAAGGGATTGTTTGTTACTAGTAATAATTACTCCAATTAGTTTCCGTGTCAGAAAACTTGGAGTTTCGGGTTGTATTAGTCTTTCATTCATTCATAATAAGATAAAAGAAGTGAAAAGAAAGAAACATAATGTCAAATAAACTAATGACAGAAAAACAGGGCAAGCTGGATAATGTGAAGTAAACACCAAGATTTTCAAATGTTTGAAGGCCTAATTCAACTCTACAGAATAATTCCAGAATCTCTTCACTTATGCATATCTCTTAACTTTTGATGGAAATCAGTTAACTGCTTTTGGTTTTTAGGTAATTTAGCTGATCCTCCATTCTATTAATCTAGTTTTACACTGCAGTTATACTGAAATCAACAAAGAAAAACATTATTGTTAATAGAGTCCTGTGATTATCTTCTCAGCATTTTAGCTATTATCATCCCTATTGACTTGCTTATTACTTCTTAATGAGCTCTTTTGTTAGTCCTTCTAATCATCAAAAAGACTAGGAACCTAAACCTTCTACTTTCATGGTAGTGTCATTTCACTGATTTTACTTGAACACATATTTATTTCTACCTGTTTAATAGGCTAAACAAATAATGTGTTTCTTTTATATATATTTTTCTTATCAGTTCTGAGAAGACCCCACTTTAGCCTCTTTTTAACCCCTCCCCAGGGGGATTATATTTCTTATCATTACATTATGAATCAGATTCATTTTCTTGTTCTCAGCAAGGCAGCATCATCTTAGTTTTATGTTTTGGGGCATTAAACAATATGTGTCAGGAAAAGGTACAGCTGACCCTTCGGTATAGAACTGTAAACAGGGACAGATAATTACTCAAATTGCTCTGGTTTTGCTCTTTTTAGTGATCTTGCTTTCTAGTGATCATCAAAATCTGTTATCTATTTTGTAATAACAGAAATCCGGGAACAAGATGTTGGGCACAAAAATTTCTCAGTCAAGAGTGTCTGGCAGCCAAATTGTATGTTGGAGTATTTGAACACATCCAAAAGCTCACTGCCTTTGAAAGGACTTTCATCTGGCCAAGAATGGCCACCAGCTCACAGTCAAACCATGCCTCTGATTATATTACAAGACAATTTATAATCATGGACAGGCCTTCAAAGACAGTGAAGTCTTCAAATTATGTTTATTTAGATGTTTATTCTAAAAAAGAGACAAATAATATATGCTATTAATGGACTTTACTACATATGACTAGTGTATTTATTTCACCTACAAAAGGCTTGGATGCTAGAAAAGCAAGGATGACAGAAAAAAATGCACTGGCTTTTGCTTGTGAATCCAATCCAATGAAATGGACCCTTTCTGTTTTTTCTGTTGGTAGGTCATTCAACATTTGTTTTCTTCTTACTTCTTACATATAGAACCAAAGGATCCTGAAATTCTATGCTGGAATCTTTCCCATGGTAATACAAGCACCAAATACAAGAGTTGTTGTATGAAAAATCAGAATCATACATTACTTTGGGAAATGCTTGGCTAGATCTCAACTGTCAAACTCACTGAGCACAAATTGAAATGTGTCAAAAGCATCAAGCAGTTGATTAAGTGCATGTCTAAACTTTCTCACTGCTCTATATTCATCATGACAATGATAGAAAGTCCTTTGCTTATCACACTTACCTCCATTAAAGACATAAAAGATCTATGTTGTCTAAGGCACTGTAGGTGACTTCTGTGGATTATTGAAACACATAAATTCTATTTGTTAGAATGGCTAAGGTCAGCTTGTTTGTGATATGTGGAGACTATTTATTACTGTATTTCTGAACTTGATGTTAATATATATTAACTCACTATTTATTATTCTTGATATCCCTGGTATATATTTAATTTTGGCCTTTAATAAATTAAATAAGTTTACTATATTTATCAATGTGTATTTGTCAGTAATGGCGATGTTCTGGACAGTATTTGCTCACATCCTGTTCCAGCATTACAATCTACAGTGTGTGGAACAAATTTCTGTGACACTTGGCAATTGGGCCCTAAGAACACCTCTCTGTGTGTAAGATGGGCACCCAAGTCCAGAGAGAAAGATATGTAAGTCTATAAGTCTTGTACTTCAGGAAGCTGATAGAGAAAGACAAACATCCTGTCCTCAACACAATTGGTGATGTTTCCAAACAGGAAAATATATTACAGTATAAAAGGGAAACAATCTTCCTGTTGCCTGTTGCATTTGCCATGAAGACAGCAAAAAGAATAAAAGGAATCAGGAATGCAGCTAAAAAGAAAAAAAAAATCTGAAGGTGAATGTGAATCACATCACACAGACACATTTTTCAGTCCAACCACCTCCACCTCCTTGCTGAAAATGACTAATCATTGTCATGGCTTAGGCAATTTAAAGCTAAAGCACAAAAAGAATCTTTTGGAATAGAGACAATAACTGCTTTGAGACAAATCAGATCTCCCACTGATCATGAAGAAAGTGGGGATGATCAAAGAGCTTGCGGTCTTTGTGTCCATGAGAATACTGCAGGGTAGACAAGGAAGCAGGCTGCAACAAATGCAGAGAAGACTTGCAGATGACTTCTGTCTGGGGAGTGAGTGTAAAGGACAAAGAATTCTGGGTCTTCAGTACCCATTGCAGCTTTGGCATTGGGTGCTGAGTTTAGGGAGCCCTTACTGAGAATCATTTCTGTGGAGGAACTAAGATAAAACATATTGCCTTCCTCTTTATTTAATCTTTTCCTTTCTTATATCTGACTTAATTTCCCACTATAGTTTCAATATTTCTTCTCCAATTATTGGGTTTTGTCACTCCTTCTCATCCCCTTTCCCTCTTCTGAGGATGTTCTTGCATTATTGTGTCTCTATACAATTCTGTGTTTTCTTCTTTAGAAGTATTGCCTCTTCCACTTTCCATCATATTTGTCCACCCAAACTAATTTGCATAGGCATAGTCTAAAAGTCATTGAGTTTTTACTCACTTTACCTGTCAGCTTTCCTGCTGAACTTCAACTGCACATACCATCTACACAGATTTTGCTGTAATGAAAATAATTACTGGTGATTACCAATTGCTAGGTATCAGAATACAGATTTGTTATTACCTCAAGCAACTTTGAAAGATATTATGCCTCTTCCATTTTAATTCCTTAAAATGTAAGGTAGATGTTATACAAAATTGTGTTTGCAGACAGCTTTTTTCTCTCTCTTTATTATCTTTTTTCACTTTTCTTATACCACAATTAAACAGGAAGTAAAGAGATCAAACATACCTGACTGGACTTCCAAAATGATAGAAAGTTATATAAAACCAGTTTTTAAAGTATTTAAACCCATCCCAAGGATCCCAAAGTCATTATTAGGACCAAATAAAATATTATGAGACTTTGAGAGGAGAAAAAAAGCACAAGAGAGGTATTTAGATACAGAGAGATATGAAACAAGAAGCTTCAAATGACCAGAGCTGAAACAAGCTTCTCTCTTTTAGAAACAACATATTACAAGTCAATTACAAACATTTGTTCACAGCTTAGAAAACAGCAACTTTTATAGAGAATAGAAGACAGCTTTGTCCATTGTATCAATCAGTCCATATATTCCTCAATATATTAAAGAACCACAGCAAGCTGAAGAAAGCAGAATGAAAGCATGGTGCTCTCAGACACAGTGTGAGCATTACAGCGTAGATTCCTGAGGAAATCAGATGTCCAAATCAAAGGGACAGTGTTTGTTCAGACCAGTTTAAACATGGCAGCGTCATTGATATTTAAATTTGAAACCATAGGCTTTTATTGTAATGTAGTCTTTTTCTGTTCTGTGAAAGCAATACTTCCTTATACACATTCATTTAAATAACTAAAACTTGTTCATGTCAATAAAAGTTGATAAAGGGAGATAAGACTTAGAACTAGATGCATTCTTGACTGAGTAGTATTGGAAAGTAAATAAATTTTCGCTTGTTTTTTTTGGTATTACAATGACTATTTTTATTTTTTGACATATTCTGGCAACTTAAATTCCACCAGAATCCTTCTATCTATAACTTCCTAGTTTGGGCAACCCTTTATGAGGACTTTTGAACTCTTCTTAGGATTTTTGAAGTGCTTTTTAATATCTAGAATAACCTGACTTTCTTCACAGGGCAGACCCAAACCCTATGGAGATTTTAGTCATTCCGAACATCTGTGAGCTACTGATTGCTTCTTCCTCTCCTTCACTTGAAGTTTCTATGGATCATTTCAGTGTACAATTCTCCCCAGAGTTTAATAGTCCCCTTTTTTTGAGGGAGAAACATCGCATCAGGTTTAAGAAGATTCTTTCACAAAAATGTTTATGAAGGTGAACAATTTACACATTGGGCTACTACATTTATTTAAAAAAGTTGTTTTGAAAAATGGTTTTCCCTTTATCATATGCTATCTGAAAACATATTAGTTTAACGGCTCATCCAATTTTTGTTAAACCTCTTAAATCTTAATGAAGAATGCAACATTCTTCTAATGTAACATTTTGCCTCAGAAATTACTTTTGTAATTTATAACTCATGATATTATACTAAAGACTTTTATAACTGGATTTATATCTAGTATAGTACTATGTATAAAAATGTGAAGACAGATGTGTATGAAAGAAATAGAATTTTGAATGTATTTTATTTCTACAGAATTTCTCGGTAATACTGACATTGCAGGGCTATATTAGAAGAAAATAAACCAAACAGAGCAGTGGAGAAACTTAAAAGGACAAAAAAGCATCCACCATGAGAGTGACTCAGCAATAGAAGCTGTCCATGAAAGGGCTGTCATTAATAGCTTTGGCACTGCACTTCAACATAACTTCATGTACTGCTACTGGGAGTAAAACCTGTAGAAATTTGAAAGGAATTACTTTCACAAAATTCTGTGGAATCATAAGGAATTATCCCCCAAATCTCCAAAATTATACCAAAATGAAAGGTCTTTAAAAGAGATTTTAGGAAAAGCAGGTACGAAAACTACAGAGATATAAAACGAAATGTCCAATTTTCCTACTGAAAGGAAAATGTTCTGTTTTACTAAAATTCAGCCAATACAGATTCTGAAAATCTGTGTATGTAGGCAATAAAAAGTTACCACTTTGAATGCAGAATTAGATGATATTTGAAAAGAATACACAGAGTAGGAGTAACAGAATCCCAAGAAGATTTATTTTCTGCATATATGAGATTGACAACTGAAATAATCTGAAGAAATATGAGACAAAATAAACCATGCTATACATTACTTGGAATATTTGTCATATTATTAAGCACATAACTTGTACTTCCTCTGCTCTAAAAAATTTATAATGGAGTGTACTGTTTTAACCTTTTTTTTTAAGAAACTCTTAAGGCAATTCTAGGTATAAGTAAAAGTAAACAAAAGAAAAAGTAATCAATTTCTGTCTTCTAAAGCATTTTTGACTGAAGAATGCCAGTTACAAAATTCAAATCATTTTTTTGGAATATAATTTTGATTATAATGGATTCCTAAGAAAGCCAAAAAAATTAGCAACTTGAATCTATAACTGTAACAAAATCAGAAAAAAAATAGAATTCATTAAGGAAGACTTCATTTTAATAAGAAGCATGCAAGGACTTTCTTAGTCAAATGTTATGCAAAGACAGGTAATAATTATTCTGAAGCCTAAATGTCTTGTAAATCTTCACCTCCTTGGAAAAATAGAGAGGACCAATTGGATAAAACACAAAAGTAGGGAATTATCTTCCTCTGAATTATGCTCTGTGGGCATCATAATTTTTAATACTGTCCATATCTTCCAGTAAGTGAAGGCTTATGCAGAAAAAAAGCTATTAAATACTGTCAACCTTATATATAAGTTTCCATACTCTGAGGCAGAGATTTCCTGCCTCTTTGAGCCAAACTAGTTACAATGAACACCAGTAAATTAGAAATATTTAATGGTCACTGTGCAAGCAAGTTTCACTGCATGACAAATGTATATCCTTTAAAATTACAGTCTTTATATTATTTCTCTCAGTACTGTTGTTGTTATATCATTCTTGCTGTTATTATTATTAATTACTTTGTTCCTGATGCCATAACAAAAATCTGCAAAGCCTAATAATAGATGATCAAGCACTGCTTTACAAATTAGGCACTTAATGGTTTATAATACTAATATAAATATATTGTTAAAATATTTCCAACAGGATTCTATTCACAATCTATAATTTTGTGAATACAAGCAGTTATTTTAATCCTGATACTTTTTTTAGATTCTAACAATTACAGTTTAAAAGACAATATATGTAAGAATGGTCATTTCTTTGTTTGACATATGACAAACATAATTAAGGTTCTAATCAGTTGAATTTTAGTTAAGTTCAAAAATCCAATCAAAAAAGATACTTTTGAGTGTAGAGGGATGGAATGTAGGAAAATAGAGATAGTGATGAAGGTAATCTCACCCCTAAGGAGTTACAGCTGCACTAATTACCAAGAATTAGGAACAGGCCTACCCTTAAATAAGCCACAGCTATATCCAATTAAGATGGGTGTTGTAAAAGAGTGGGTTGGCTGCTTGAGAAGAGTTAAAGTTAGTTAGAGCTGGAGTTTGTTGGCTGTGCTGTGAGGATGAAGGAGTTAGTGCTGCAAGGAGGTATGGAAGTTTTGCAATTTGATGACAACAACTGGGTGAAATTCAACCTTTGTGTAAGTCCATTTCCTTTGAATGAACATCAGCTGCTTGCACCAGATCTTCTTGTTGTGGGGTGAAAACTGATATTGTTGATAAGAGAGAAAAAAAATCCCTAATATCCAAAAATTATGGCCATGTGATTTGTTGATCACACGGTTAAATACTTTGTTAAATAAATGCGATTTTTTTAAAGTTGAATTTTTGACAGTTCATTTATACATAACCTAAAGAGACTTGTGAATGTCTCTTTAGGATCTATATATAGCCTAAAGATGTGTATATATCAGTTTAAAGGGAAAAAATTCTTGTTAATTTCAGACAGAGAGTGGTAGCTTCATCCTGATGGATCTAGGATAGCTCTAAAATTCAGCCTAATATTAAATAAATTTATTATTCTCAAATTATACCTAGACCCTTCAGAATTCCAAAATGGCATCCAGCCAATCTGTTGAAAAATGCAGTGCTATTCAAAATGTTCATGATCTACCACAAAAAAGTGCTGCACTGCCTGCTCTTAAATTATGTGGCAATGGAGCAGACTAAAATTGAAGATGCTGGAATACTAATTGTATTTAAAAAAAAAAAAAAAGAAAAAAACAAAAAGAAGACTCAATTTTAATTCTCATTTCCTATGGGTGACATAAAAGTCCTTGAGTTACATATTGTAGAAATGGCAGGGAATCTCAATTTAGTACATGTGAATTGAAAAAAAAAAATCATGTACCAAGCCTAACTGATCATTTAGGCAGTAAATGTGAATTCTTCATTTCTAAATTGAGATTATCAGCAGTAGAGACCTTGAACATCTTATTTCCTGAGAAACATCACTGTGAAAAAGGAAAATGTTCAAATGAACAAACATGTGAAAAGCATACCTGTCCGTAGATCTCTCTTTTCATTGATCAGAAAATGTGTTAAGTAGCATCTCCCCTTTACTTTAAACAAGAATTTCCCTTATGTTGCACATCATTTATATGCACATCTCCAGAGATTAATTTCCAAACTGGTTATCCAAATTTATCTTGCTATTCGTAGGTCTTTCAAGAAGCATTTTTTAATCTGTTTTTCTACCATGTCAATAAAGATAGTTGCCTGACACAAGTTAGAATAATTTCTATTTTTTATTTGTTTGTTGGTTTGTTTGACCTCATTTACACAACCCCTAATCTGAGCTCTCACTAGGTTGTGATAATGAGCAGAAGTATTTGTATCAGAGTAGGTTCTAATGCATTTTAGCCACTGGGACATTTTCCCTGTGCAGGCATGATATATCCCTGAGGCAGTTCATGGTCCTTGCTCCTGCCTCTTACAGCCCCAGGCTGGCACTGTCAGTTCCAGCATCTGCTCAGTGCAGGAGCTCAAGCTTAGGAAGATGTCACCTAAGGTTATAAATTTCTGGTGGAGCTGAATCTCACTAATCCCAAGGTATGAGCCACACTGCCTTGTCCTTTTCTTAAAACTTTACCCTCCTATTTTTTTCAGTTTTTCTTCACACTCTCACCGTTCTTCTGTCTTTAGAGCCAGACAGCAGTTAAATTTTCTGTTGCACAGGAAATTCCAACATTTTAAAACTTGTTTTTCTTCTGTATTAGACATCACGTCATTTCATATTAAGCATTAACACTACTGGCATGTCATATTATATTAGCGTATGATACATTAGCAAAAATATTATATTATTTAATTTGCAGCATTATTTTGATTATGTAAGACTGCTTTTTATATATTGTTTATTTTACTTTTATATTACTTTAATACTAGATGCTTTTTCATTGTCATGCTCAGTGTCAAACATTCCTCATTGCAAGAAACTTATAACACACCATATTAAAAAATGTCGTATCTTATCATCTTCTCCTAATTAGAGTAAAAGGTTTGAACTGACATTACTGAAGTGTGACACACACTAATCACAAATCAACCAAGAGCTCATTGGAAGGAATTCTAATTTAATCTGTTTATTGGCTTGTTCTTTGAAAAAAAATAAAGTACAAACATTCTTTGAGAATGAAGATTTAGAACGATTATATAACATAAAAGAGAGCCTTTATTCCTTAAAAGTCAAAATTTTATTCTCTAAACCAAGACATAATCCCTGCTAAAAGGAAACAGGCCCAGTGCTATCTACCCACCACCATAAATACTGTTCATGTGCACATACTATTTGTGGGACCTCACTTAATAGAAATTGTAGCTTTGGCCATTGCAGACCTTCCTCTAGAGGCCCCTATTTGTGACTGAAGAGGAGGTAACTTGGTAGCACAGAGAGGAAGCAGAATGCATTAGCAGGAACACCAGCTGTTATTCAAAATATACCTCCTGTTTTGCTTGTCTTCCAGAGAAAAAAGGGGACTAAAACTAGACATTATGATTCTAAATGTCACGAATTTTGTTAAAAAAAAAATTAATTAATGAAAAAAAACCAAACCAGAAATGTCCCTGCCCATGTGATATGGGCAAGGCGTGGACAAGAGTTATCCAGAGGAAAATGAAAGCATTGAAATGATTGCTGATTACATGCTTCCAGGAAGATAAGGGACATTTAGTCTAGGAAACTACTTATTGACAAGATATTTTTTTTTCTTTTTAAGCAATTGCAAGCAATGTGATTATGACAAAAGAAAACTATGGGAAACTGTATGAGAAATGTTTTCCTCTTCTATTCGTATCCTCTTGTCCTTGCTCTCCTGACTCTGATTCAGCTTTTCCATGATGACAGGCAAGCCACACTTTCATACAGTGATAAACAGTATGACAGCTTTGAAATTCACAGCAGTGTTCTGCAGGGATATAGTTTGATGACAACTGTTTTTGGTAGAGCCTTTTTACTGCTGCTTTGTCATTCTCTCTTACCCAGCATGTAAGGTGTATACATTTCCATATAAAGTCAGATGGAAAATTTGTCAACATTTAAGGAGAGATGAATAGTATTGTCTTAAGGGATAAAAGCCCTTACACATTCATAGTTAAATGTTAAAAATGCAAATTTAAAGATCAAAAAGGACAGAACACTGAAAATAAATAAGAAGAAATTAATGTTTAGCTCTTAGTTTACAATAAAATAAAGAAAGATGCTTTTGAGGCTGTTAAATAATGAAATTTACACTAGACTTGGCAACACCAGGTTTAAATCGAAGAGCTGTTTATTTTAGTGCTCAATTTCTGACAGTGGATGATATCAGGCTTTACATTTTTATCTCTTTCAGGAAGAGATGTTTAGGCCTCATATATATTAAGGATAATTTTGAAATAAGGCAAGTTGAAGATGCTTCCTGAACATAAAGAGAATTAACAATAAAGGGCTGCAACCCTGACATCTTATTGAAGACATTTTCCTCCTTGGTGAGGGTGAAAATGCAGCAAAAGTGCATGTCTTCCTAGGAAGACAAGGAAACATAAAACACTTACTTTTCTATCAAAACCAGAATATTTAATGGACATTTATTGACTTTAAAGAAATGTGCTGTTGTTCATTAGATTTTCCATTAACCTAAGGTGTGTGCTCAGAAAATCTGACATTCTGGGTCAGGAAATTCACTTTCTGTGAAGAAAAAAAATCTCTGTTAAAATTAGCAAAGTTTAACAAGAAAATTCCATTTCAAGAATTATACAATAAACATTGCTTTTAAAGACTGATATTTTTGATGACCTTCTCATAATTTTACCCAGAACAAATATCATGCCTTGACTGAAGTTTCTATGGAAAAAATTTAGAGGGTGATAAATGATAAGGTGCAAGAGAGGTTCAAACTAAGAGATGTTCCTAAAGGAGTTATATAATGAAACAAATTAAATGAAACATTACAATTCAAAGCCAGTCAACCTATATGAAATGTTCTTGACAACTTTTTTACTTGGAGTTTAAATTACTCACTGTCTCAGCATCCTTGGAAAGCAGTCTGCCACTTCTTACACTGAGACTGAAGAAAGTAAACATTATTTATGTGTACTTTATTCCTTACTTTTTTTGCTCATAAAAGGCAACCCCCGCTCCACAAATACATGAATACAACCCAAAAAATTCCAAGCAAGATAGGCAAGCACATGATGTACCATTATTTATGGGCTAATAGTATCAGCAAGACTGTTTGTAATGTGGGATGAAATAATACATTTCTGGATAGGAAGACAGCACTAAGGATGTGTATGCCTACCAACACTCAGGTCTTCTAGTACTGTACCACTGAGAAGAAAGTTTCCTGCTCTCTGGGAAGGAAAATAGCATGCCATCTCTATGGCAAGCCTATAAAATTGCTGAGGAATCCCCAGTTGCAAAAGTCAGCAGCTCTGTGCTGTGTGTAAGGCAATGAGCAAAATGGAACACAGTTGTGGAAGCAGGCTCACAAGGACACTCTTCTGGCTAGCAACATTCTTCTGTATCTTGTTTTTTTCTATAAAAGTCCAAATTACAAATTTTTTTTGCTTTCATGAGACTGCAGAAGACATTGCTCTGGACCAGACCGAAAGTTTACCTCTTTAACACTGTCTGACTTGGAGGCTACTTTGTCCTTTTGTCCTGATCAGAAAAATGATTTTGTAATTTATTTCACATGATACTGTTCCTAAGGTTTCTCTTCACAGCATAATGTGATCCTTAGCCAGGGAGAAAGTTTTGATAATTCCATTATTTTGTCCAGTGAGAGGGTATTTCCAACAGAACAGATTGCTGAGCTTTCTGACTGACTGTCCTTGAGCTTTCCTGTCAGAGGACATTCCTCAATATTTCATATTTACTAGTTCAGTGGTCCTATTTTTTTTTTTTCCAGGAAATAGCATATATACTTAATGGAAGTCTGATATGCCTGATTTAAACCCACCTCAAGGGTTTTTTGTCAGCACTAGTATCTTTCAGCAAATAAATGGATGATGCTGTTGTTCCTTAATCAGCCATGAGGTGGCTGTTAAGTTTTCCATAACAAATTTCATTCAAGGCACGCCTGCCCATCACAGTGTAAGGACTTAATGGTGCTTCTGTCACAATCTATGCAAAAATTGATGCTGCCTTCAGCTTGTGCAGGATCAGCACTGAAGAGCATGGAGCTATTCAAGGCTGTGAAATGACAAGAAGTAGCAGCCAAGTACAGGGTATAGCAGGGAAAATTGTTCTGTTAAGATCACATCTCACTACATCTTTACTTTTATTAGTTAAAATTTGAAACAGCGTATTAAGCAGTAACTACGAATGTTAATATCTTATATGCTCTTGATTAGTTGTTTATTTGGAGGCTTTAGGTGTTTGTTTTTGGTTTTTTTTCTTTTTTTGATGATTGTCACTTTGCTGTTTTGTCACACTAGTACATGATTGTACAACAATACAAGCTACAGCTTTAAATTTTCCCAGTTCTAACTGATTTAGTGTATCTTGCAATGTTGCCAAAAATATTCTTAGGAGCTATTTTGACAAAAAATTCCAAATCTTCTCCCACCATAGCCAAGCACTAGGGCAATGGCAAAAAGTACTTATAGAAAACAAGCACAACATGTTATTAGCAAAACATGTTTCTCTTTTTTTTTGTTACTTTTATCACATAACATTACTGATCTAAATAAATCTAGTAACAAAGATTGAAAAAGAATTAGTTCCTCTGAGACAGCAAATATGGTGTCTAAACCAAAGGATATCTATTGTAGGACCACAACATCCATTAGATGTCATTGCACTGGATTTATTTATGCAGCATTTGTAATGCTCAGAATTGCTGACCAAGGATGTAACAAATTGCTTCAGAAAGTTTATATGTGAAATATAATGCAATTGTGAGGAATAAAACTGGCAAATAAATTCATTCAAATATGACCTGTAAAAGAGGTAAGACTGCTCATATAGACCTTGACATATAATGTGCTGCTTTCCCAAAAAATTAAAAGGCACGACCTGAATTATCAATAAGATGTGCAATTGTTCATGTCATTGATTTGAATCTTTAGTGTTAACATTCAGTTTAGACTGAATGTCTAAAAAAGACATTCTCTAGAATGTCTAGAATGTTTCTAGAAATCAGACATTTCTCTTGCATCTGTTGTCTATCCTAATAATACAAGTTAGAGCTTTGCTCAGGGCTGGAGAATTCAATACTACACAAAAATTCTTTTAAATTAGTATTGGTAACTTCTGAACTACTCTAGTAATGTTTCACAAGACAATGTTTTGAGATTTATTTTACTGACAAAAAATTTATCAATAAAATTAAAAAAAAATTACTTAAATTCAGGCTTTGACAAGTTCAGATGAAGTTAAACCACTAGGATTGAATGTGCAGTAATATTTAAGCCATAGTACTATTCACACGTAGAGACACAAACACTATTTTTAGAACATTTTGTGTCATAACAAGCAATGAAATTTTCCTACCACGGCATTTGTGTTGTTTAAAGCAATATTACATTTTTAAGGTTCAAACTAAAGTTATTAGAAAAAAGGTAGCATAAACCAGGTCTTTTTTTTTTTCTTTTTTAGCATTAGAAAAACAGAAAACAAAGGGCTTCTTCTCAAATATTGTATTTAAATAAGAGCTTAGAGTGTGATTTCCCTTTTATGCATTTCATGACCAAAGCACTGCAAATGATGTTTAATAATCACCACTTTGGCTTTATTACATAGGTCTGTTTCTATTCAAAGTGGATTTTAATACATAACTGGAAGTCAGAATTTTTTTCAGTCATAGCTTGTTTCTAGGTGTAAAGAGAACAACATTTCCTCACCCCATGTATCAGTGTGACTCCTTTGTAAAGAGGAGAAGTTAAAGATAATTGTAAGTAGTATGAGACTGCCAGATAAATTCAGAAAAACTATCTTCTGTTATGGTTATTTCCTGATTGGTAAATATTTGTATAGATCTTGAGCTTGTGGACTGTAGACAATTAACACCTCTTTCCCCCAGAATTACAATTTGTCTTTAGGGAAAGCACCTTTGCCAATGTCCATTATAAAACAGAAATTTCAGTACATTTTTTTTCCTAGCCTATCATGTTAAGCACTGTTAATTTTTTTTCCTTCTTTCACTAACTTTTGAAATTTGAAACTTTATATGTCCCCTATAGATGTGAGAAACAAATTACAGCCTCAGCTGTTCACAGACAGGTGTTACTTTATATTGGCTTATTTGCCTTGCTAGTACATAGAATACCTGTCATAATTGCATTATTGGGTTATTTATTGTAGATATATAACTTGTATCAGCTTTCATTTTAGTATTTTTAACATATACTTACATTCTTCAAGAAAATGCTAAATTTCTTGATTCTGTGGTCTGTATAGAGGTACTAAATATCCTTATGAATCAAACAAGGATCTAAGTCTTGTTACAGAAATATACCGGTTGGGTTTTTTTCTTCTGAAACACACACACACTTGGCCATGTGACTCAGATACATACACTCATAAAAGTAGATTCATTACTATAGAATTAGGTAAGAATACTAAACATACATCTGAGAAAAATAATAACTATACACTGGATGTGAACAGTAAAAAAATAAGTTAAATTATTATTCTTGGTAAAATAGAAGAACTTCTGACTAGGAAATAGGCAAAAGTAAGACCTACATTTAGTTAATCTTCCTTTAATGCCTCAAATAAATGGTTCATGTTCTCAAGCAATAAAATGTTGATCTTCTCTTATGATACAATATGAAGTTCACTTTGGGGTGAATTGTGGTGACAAACTATTTTTACTACTGAAGATTCACTTGTAATTCATATTTCTTCCTATACATTTCAAAGGAATAAAAATCCACAGGAACATTAGACTAACAAAAATTCCAAATACCTTTGACAACATCTGAAATTTCATCTTAAACACATTGCTTAAAATTCCTCATAACAACTTTAATTTTAATATTTTAATTAGACTTTAATTCCATTAATATAATTAATTACTGTGTATTCTGTATTGATCAGTGCTCACAGACTCCCTACTACTTACATTAGCAGGTGTTTTTTATATCTGTGAAGTGTTTATATATATTTTTATTCATGTAGGAAATTACTTAATTCCTCTTTTATGCTGTTCTTGAGAAACGAAAATGTTGTTGCATTTTTTGTGCTAACATCTTTCCAGGAAGAGAAATGGCAAACTACTGGCCTCCTGCAGTAAGGGAATTTGACAAATGGTAATGAGGATGAGAGATAATGAATTTAAAATTAAATAATTTACATTTAGTCATGAGGTTAAACCTCTTTTCCAAAATGCTAAAAATACTTTGGATATGGATACGTTACATTGAAAACCTAAAAGTGACATAAATAAAGGTGACAAAATTTTTAATCTTTGCATTAAAAACTACACCTCTGTTTTATACCCAACCAATAATTTAATATATGTGTATTGCTACTAAAACTGTGTTCCTTTGAAATAACTGTGACTGAAAAATGAGTTGGAAGACAGCTTCAGAAAAAGATCTGAGGGAATCTAAAGGTGGAGGCTACAGGGTTATGCATTTAGGTACCCATCTGTCAGAGCAGAATTAGGAAAAGAGAGTCAAGTCACAAATGCACCTGGGTGTCACAGACTGGGAGGAAAAGGAGCCATCTCACTAGGCTGGTATTCCCCTAGTCCAAAAGGAAAACATGACATAAAAAATATATTGAACCATAGCTTTTGGAGCATTAAAAGATTATCTACATGCAACTACCCTTCTACAGTACTAGACAGTCTCCATGCTCTTTTCTGCATTTCTGCTATGCAATTCTATTGTGAAGCCATTAAAAACATAAAGACAATATTATATCAATCCCTGAAACTCTGTTCCTAGTTCTGCTACAGTGTAAGTATTTTACAGCTGTAAAACATTTTATTCTTAAACTTATGGCTGAATAAGATCTCCTTCACTTTTCAAACAGTTTTGTGTATGTAGCTCTTAATTATGCATCTTACAACATACCAGTCTTAATACTTACAAAAGACGTGTATCCCACCCACAAAATAGGTTTTTTGTGTATGGGTTGACAGTATGAGTTGCAGGCCTCAGAATTCAGACAAATGTTCAAAATATAATTGTCCAGGCTCCCTGAGCAAGTGTGCATGGTCTGCTGGAGGGAAGACCTGAGGCTGTCCTCAAGACCACTCAGCTCCATGCGCCCAGCTAGCCAGAAAATGTGCTATGGCTGGAGAGAAATGGGATCTTTCACCAGGCAGCCTGCAGGCAGCCTCATGATCCCAACTAAACTTCTCTTGGGGCTAAATCCAGAGGCTGCTCACGTGTCATCTCTGTACTATTAATGTCTTCCAATTTAACAAACATAGTCTGGTTTGCAAATGGGTTTGAATTTTGATGCTTCTTGACTGAGTTAGTGGTAGGACTTCCAAGGGTCACCCCTCTGTAGCTAATTGAACATCCTGATATGAAATTACACACACATGTAGACTCCTTAATCACTAGAATATGCTGCTTCAAGAAAATGGGAATTAACTTGGCAGATCCACTGGATTATTTTGATCACATATAACTGTTCCAAACTCCTGAAGTAAAGGAATTTAGTTCATACCAGTTTTTGTAAAACACATTCCTCCTTCCCTTAGAGAAGGCTTGCACAACTTGTACAGGTAAACAGAAATTGTGTTCATCCATCTGTCAAAAGAGCAATTCAGCATATTAATGACAGAGGAATTCCAGTCTGTCACATTATATATACCTGTGGTTTTGGAGATAAATTCATTTGGGTGAAGACTATTGCCTTGCACTCTTTTTATCTGCTTGGCAATATACCATTATTAAATGTATTATTAAATGTATTATATTACTATTATAAATATATTACGAAATGTATTACTATTACAATTAGTAAAATATAATTCTTGGATTTCACATATATGCATAGATACATCCATTCACAGATTTTCTGTCTTAAATCTGGGTATCATTATTGTTATGAGTAAATTAATCTGTATAAAATTGGCTGAACAGTCAAGTCTTTAACTTTGTTTTACAGCTGAAACTGATTAACGATATGACTCCATATCTTAAAAGCTAGAATAATTTGTTGTCTTTTATAAATAATACAGAAATTATTGCTGTTTGCACAGAAAAAAAAAAATTCTGTCTGTAAAGAATTAGTAAAAGATCCTGACAGCACAGTGCTAATTGATCTTTAATCTATTCATGGAATTTCTCTAGGTTCTTATTCTCTGCAGAGAATAAGAGGTTCAGAGAATAAGGTTTGGGTTTTCTCTTTTTTCCTGAGTAAAATGACTTTATCATTATTATAATTTCCTGTGAAGTAACTGGCTTTTGTTTGGAGTTTAAATGAAGGACTGAGTCCATTAACATACACATATAAACATTTTTAAAGTTAAGACCTTGATTAAAACACTGACATATAGAAATCAACAGAAGACTTATTGTCATTTCATAGTAATTACATTAGCACTATCAGGTAAGTGAGAATAATTCTGTCTGCAAAATAATTGTGGATAGGAAGTTGCAAATCATTGGTTCTCCCACTACTTAATAAAGTTTGTGTTTGCCTTAAATAAATATGTTCAACTATCTGATTAATGAGCTCTGTTAACCTTTGTCTGTGTGTAATTCTGCATATGTTTCTTTGTCATGAGCAGATTTATGTTTTGTGTCTAACTTCATAAATCTAGAAAGCAGTTTTTTCCTCCAGTTCTGTTACTTGTGATTTTCTGAGGAGAGGGAGATGCTTGTTTGTCTCTAAATCACTACAGAGATAATTATTTCTCTCCTGAAAATATGCTTAAGAATACTTCCCAGCTGCCATATGAAAAAAAAGCATTGTCTCACCTGGATTTTTGCTATTATGGGATACAACTGCTTTTCAGTTCTATATATGATATATATATGGTATATATAATCCTATATGTTATACAACAGTATATTGATATACCCCAGAATAAAACTCTGATCCAGAGCATTCACATTACATGAAATCTTTGTTGTTTAAGAAGATACTGCCTGAGAAACTGCAAGTACACTGCTGAGCAAGTTTTCCAAAGCAGGTACCCAAGTTACATGTTCAAATAGAACCACAGAAAACTAATTATGTAAGGATTAATTAATTAATTATGTAGCAAACAGCAGTTTCAGTTCACAACTACCAAAAGCTCTTTTAGTCTGTATATTTTACTAATAAAAAAATAGGTAGTAAAATGATACAAGCAAATTCAAGACAATA
This sequence comes from Peucedramus taeniatus, assembly GCA_013400575.1. NCBI lineage: Eukaryota > Metazoa > Chordata > Aves > Passeriformes > Fringillidae > Peucedramus > Peucedramus taeniatus. Next base: position 8,300 of record WBNO01017562.1, on the reverse strand, counting down.
CCTACTGTCTTGATTATATTTGATATAGCCTAGCTAATGCAAAATCCACCTAGAACATTCATTTTATTTCACCTTTATTTAACTTTAAGGTGAAATTTAAGTGTCTAGCTGACTATGATAATACAGAGAGTGAGAAAAAAGAGCCCTTAAGAAGTATTTAGTCACTGCTAGTGGTCTTCTGTGTCATTTGGGAGCTAACTTATGGATTGTATTTCTGTCACAATGTATCAGGACCCATCTAGTATGGAAGCTGGACCAAAAAACTTTCAGAGCTTCTTTGCAGTCTACTTATTTCATAATCCAGAGATAAGACTGAATGTGTACAGAAGCACCTGGAAATGTGTGGTTGAAACACACTTCCCTTATTATACTTCCCCTATTCTTTTCTTTCTCTTTAGACTACATAAGATGAACTAATGTGCCAATTAGCCTATACTGTGCTACAACTTATATAATAAGAATAATTGGAAGATATCTTTTATTCATGGAAAGAAATTATTTGGGGATTCCTTAATTAAGAAAATAATATTGAAAAAGGAATTCCCAGATCTGAAATTGACAGTTAGAAAATTGCTAAGGAGTAGCACCATGCATACTCTCTCCTTTCTTCATTCTTCCTAAGTATCTGCTCATGGCCACTAAAATTAAACACCAGACCCTTCAGTTTTAGACATGACTCAATATGCACATTAGTTTTTTATTATGTTTATCATCAGGATTTCTCATCTGATAGTATTTATCAGGTCAGCAAGTAGTTTGTGACTTTCTTGGACTCTGAATTTTCACCCAAATACGTTCTCCCAAAGGTTATCTTTTCTCTAAGGTAAAATGGGAGATAAGTTAGCCTAAAAATGTCTCATCAACAGATGGGCATGACTGACAAAACAGACTTTTTGGAGCAACCATAATTTTAAGACACAATCCTTGTGTCTACTACAGCACCACAGCCCAACTGGAATCATAAGAATCAGCTGTAGAACAACATGATTACAATTTAATGGCTATACATAAGGTACAGTATGATATGACTGTCTTACACTGTGTAAAGCTTCTGGATGAACCCTGCATGTTCACCCTAAGAGCCTCTTCCACTCATCCTGACTTGGACCATAAAAGATAATTTCCTATAGTAACAAAGCAACCTATTCCATTTTCATTATTCTTGCACTATAGGATGCATGTATTTGCGAATTTTTACCTATTCCACTCTGCTTCATTCAAGGACAATTTAATCAGATATAGCTTTCTTTCCTTCAACTTTAATTTCAAATATTTTTCAATATTCTTTGCTTTATTTCATTTAAGTAGTCAGTATGTAAATTCATGAACAAAAAATTTACATTTTAAAAAGTGAATTTTAAATATTACTGGACTTGACATTAGAACAATTACTATTACGCCTTTTTGCAGCAATATAATGATGTGAAAATCTCACAGAAAAAACAGTTAAACATTGCATCAGCAGTTAGAGTGAATCAATGTCAGCAGTCATCAGGTAGAGAGATTTTGATGTGGCAACCAACACCCAGATGCAGTAGATGTTTTTCAAAAGGCAAATTACTTCTCTGGAACACAAATGTGGTCAATAACAGCAGCAAATAAAGAACACATGTTCATAGAAATATCCACAATCTGCTTTTCATTTAATGTGATATAATTATTTTTTCTTTCCAGAGGATGTTTTTTTAAATAAAAAAATGGTTAATCTGGGTTTTAAAATTAACCTAGGATCAGATATTTTTAACATAAAAAATATTGCAATCAGGCTAGAAGCTTGTGTTACAAGTTGAAGCCAAATGTAAGCTTAAACAGCCAATCCATAAACTTATTATTAAATGCCATTTTAAAGGTAGTGGTTCCAATTTGAGCCTCCATCCTTCCTCTATTCTGACAGTTACCCAGCATTCACAACCACTGTTCTTGACTTCTCTCTCCTACTCTGCCCCATTGGTTTCTTTCCTGGTTTTCAATGATATTCCAAGATCTCTTTAAAAATTGATCAGATGATACCAGCTATTCTTCAAGCTGTTCTAAATTTTCTCTCACTTTATTTAGAATCAAAGAGCTCTGCTGCTCCTTTATGCAAGTTGACTAGTAAGCATTGGCATCTACTTTCTTTGAAAGATACTTGCTTGTTATTTGAAACCTGAATAACCAGACTCAGATTAACTGAATAAAATGTTAAAACTCCCCTGAGTTTGTGGACAAAACACAAAACGATGGGTTATTTTATACTGGATTTTGGATAGGACATGGTCTCACTGCAGGGTTAGACAAGTTTGATGTATCCTATTCTCATTTTTGCCACTGACTCAAAATATATGGCAGGATGTATTAATTTACTACATTCTTTGAGTCAGAATTTTAATTGCATATTCAGTGGAATGAGACATCTAAATGATTAGAAAAGCCCTACATACATTGGTACTTCCAGCAGTAAGCATTCCTTATTTTTTAAACTACCTCTCTATTCCTTGGTCTCTTTACCCGTAACACAAAAATCAGATTACTCACTCACCTACATTGAGACATTTTGAAATGTTAATTGAAAGATGCTTTTCCAGCACACTATTTATTTACTTATTTATTATTGTCTGTCCATTCAAATGGAAATTGAGAGATAAGCAGCATGCAAGTCATTCCAATAATGTTATAGAATCACACAATGGCTTGGAAGGGATCTTGAAGATCATCTAGTTCCAATCCTCCTGCTATGGACAAGGACACCTTTCACTAGATCAGATTGCTCAGAGCTCCACGTGGGACAGTGTATAGATAGACAGATACTCATTAAAAATATAATATCATTCTAGCTTTCCATCAGAGCACTCTGTGAAGGGACTCACCAATAGGTAAATTTTAGAGTGCTTTTTTCTTACCTACGACTTTTATCTGACACTCGGGCTTTCAGATTCCAGCTACCCAAAATATCATCTCAAGCAGTGCCAAATCTGTTGACTCATTCAGTTGTGCTCATCTATTTGGTGACTTTTGCATTCTGCAGAAAAGGAGAAAGATGATGCTGTTGTGACAGTCAGTCTATTCCTTTTGGGGTTTACAAGAAGATGTTTGAAAAGATTTGACAGACAGGATAATGGCATTCTAATGGCTTCTACACATATCTTTTGAGGTGAGGATAGTTTCAGATAGACTAGGACAAAACCTCCTGTGTGTGAACTCTTAATTTATCACAGATTTCTCCCCTCTGAAAACATATACCACCAGTCATTTTCTGCGCTGTGTTTTGGGAAGAATTGGAATTGAAAAAATTGTGAGAGACACTTTTCTTATCCTACTAAGCCTTTTTTCTTCTGTTCATGTATCATGGATTTTGTTCATAATTTTATTTCATTTTCTCTCTGCTTGTGTTCATAGCAGGAGGGATCTTGGCTATGAAATATCAGAGCAGCTTTGAGATTATTGTTCTTCAGTGGTTAAGAGTAGGATTGCTTCCTGATGTAACATTCCAAAATGTCGCTTTTGTGTGTGGTGCCTGTCAATATAATATATGCAGATTCAAATATGACTGCTATTTTTATAACTAGTCTAGCCATTTCTCTCTTTATATTATCCAGTTCTTGATTCCCTTTCCCTCTCCTATACAGAAGAAAGGGGACAGCTTGTTTTGCCACTATGTTTCACACAGACAGATACTCTAATTTTAGAGAAATATTTTCATAGGAGCATAGAAACAGAGTAAGGAAAACATCCCTTAGACCATTTCTCGTGTCTCTCTACCATACTAAATCTGTTCCCTACAGTATAACTTTTATTTTTCTGTCACATGAAACTTTACATATCTCAAACAAGAAGACTTCAATCGTTTCTCTTTAAAAAGCTATTGCACAACCTACTAAAGCTGTTTTATAGCATATTTTCCAACATTCACCTAAATACTTATTTAAACTAATTTCTGAATGACTACATAGTTTTTTTGAGCCTTAGTTATTTTTTTCTTTCAAATAATTATAGAAAGACAGTCCTTCTCCAACCCCATTTGCAATTTTACATAAATATATACCAGGACATATTGTGGTTATATTTATTATTCTACTAATCTGAGCAAGTACCTCCAATCCCATAGTTTATCAATTCAGGTATCAGGGTTACACCAAAATTAAGGATTCATTAAAAACCTTCATTCAGATATCAAATATTAATTAAAAATGAGTTGGAGATATAATGGAAACTGTCTAAATTACTTTAGGGACACTACAGTATGCAAGAACATTGTTCAAGCTGGAGAAAACATAGTCATGCCAAGAGACTCTACATAAAATTCAATCTATCAACTCCTATTTTATAGGAGTAAAACATGTTATTTTCTGATGATTTTGACACAAGACAAAATATATCTTATAGTGCTCTTAGCAATTACTTTAAGGCAAAGCAAAAGACTAGGGATTTCTTTCAAATTAAAAATCAAACTAAAAAACTCATGTGTTTAAACTTTATTTGTCAAGATTTATCTACTCATACTATAGTATAATTTGTATAAGCTAGCAATTTTTAATAGAAGGTAGATATCAGGTAACTTGCAACATAAATACTAGTTTTGCTATTCAGCCTTGACATATTTAATGTGCATTTCAGCATGCCTTCAACTAGCACCCTTCAAAACCTCTGTTCAAGGCTTCCCTGTTGATGGCAGAAGCAACCCTTAGCAGCAAACTCAGTTTCCAAGAGAAATGAAAAAAGAAATCATCCAAACACTTAAAACTATGAAATATTTTTAGCAGTTTTATCACACACACACCAAAAAAAAAAAAAAGGCAAAACATAGTCTGGAAAAAAAAATCTTTTTCTAGTTTTCTTTTACATTTCTATATACCATGCCTAAAGTATTTTCTTTCTCAATACGCATCGTATTAAAAAAGTGTTTCTTTCCTATAGATGAAAAATGGAGAAAAAATTAACTGTGCATCTAGACTAGTCTTTATAATGAGGTTTTAAAAACATTTTTAATAAAGAGATTTCTAACCACAACCCAAATAATACAGAAGACATTTTGACAGGAACCAGCTTGGAAACATCTATGGAGGTCTGACCTTATCTTTTGCTTGAAGATAACTGCATGATTGTTGCCAAGTTACTGTGAAGCTCAGGTCCAATTCTTGCCTTTATGAACCATCGGAACACAGAAGCAGGAAAAATGTTTTTCTTATCACAAATGACTGAGAGCACTACTGGCCATTAATAAAAGAAATTACAGTAGTTTTTCCTTGCCTTTTCAGCTTTTCAAATATAGCCTTGGGAACATCCCTCACAGGGGCTGGTGTTTTTCCAGAGCCTCAGCATTAGGCTGACAGTGACATGGCAAAGCCCAGGAAAATCAATGAACACTGGAACCTGCCATACCCACTGATGAGCTTTTGGGGTTATTCTTTGTCACTTTAGACCTGAAGGTTTGCCCAGGTCATTGTCTTTGTACAACTTGTCTCTTACTCCATGGCTTGCTCCATTGATACTTCACTTTCACAAAGACAGTCAAACCATCACTCCTTCTCCATGTCACAAGCAGACTAGAGCCTCACCTCTTAACAAACTGTAAAACCAATGCAGAGTTATTTGGCAAAGTTTTATATATGACCTTTACTGCTCTATCTTTAATTTGTGTAAAGAAAATGCAGTGCCTTTTGCTCTGCAAGCATTTACCAGAATGTTCTCATTTGAGCAAATGCCATGCCATTAGTATTAAAATGTTGCAAGTACTTACTAAAAGGTTTTTCCTCCTTACTTTTATGACAGTTTTAGCAAATAATGTTAGCAGTATCATTTCAGAGAGACACCAAAAGAGTTGAGCCTTAGGGCTATGTTTTCCCACTGATTCACTAGATAAAATTTATTATGTTTACAAAATACAACAGCATGTTCATAAAACTTTTTGTTAAAGAGAAGTGAAAGAAGCTTTTTGTTACCTAGCATTGTGTTTCTTTGCAATTTTAATTTAAAGCAACTGTAGCAATAAAGATGGAGTGTATTTCTCTTTCAGTGTTTAAATACAAACTGGTGAATGTAGGTTTTGCATACCAGACATGGGCTGCTCCTGCATGAATTAATAAAAACAAACTGAATTTTCATTCCCTCAGCTTATGAATGGTCCCAGTCTTACAGTGGGATGTCTATACTATTATGTACTTAAGAAAATATACAAATTAAAAGCTAGGCTACTGGGGTGCACATTTTTGAAAGTAGTTTGAAAATAACTGTATCATAAGGGACTAAGTTGTTGCCATGTGTTTTTTAATTTTAGTTAATACTACATTTTAGTTTAAGTGATTGCCATCCAATGTACAGTGAGGAAATGGTAATCAAATACTGAGTCCGTACATCGTGATTCCACTACACTGGAGACCGAAAAGCCACCACCAAAACCACAGTGACATTTCCAACATTTATTTTTCCTTAAAAAGGCAGAATTTAAGTTCCTGTGTATCAGGGTAAGGTAACTTGTTCATCTGTACCAGAGTAAATTAAAAGTGACTCCTCTAGTGTCTAGGACTTATACTACTTAAAGTAAACCAATCTGGTTTTCTGCTGCTCAAGAACTAGAGCTCTGGTCACAGTCTTTTCTGTTTTCAAAGGCTTTTTGTCTTCCTATAATGTCACAAATCTTTACTGATTAGTAAAGAAATGTTCCGAAATACTGGAAAACAGAAAGGGAATCTGGAGATCTTGATGACCAGGAAAGAATATTTATTGTGGAAGAATATTTATTTCTCTTTCTTCTGAAAGTGAAATTGTTGCACATGTCAATTTCCTTACTGAAGACAGTGAAAATCACTTGCAAAGACTGTAAGTACCGTCAGGGGCAATTAGCGTGTTTATCTGCATGACCCTCACAAAATATGTGAAGCTGTGCTCCAGACATTATTTCTATAGTGCACAAATTAATTAAATCTCTGCAGTCATGCTGTTTTGTGAGGTTTTCTTGGAGTGGCCGAAAGTGAGAACTTGCTGAAAAGAAACAGTTTGTCTAGAAGAATTCACCTCCACTGAGGCCTGTGCCATGACAGAAACCACCAAGCACTGCTTACTCCTCCTGAAAATCATGCCCAAATTTGGAGGGCTTTGGAATGCATGGAAAAAGACAGAATTACATGTAATCAGAGGAGATGAATGCATGNCCTCATCAGTTGCAGAGATACAATGAATGAGCATTGCAGCTACAATTAGAACTTCAGTAAACCACTGTGGGACGACTGATGGGCTATTAGCAATGCCAGCTGTCATGAGCTAATCCACATCAAACTCTGCATCCCCACACTGCTATTAAATACAATAAAGGTGATCACATGACCTTTCATTTCTAGCCATGAAAACTATTCTTATGAAACAAAAATATTTTATGTTTACAAACAGGGAAACATAAATAGAAATGTAATCTTCACAGCTCCACCTATCAAACTAAACAACAGACTGTTCTCCTGCTATGCAAGTGTGAATGTCCCACATTAGCTGTAATTT
>WBNO01017561.1:76840-106134 GCA_013400575.1 Peucedramus taeniatus | reverse complement strand
AGGACTGCTTTTCTGGGTTAGGTGTTAATAAATAATAGTATACTATTAATATAGTATACTTTATATACTTTATATACTATTTAATATACTTTAATACTATTTAATATAGTTATTAAATAGCATAACCTCTGCAACTACCTCAAGATTACTTTTCTTGGTTTTTACACATTGTTATTCTGTACCGGTTTGCTCCTTCTTTTTCCTAAATTAACCATTCCTATCTGTCACTTGTTTTTTATATGCTTCACTCACTAATAAAATCTGGCATGATACCTCAATCATTCACTTTGACATCAGTAGTCCACAGTGGAAAGCTGCCAGCAATACTCTTATTATTTTGAGGTATTTCACTTCTTATATCCTAAATTAAATATTTTGGGCTTCTTCATTAATTTGAAAGATTTAATACAAGGGGAGTCTACCAACATCTTCATGATACTTTTCTTTCTCTAACCAGAGGCCTGAAAGTCCCTTCTCCCCCATGCCCCAGAACAGAAATCTTGTCTTCATTTCTATGAAACTATTTTGAAAAAAAACCCTTTAATTTTTCCACCTTTATTTGCCAGATGTTGACTGCTTCTAAACTTTTGGTGTTGCTTTAATGAGAAATTTGTCTCAGTTCACATTTTCCCCAAAAGACAGAACTCACATATGCCCATATTTGGTATTACCAAATTGAATGAATTATAGATGAAAATGAAGTTACTATTTTAACCTTATTAAGTTTAGGTTTTCCCAGTTGTTAGTAGTTATACTGATCCCAGACCTCATGATCTGCCTTGAGTTTTTATTTGTAATTCTCAAGCTCTGTGCAGCAAAGAGCACGTGCTGTAGCTCATCTGCACATTGGGAGTTCTGTAGCTGAGTCAGGTTTGTGCAGAGATCATCTCTCAAGAAGCTTGCATGGAACAGGAATGAAGGGTGACAGAACACTGCTGTCCATGGCACGACAAACAGCATTAGTGAACAGCAACATTTCAACCACAGTGCCCTAACAAGGCATCATCTGTTTACAGCAGCAACTCAAAACCACTCAGATAGCATAGTTATACTTTATAAAACCCATTCAGTCCCAAATAACACAATAGGGTATGCAATATTTAGTATCTCATGTCAATTAATTATATTAGTATTTTCCTGCTGCATACAATTATGAACTTCAGTGACCTTGGTGCAGATACCTTAGAATTCCATATATCTGTAACAACAGGCCTCATACACCAACATAGATCATGTGTCAAAGCTACTATGATTCATTCTTTTAGTCTGTATTGTAGAAATACTCTTCCTACCTATACTACAACATCTTACAACAAAATGAAGAATTTAGGGTTTTTTTCCCCCACCCAAAGTCATCAAAAATATGGAAATAAAACTTGACAGTCTGCAATGGTTGCATTTTCAAGTTTGAGTTTGTCTAGCATAAGAGATGGTTCTCCAAGATGTTCCTTACCTGGCATGTTTGATGCATCTCCATGTACCTGCATGTTTGAAAAAACTTACACTGTGGCCTAGTGTAAAATATAAAGGAGGTGCATTTTCAGCGTTGAGGGTATTTTTTCTAGAAATTTCAGTCAATAGCTTGAGGTGGTTTTTTAATTTAAAATAATGCCATCTCCACAAAAGCAGATAAATGTGTTAGATTCATAGGAGGAGGGTTTTTCTCCAAGAAGTTTTCCTTCTGCTATACTATCTTTTTAAAGTCTTTCTTCTGCCTGGAGCTGGATGTGGCTGGGAAAAGAAAAGAAAATGGANTTAGTGTTGTACCAAAAAAAAAAAAAAAAAAGAGTAAAAATACATTTTAAAATTCCAGTTCATCATATACAAACATGTTTAGAATTTGATCCATTGTCTTACCATCTGTTTCCTTCTAGCACTTCCATAAGTCAAAGCCTGACTAAAAGTTTCAGATTAAGTTTATATGACAGGCATGATATTTGTGATGTTCCAACATGATCCAAAAATACAAAATAAAATCTAAGGTTTTGGAGTTCCCCTCATCAAGTCTGTTTGGACTGTTTGTGTTCTGCTGTCCCAGTCATTATCTTTTGCTTACTGAGATTTCTCTCTCTCCTCTGATTCCTTAGACATTTCATAGCTGCTGGTTAGATGCTATTACCATGTGACATGTTCAACCTTTAAAACAAATAATTTACTGTGAAAGTTGAAAACTGTTACAATGATGAATTTGAATGTGTATCACTGAGTTCTTCAGGCCTAAAAATACTGTCAAACTCTAAAACAAACTAGTATAATAAAATGACCCTTCTTTTCAAGGTCTCAGAAGGTGGATGGTAGGGTTTTTCCTGGCTCTTTGCTTAGTGCTGTGTAGCTTGTCTGGAGGTGCTGTTTGCAAAACAGCATTTTCAGCTTATAACCAACAGCCACATTTGAAATTAGCAGCAGATGAGCACTGTGCTGCTACCTGCCATTCCCACTCATGTTTCTGTGGGAAGGAATGTCACATCAGCTAAAGCTGGGGGCCAAGCCACGTGCAGAGAAGAGAAGGAGCTTAGACAGGGCAAGCAAAGTTCCCCAAATCCCAGAGCACTGAACTGGCACCAAAGCAACAAGCACTGCTGTTGCAAGAGAGCCTGAGGAACTGCTTTGCACAGTAGAGGACATGGAATGAAAGAAAAAATGGTGCTTAAATGGTTGTTTTCTGTCTTAGCTAGCCAGCAAAAGTGCTACAAGAAAACCTAAACCCAGCTTTAACTGAGTTACTAATCTGAAGGAAACTGCAAAAAATGCAGAAGCTCCTGGTTCTAGCCAACCACCCCACAATGAAAAGGTGAATTTTCAGAGTCAGGCCTGGGCTGGGCAGCTCATACCTTCTACCAGAGCCTGACAGGCTCTCCATGGCCTGCCCGAGATGTTTCTAGTAGTTGTATCATTGTTCATCTGTTAATAAAGTTAAACAGCACCAACCCTCTCCTAAAACCCTTTTCAGGTGTCATAGAGATGTGGTTTTTCCAGAGCCTCTGGCCTTTAGATTTGAGGGTAAGATAGTAGCAATGCCTTAGAAACTAAGACAGGGACCAGTTTTTTTACCTCAAGCTTTTTTCTTAAAATCAAATCATGACTCAACTGAAAGAACCTTTCTGCTAACAGTACTTTGACACTGGTGGAGAGTGTGGTTAAATGCAATGAGTTTAGTTACTTAATTTGGCATCAGGTCTGGCTCTAAGCCTTAGAAACTAGTAGGTAGCTAAGATCTAGTGGCATTTTTGTAATGGAGGGAGATAAAAGCTGGACAGATCTCCAGTTTTCTCAACCATAAAAACTATGTTCTGTTGTCCAGAAAAAGATGGTTTATGTTGAATTAATGAAAACTGTTTGGATAGCTGCAAATCATATAGAAATCATCCAGCAGAAAGATGCTGAAGACAATGTAGAATAAGGAACTGTGCTAAACATGCTAGTGTTGTAATAAAAAAAGAAGTTATTGTGCTTTCAGCACTTCATACTTTCCATTTAGAATAGCAAAACAATATTCTAACTGATTGTTCTGTGCATTTTTGTTTGTGCCTCCCAGGAAAGCTTTTGGATAGGCTTGAAGGTTAAAATTATTTGATAGAGCTCAAAATATCTTCTTCTGAAATGAGGAAAGCAACCATTGCCTCCAACTGTAAATGCTCTATTACTTCTATGGTATTTAGGACACTAAAAGAAAAGAGCCCACAGAAAGGGGCCAGGGATTTTTAATGTCAGCACAAGGGCATTTCATACTTTGTTTCCTTTCAGTTAAAATCCTTAAAAAAAAAAAAAAAAGCAAGCATTCATTGCTTTAATAACACCTTATTTTAAAAAAGTGTAAATCATTCCACAGCTTCTCTGAAGTTATGTGAATATTATACAAGAATCAAGAGTAAACCAACATTAACAGCAGAATTAAGGTAATGTTAAATAGAAACCAATGTGTTCCTAAACCCTGTTTACTTCAACAAGGTTCAATATGGACTTGTTCTATGCTTTAAGTAAGCAGACAGCAAAATCTGGGTATGCAGCTAAGCCTGGGCATGAAGAGTTTTCAGACCAGAAAATGTAAAAGCCTGCATTTAACTTCAAACTCAAATGTTAATTTCCCTAAAATTAAAACGATGTTGATAAATACAAAAAGCTTTCAACAAAATTCTGATCACTCTGTAGCAGAGAACTGTAATTCCCTGAACAAAGATTAATGCTGCCCTTTCCTAGCTGGAGTAGAATCTCAACATTTCACTCTAATTCTTGCCACAATTGTGATTCACAGAAGTTGAACAAGTTACTGAAGTCTCTCAGGCAATAGTGTAGAACTGTTTATGATAGTTAGTGTTTTCTTCTCTTTTTCCTCTTCTTCTACCACCACTTAGTGCCACATTGTTTTGTTTCTTCTGACCCTATACATGCCCTTTAGTATTTTTACAAACTCAAAGTCTTTCTTCAGGAAAAAAAGAAAGATGAATTTGGACCTTCAGATTGCTGAAAGAACAACAGAGTAACAAGGCAGCAGGCATTGTCAAAACATATTTAATGACAGGATTCTTCAGAGAGCTTTGTGAGATCAAAAAAGAAAAAATTACTTGATGTTACAGTTCCCTGTGGGACTTGATTTTTGTTTTAAATTGGGAAATATTGTTCCTGAAGAAACAGCATATTGATTTGTTAAATCCCTGATTTGAGTAGCTTTTTAAAATTGAAATGTAAATGTAAATCTTTTCTTTGTGATTTAAAGAAGTCTTTAGAAAAAAGCACTCTTCTAAGAGACTCTGCAAGCATCAAAACAGGACTTATTTGTAAAACATTTAGTCAAGAAACATTGGACATGTTAGTAGGAATTAGTGCTTTTTGCCAGGACTAGATGCAGAGCCATACTAAACTACACAAAACAATTTATCTGCATTTCAGAAAGGTACACCAGGGCAACTGCATCTTGTAGTAAAAAGAAATAAATACTAGAAAAGCTAAAAAGCTATAAGAAAGCAAATAAAATTTTCAGTATAGATAGTACAGATCAAAAGCAGACATGCAGCTAGACCTTTTTTTCAGTTTTTTTACTAAAAGAAAGTCATTTTAAGCCAAAACCTGTTTGTTTGTTGAAGCAGAACAGTTTGATTTGGTATTTATATGATGATCAGAACCTGTTTTTATAACTATGACTCCCCAAAGTCCAAAAGTCTACTGTTTAGATAGTGAGTTTTGCTCCACTGTTGTTAATTACCACAGACTCTTCCTGGATTTCTTCACAGCTCTGGATTTAAGTATAAGAGTGTGTGCTGTGCCCGTGGTGTGCTCCCTTCTCTCCTCAATACGAATAATCAAGGTCCTCTCTGCATGTTAACTTTCTGTATTTGTACCTTCTCTAGGAAAGTGTTTGGTTTGTAGTTGTCTCACCCTCTAGTGGCAGAGAGGCTTTAGTTCTCAGGGACGAAGAAATGGGAGATGGAGTTTTTTTCTTCTGGTCAACTGTGCTGTGTTGCCTATTTACAGCGGGCTGATAAAGAACTGAAATTGTTTTATTTGTTAATAAAGCCACAGATCATTGTCTACAATATGTGCCCATCACCTCTAAGGGAGCAATGCAAAATATGCTGACCTACAGGTACTGAAATAATTAAAAAGGTGCTAATGAAGGGTAGTTGTATGCTCAGATGTACTCCTTCAGTTATGTGAAATGACTGCTATAAAAGCCTTCCTGTGCCACCACAATTAGTAGTAGTATAATGCTGCTGCCTGAAGACTAACAGAGATAGAACCTGTATTTTTCCTCTAAATTCAAATTCCCTATTAAATTTGTATTTAAAAGCAAAAGACAGACACCAGATTATTTTTGTCCCCAGAAAGACTTAAAATCATAATGCACAGCTTTTATAAAATAACATGTTGACCCGATATTAGCTGACAAATTAGCAGATTTCCTATCCTATGTTTGGGAAAAAGAAACAAAAATTAAAAAGAGATAAAAAGAGCATTGAGTAATGTTGACTTTTGCAGAAATTTACCTGCTACTTTACAAGATTAGATCCTTGGAAACAGAATTAATTCAAACCTGGATCATTTAAGTTTTTTTACTGCTATTTGGTCTGTACAGCTGGACCAAAACAGAATAGAGAAAAAAATATGAGGCATTGCCAGCACTTACTGAGAGACAGCCCCTAAGTGAATGGAGAACTCTGGAGATACTAATCAGCTGCAAGGAAAGGCCTATCTTTTAGAGGGGGATGTATAAAGTACAAAACCACAGGGAGCAGCAGCTTAGCTGACAGTGCAGCAGCACATTTGTTAAAACAATTTCACCATTTTTAAAAAGCTTTTTAAAGGCATAATTCTTACTTGTAAATACGTTGTTGCTGATAATCAGGTAAAGTTCTAATGTCACCTCTAGTGTGATTGTTTAATTAATGAGTACAGGTTATGGTGCAGCATTCGAACTGCCTGCATTCTCCACCAGGATATTTCTTACACTCTGGTCTCCTGCAGTTCAGCCTAACCTTGGCAGTTGGATTTATTTTTCACATGGCAGTACAAGACAGATATTTCTGAAAACTGGGGTACAGAAAGTTACAATATTTTTGCTACATCCAGAAACCTACTGGCATTAAAAATGAGAACTCCTCCTAATAGAGCACAGAAAAATATAGCCATATTTATAGGACAGTGAAACACCCATAAGAGCACAAACTGCCCTTATGGTTGCTCCAAACACCAGCATTGTCAAGCAATTACACAGAAAAGTGAGCAACAGTAGATTTGCTATATCCAAAAAGCCCAAATTGTAGAATTATCATGAAAAGTCTAACAATCCAAGTACAATCCCATACCAACACTACTATTTTAATACCATCCATGAAGCAGCATTTTTACAAGGATACCAGCCCACATTTGCACAGTCATTTTGTAGATACAGGGATCAGCAGAGTCTTCAGAAAGACTTATAGAGAAAGCAAACCTTCAGAGAGAATAGCTGACAGTCACAGGGTGCAATGTTCAGGCTCCAGAGTCAATCTGTCTTCTTTTGCTACAAAATCCAAGTTTGACCTATTACCATGGAGCTAGCTGCAGTCATTGCAGGAAAAACCCGAAATTGTGCAGCCCCACTGTCTCATCATCCAAGATAGGGTGCAAATGCTGCCTTGGGTACAGCAAGCTCACTTAACCTACTGCCCTGCATGCTCAGTACCTTCTCCATTTTCTTATGTACTTTAAAATGTCTAATAAAAATATTTTACTTAATGTTTCCTCATATATAGGTCTCAAAGCATGCATAATGGGAAACAGATGACGTGAGCACATACAAGCAAGCTCATTTTGGATATATGAGAAGTAGCTTTCAGAAAAGAGATTGAATTCTTGTGAGTGGGATTGGTTTAATTACACCACAGACTTTGATCCTGTTCACAATTCCAGTGTGAATTTGGGCAAAACTTAACTGAAATGGTACAATTACAGACAAAATTAAAATAAGAAAAGGTGTTTCAAGACTCAGGGCTGCAGTAAAACATCTCTGAGCAAAGAAGATGCTATTAGACAGGGTGCACAGGTCACACCTGTGTACCAGCCTACCACCCTTATCTACTGCCAAGTCCACATAATGCATATTCTGGTCATGTAAACGAGTCCCTTGGAAAGCAAGAGTGCAACACCAATTCACAAGGAACAAAACATATAATAGTGTAATAATAATGTTTGACATGTGTTACATTTGTCACCATATTAAGCATTTTTAAGGAATTTTGACTTGCTTTTTACCATTACTCTACCCTGGATTTCACTTTCACTAGTACTACTATATTAATGATAATAAATGTGTTGCAGCAGTAGCACAGCAACACCCACATCCCCCAGTCACCACTCCTTGCTGTTAAGGGCACCAGACAACACCAGGTTAATGCCTGCTGCACTCCCTTTGACAGGCTGCTGAACTTGAGGGTAGCTACAAATGACATTGATGAATTCCAATCACGTGCTCCATGTGTGTGATGGCAAATTCTTACCTATGATCCTATTTCCCTTTCAAACAAGGTGCAGGGCAAAATCAGGATGCATGAATGAGCATCACAGAGGCTGCAGTTTGGAGCCCACAGGTCTGCTCATCTTGAGAGTTGCTTGAGTGTAATAACTTCTAACAGCTGAAGACAGGAGTGGCCCAGGTATGTGCCAGGTCACAGTGAGCTGACATTCACCACTGAAGAACTTACACACTGTCTTCTAAGGAGCTGAGCCATGAACCTTTCAGTTCATCACATGCTGTTGTTTGCATTTAAATACACAGCATACAGCACTTCCCTCTGTGGAACATACAGATACATTCACCTGTTCAGCCCAGTACTGCTATTCCCCATTTTGAACTTTAATAATAGGGGATCAAAGTTCACCCTGGACTTGGAACAGACTTAAGTGTGTAGAGGACTCAAACCACCCATTCTGAATTCCATCTGTACACAGCACCCTGCAAGCGGAGCATTACAAAAGGATACTGTATACACCCATATATACAGAATACTGCTGCATTCTTCCTTCTGCCATTGGCAGCCAGTCAGTATCCACACAGTGCCCCTCAGGAGGGAGAAGAGCAGCTTTCTGGAGGCTGTGCAAAGACACTTCTCTGAACAGGACTGCCATTGGCACTGCAGGTGAAGCCCCAGCCTAGGACACAGTGCCTGTTAGCCAGGGAGGGGATGGCAGCCCGGGCTGTGACACATGGCAGCAGGAGCAGGGAGCAGCAGTGTGACACCAGCCTGTGTTCAGCACTGCCTCTGCACCCACAGGGAGCCAGGAGGCACCACAGCATGGATTCATGCTCTGGGCAAACCACTGTCCTGCTGAGGTGACCATGTGGGATTCATGCTCTGGGCAAACCACTGTCCTGCTGAGGTGACTGTGTGAGCCTGCATGCAGAGCATGGAACTGGGGGTTAAACAGCATGGTTGTGAAGGCATTTTTGGAATCTGCTTCCCTTTCCTCCTCAGGCTTTGGGTTGCCTGAATCTTTTTACCTAAAGGAAAACCACTTTGACCTGTGAGCAAGAAACCACTTTCACCTGTGAGCAAGGAAATCAGGATCAAAAAACCCCTAGAAATATCATAGGCTTGAGTTTGACACAGCTTTTTTTTTTTTTTTCCTACAGCTTTCTAAAAGCTGGTTCTTGCTTATCCTCTTCATGGTTCAAACACAAACTAAAAACCCTGGTGCTTTGTATTTATACACTGGCAGTAAACCCCAAAATCTGGGCAGGCTTTATTGCTATCTCTGCCTCTCATATAGCTACTTTAAAGTTGAGCTGAATATTAAGTATCATAATTTGGAAGCACAGAAGAAATAACATCTGTTGTAACCTGAAATACCAAAAGTAGGCCTTTTCATTCCATGCCAGTCAGGAAACTAATAACATATGTGCAGAATGCATTTCATATATGGCAGTGACATATTTGCAAAACATTCAAATTATAGTTTCATCCTTTGACCATTTGTATTCTTGACCATTAATCCAACTGCTTCCATTCCTTCTAATGCTAATTCCTTAGCAAATGTAAGCAACTGACCACAAACAAGGCAAAATTCAGAAGTTGTAGGGATATTTCATTGGTATTCTACTAATACAACTGAAAAGCTTTTAAATCATTAAGATATAAACAGAGTTGGTATAAATTAGACACTAAACTGTGATTTCATGCCCCTCGTTAAGTCCGGTACTGCAAATAAGCCCATTTAAATACATTTCAGTGGTATCACATAGGACAAGGAAATTAAAGACAAGCACAAATGTTTTCAGTACCAGGACCATAGCATATGGATGCAAGTTGGAATTAGAAGAGTTTAAATTGTTTTTTCCTGCGAGGGTTCTGGTGCATGGGATAGGCGCATGCAGGCCAGGCTGGACAGGCCTAGTGGGAGCTGTCCCTGCCCATGGCTGGGGGAGAGGAAGGGGATGAACTTCCAGGTCCCTTCCAATCCAGACTGTTCCATGATTCCAAAGGCAGCCTCTGGCCAAATCATGAGGTATCCCTTTCTTACCAAAAGCCGGCTGGGCCTGAGGGCCCGCGGGCAGCCCGGGCTGGAGGCAGGCGGGGCTCGAGGCGGAGCCGGGCGGGAAGGGCTGCGGTGGGGCTGGGCCGGGATGTGCCCTCAGGCCGGGCGGGCTCCTGGCGCACACCCCGAGGAGGACAGGCTTTACTGAACGGGATCAAAGCTGCTCCAGAGGGGCAGCTGGGTGTGCTCAGCCTGACACCCAGAGCAGGATCTCATCCCCAGCACGGGCGGTGCTGATGGAGCTGCCGCAGCAATCCTGCATGGGCGGCCTTTGCACGGGCAGAAATGGGACAGAGCAAACAGAACTGTTCAAAAGCACTGAGGGGGAAAAAGGAGTAAAATCATTCGGAGGATCCTGAGGATTCAGCTTACTCGAAGTAAGGGGTTTTTGTAATGAAGTGTTATTTAATTTAATGGCAAAATTCCTCAGAGAAGTTCGACAGAGAGGCTATTGGAAATTAGTTATTGGAGGGCCTGATCCCCAAAAATTGATATCCTTGTTACTTTTCTTGGGAAAAAACAAAAAAGCCCATACATTTAAAAACTCTTACTTCCCTAAAATTGTTTCTTTACTGATGCTATTCATTATTTCATTTTTTAGTTTTTCCAAAGACCAGAAAGTGCAATAGGCTATTATAAAACTGAGGTTTTGTTTCAGCAAATCCAGATAAAGAAATCAAGAAAATTTAATCCGAAAGCTCCAGATTTTGCCAGAATTCAGCAGTCCATGTTGGAAATATAATGAATCCAGACAGTTTGAATAGGTTCAAGAACACAAACATGCTCTTAAGCTCACCAGTTTTAATTTGTTGGTGTTATAATACAAGAGGATAAGAAGATCTTACTGACTACTATGTTAGTGCTGTGTTATGGGTTAAAAAGAGCAGAAATTGATTCATTCCAGTCAATTCTAACATTACTTGTATGTGCAGAACTATTTTGGACAGTTAAACTATTTCTAGTAGATCATAATGAACTAACTTCTTAATTTATCCCAGCCAGATTAAAAAAAAACCATATCAATCCAAGGGTTTGATTATTAAGAAATGCTTTGACAAAATGGGGTAGATAATTAATTCAGCTAATGTAGTTACAGCTTGTCTATGTAATTTCATATAAAAGAAACAAGGCATCTTCAAATTGTAAAACAGAAAGAAAGCAATAATATCAGTCTGCAAGACTGATAAGAGTCTCAAAGCTGCAGCAATTTATATCAAATGGGCCAGCAGGGACATAAAAGGCACACAGTCCCATTCATGTATTTTCAGAGTCCATTTAACTTTATTTTCTGTAGCCTACTCTTTCTTATAAAGTAAAAAATATTCTGCTGGACAACCAGAAAAGAAAGTGAGAGGTGTTATCTAACTCTTGTGGCTACAATGCAAGTTTTTTGGCACATAAAATACTCACCTCCACGGTGCCAGCTTGGTTACTTTCTAACTGCTCTCAGCTGTCCCTACTGACATTACAGGCATGGCTCCTTGCTGTGATGCAATTGGTATTTGTTGGGTAAAGGTAATTATCATCTCAGAGCTAAACAGAAATCAGGAGCCTGCATATCTCTCCAGGTAAGGTATGGTAGTAATCAGTGCTTTCAGCTTTCCTGAGGCTGCATTTGATTTCACTGATTTTAGGACATAGGGCAACAATTTTTTATTTTGCTAGATTATAATTCCTGAAAAATTCTTGTTACATGTTGTTCTCTATTGCATCTCAGTTCTGGGATCAAGGTGCATGTGGCAAAGCAAGCTACTTGATCATTTACTCTGTGGAATGTCCAAATTCCTCAAAGAAAATGGTGAAATAAGAATTCTTAGAGTGTTAAATAAAAAAACTACGACATTTCTCCCAGTGACTGCTTGCAACTTGATAACCATTTCTTAGCTTGTTCTTTCCCTTATTATTTACTTGCTATAGGCACCATTCTCACAGATGCAAAATGCTATATATTTGTTCTGCCTCAAAAATCCATTCTGTAGTTTGCAACTGAGGTGCAAAGGGAAGACTTTCATTATCTTGCAGTAAAATGATTAACAGTATTTTTATTCTCTGTTAAAGCCTAATTTGAAAAGAGAGCAAACTAGAAGATAACACTGATTTTTGTCAAGCCAGAGCTGACCTTCAGTCTAGCCCTCTGTTCCTAGCAGTAGCAAATACCAGAAATTTCAAAGGAGGCTTTTTTGCAATCCCATTTCCAAAAACAGAGGCACGCTTGAGCCAGAAAGGAGTACAGCTAAAAAAGCTATCATTTCTAATATTAATCATATTAGTTAAAATTAGAATTGTCTATGTTTTATATTGTTTGTTGTGATAAAATCAATCTGCAGAGGGGAACACCTTACAGTAACATGCAAGCCAGGAATTCAGTGATTACCATAGATTTGTTTTTCTAAATATTGCAAGAAAAACTGGCAAAATAATCTGTACACTTAGATGCATCAAGCACTACAGTTGGGTTGTTTTTTTTTTTTGTCCAAAGCTATGAAAAGAAAAAAAAAATAGACCATACAAATGTACAAACTTCTAACATAAAACCTACTCCAGAAAAATGTTTTACGGTAAAGGAGCATCAGAACAAAAATCATGACAACTGCCTTTGCTAGAACGTGAAAGCACGGAGAGTTGCTTCCTGTAGGTTTGAATGACTTAAATAAATATGAAAGTACTGGTTATCTGAAGGCAAGACAAGGATATGTGTATAGGTATGTGTCGAGATAAGTCTGTGTCAAGTGAGAAGCGCAAAAGAATTGTTCAACATTGCAGAATAACTGAATAAAGTCTCTGACACTGTAGTAGCTTCTGGAAATTCCAATAGTATAATTTGTGTCCTGCATTTGGCTGAAGGAAGAAGAAATATTTTGAAGTCAATTTAATGCATGTGCCAGGTGCTTGGATTAGGAGCTCTGAAGGATGAAGTCCAAAGCACAGAGCGGCATTGCTGTCCCGTATATTCTGTCTCATTCTGAGGGTTGTGCTTTCTTTAGAGACAAGAGTGTAATTTAATCTCCATGTTCATTCAGCTCCTGGCTCAAAGCCCACGGAATCGGAGAGAGAATATTTCACCAATTGCAGTGGGCTGTGGTGTCATCCTTCTATCACTTGACCTGGTCCTGAGCCATTTCTCTGCTGAATAATTCTGAGGGAGATGTTCTAGGACTGAACAATTTGACTTCTTTTTCAAGACCTGGGCAGCAAAGAAGTGCTATGTCTAGACATGGATATGCATCCACTAGAAAGACCCCCAAGACATTTCTCACTCATAACAATACTGAAAACCTACCTTTGTCTTGCGTTCTCTCAAGACTTGTCTGAAATGTTTCCTCTTTTTCTTTCTCAGATAATGCTGCCCTTTCAACATGTTTGCTTTCTTAATGCAGGAGACAGTTCTGTGTCTTTGAAAAAATTGTCTAATGCCATTTTTCGGGTCAGTCAGAGCACTGTGTGCAGGACTGTCTCCAAACAAAGCTAAGTGTTGTTAAAAAAATCAAACCTTAATTTCTCTAATCAAACACAGAGGAATAAAATTGTTCTGCTTTTATTTTAGGTTTCAAAACCAGTATTAGTATTTAATATTAGTATTTAGATTTCAAAGCCAGTATTATTTAGATTTCAAAGCCAGTATTTCACCAGGATTATTTAATTCATTTATTTTTCTAACTTAAATGAAGTGAAAAACGCTGCACATGAACAAGACTAGAAATATCTCTGTTATGTATTAAATCAGGGGGAGAAGACATCCAGCTTATTGAAGAATGCAGTGATTTACGAAAGAAAAATTAAAATGCATAGGTTTTTTTCTTGGTCCTAAGCAGCACCAAGTTCTTTACTGATTGGAATAATTAATGGTTGTAATATTTTCCTAAGGACAACGGGAGGAAACCACATTGTGGCTGTGACACCAATAATTGCTTTCCTACATTTACTTACTTTCTGCAGTAATAAATACACATAAGGCTCAGCTTAAGAATTTCACAAAATACTTAAATTTCTGATCAAGCTGATTTGAATTAAGTCCACCATGCTAACCTTTTTCAATAGAACTTTACAATATACTATAAAACTGTTGTTTAAACAATCCTTCCCATAATTACCACCAATAAATGATACCTTTTTATTGCCATTAGAACACTCTTAGTTACTGGTTTCCAGAGATTGCTGCAGTAACCTGTACATAACTTTGTGCTATGTTGTAAGTAGTTGTATGGTTTTCTTTTTAGAATTCTGAAATTGGAAAGTTTTAAGAAAACATGCAAAATGCTGAGGATACACGTAAGTGAAATATTTAATGTCCATCATTCATAAAAGTTACATTGTTTACATAGGGTTCATTAGTATATAATAAAAATGTCATCTTAATGAAAGATTTTCTGGCAAGTCTTTTATATGTTAATTTGTTTAACATATGCTTTGGCTATACAGCTAAATAGGAATATATTTTTAAAAATCTTTCTGCAAATAGTTGCTTAACAGTTACAAAACCTCATTGCTAAGAATTGGTTATTGTTACACTTGCTTGTTGGCTTGTAAAAATCATCTGTGATTTGGACAGGGAATCTTATGACCAACTTTATGTAGCAAATGTGCTCATTGCATAGTGACCATGTAAACAGCTCAGGGACCCACAAATTATATCCTTGTACTCTAAAGTCACTGTGTAAAGTACACACTGTACTGCTCGTGTTTTCTTATATTGATGAAGAATTTGGGGATTGTTTTATTGTTGATGCTGATGGGAATTTCTTTTTAAAACAAGTCAGTTTTATACTAGAAGTTAAAAAATTAACACCAAAGGAAATAATTTTACACTGTGCAATAATACTGCTACCTCATTCTTTTTGATTTTAGAGATAGATATATATAGATATATATATATCATATTGGAACTGAACTGTACTGCTTCCTTTCAAAAGAAAAGTTTAAATTAGTTGGAACAATTAGCTATGCGTTTACATAAAGTTAACTATGTTTGCATCAAATAAAATGTTTATTAATGAAAGGTATTATACAAGAAACATCAAAGAGAAATTCATCATACAGAAATGTACACTATATGTGACAGATGGAAAAGTGCATGCAGAGTTGTCTCATTTTAAAAAAATTAATTTGGAAACAATAGTACTAAAGTTACTGGGTTTTGATTCCTATGATCTCGGATGAGTGAAAGTTGTCCTTGAATTTACAAAAATCCATTTAACAGATATGACTAGTACACATTAGCAAGCAAGTGGAATGAATGCACTCAGATTTTATTTTACAAGTACTTGTGCTTGACAAATGTGATTTTTTTTTAAAAAAAAGAAAAGGTTTCTTCGAATATGGGCTGGGTAGATTGCTGCCAGGTTGCTCTGGTTTTATACATAGGTTCTCTAAATTTGATTTTGATACCACACAATTTGTTGAAGCCTTCAGTTCTGTTAATTAGACACCATAAAATAACGTATGTTTTGTTAACATTCAGGAAATTACATCGAGTCTTTTGTTTTTATTTTTTGGCTCAATAGATTTTTAAATGTATGATTATCATAACCTAATATTGTCTTTGTCTTCACTGCAGTGGATTTCCGATCAAACTTTTCCCCTTCTTTTAATACTTTAGGGAATTTTCAAACGTCGGGATGTTTGGCTGTAATGCCCCATGATTTGTTCTCCCTGAAAGAAATCATAGTGACAATTTATTAAACTACAGAGCAACCTGGCTTTTCGGGGTCTGCAATTCTATTTTGTGCTCAATATACCTAGCATTAAATCTTGATTCATTTCATCATACTATTTAGGTTATATTTGTCATGCAATTACTTTAGCTCCTAGTTTTCTGGCTCTTTTAGAGGGCTAAGACAGGGTTTCAGTATCAAATCAGTGGGGCATTACTTTGCATGTTCAAAAAAGGAGGTTAAAAGGCTAAAATCTAAATTGCACCAGCAGTAGCATATACATTGAATATGAAGAAATTGAAAACCTAAGAAGTAACTGTACTTTAAAATATTTAAAAGGCCGTGTTTCTGTGTTTAATACCAATTGTTCTTAGGTACCATAAAAGCAAAGAGACACACGGGTACATGTAGACCTTAAATTTTAAAAATGAAACAAAACAAAAAACCCCAAACCAAAAAAAACCCAAAAAAAACCCCAAAAAAAAAACCAACAAAAAACTGATGGGAAATAAAACTCCTTAGATTCAAAATGGTTTATTCACACAAATTTAATAGGATATATCACAATTGTTTGGTCCATAAATATTTAGGGGAAATAGTTTCTATACAATGCATTTATCAATAAACAAAGAAACATGGACAATTTTGCTAGACCACTTACTGTACTATAAACACGAAGCTCAATATATAAGATTATTGGATTTATCAACTATATCTGAAAGAGTGCACAACTGCTTTCTATGACATGTTTGTCCCCTCTAACAGGATACACCATAAAAAGAGTTTCAGAAATAAGAGGTAAAACAGTACAAAACTAGTGAGGTGTCAAAAGGGCTTAAAACAGTTAATTTAACAAACAACACATATATCCTGATTTTTCACAAACTTACTCCCAAGGTATATCATAAGGCACATAGTAGAACTGAGTTTTAATTAGTCTACTTAATAAAGTAGATCTCTAGTACCATATATTGTTCTGTCAAAGAACAAAATTTATAAGTATCAATATTTTTACCTGTAAAAGTGTATTAATAAAGATCTCAGCCTTACCAAGGTCTTTTGGTCTGGTTAGTGGTAAATGCCCATAAGGTAATAGAAATAGGAAAAGTCAAGATTCAATATCCGTAGAAGATGATAACCATACTTGCTAAATATATAATGGCAAACACACCTTTCTTCTATTACAGTGTTAACATCTCTTCCGTCATCTTTTTTAAAAATAAGCTACTTTTCTGTGCTAATTTTCTAAAAACCCTGAGCAAAAATTACAATAATGCACTTTAATGTGGGCAGTGAACTGTCAATATGTAACCACACATTTATACAGCCAAAAAGGACACCTTTAAAATATATTAAATAGCCACTTTGACCACCAAAAAGAGATTTGATGGTGTCTAAAAAGTGGGGTATATGTGCAAAGTTATTCTTAACAATCCACTAAAAGCAAGACATAGATCTTGACTGGTTTTTGTTCGGTTTTGTTTCTGAGACTCTCCACAATCTAATTGGTGTTCAACTACAATAAAAGGATACAAATGAACATTCACCACTGCCCAGACCATTCAGACTTTTAGCTTAAATAAAACTAAAAAAAGAAAGATCACTATTGTAAACTAAGAAATGTATTCAGATCAGCATCCACAAGGCTTCTGAGTTTATCGGCTTTGAAGTTATTCACTGCCAATTCCTGGTTTTATATGATTTTTGCTAACATTTTTTTCTTTTTATACAAAGTTTAAAAAGTTAAAGTATATGTTAGAGATATTAATGAACTAAAGATTTTAAGTTCCTGTGTTAAACAAAGTGTCTGATACAATCTCAGGAAACATCTAAAGAAAATTCAAAATAGTAATTAATAAATTGTACTGAAAATTTTTCCCTTAAACATCTTAATAAATTATATTTTGCTTATTTCCATTTTCCCTGAAAAAAAAAAAAAGTAGGATTTATCAAAAGTTCATTTGAATAGTACACATGTATACACTTTCTTCAAAATTATTTTTGTGCTCCCTAAAGTAACTGGGCAACCTCCTGTTTGCTTTGGAGGTACGGCATCGAAGCAATGTAGCCAACTGCAATTTTTATCTTTTTTCATTCCAAAAATTCAGAGCTGCTTGACAGACAAAAATTAGAACCCCTCCCTAGGCAACATTTCAGATCAGTAGGACTTGCATTGCTACTCTGCTATTGTTATTTGAATGACATCCTTATAGGAGGGAGCTCACTCTGGAGGGTTTTCTTCCAGATCTTGCCTCCTTAATGTGGGGCACAAATTTGGAGACCAACGGCCTGGTCCTGCCATCCTCACCCACACGTGTTCTCATCACTGGGTCTCTCTCCAAGTCCTCCATGCAGGCATGGCTTTCAGTGGTGGCCAAGGACGTCCCAGCTGGGTGCAGAACTGGCAGAGGAGCATTTAGCTATCCCAGTGAGACTCCCCAGTGCTCAGGGAGAAGCAGGCTTGTGACTACTGCGTTAGGAAAGGGCACTGGTACTTCCAGTCTGACTGTTTCTGTGATTAGTTTAATTCATTTTGTATTTATTTTTCAACATTTAAAAACTAAATCGTACAAAACTTTTAGATGCATTATGAAAATAAAATTAAATTTGGGGTTCTTAAATGCTGTAAGTGAACATACAATCCTGAAGCAGCATTCTTTTGGCTATAACTAAAATGGTTTTTATCTGGTTATCAGGGAGGAATAAAATCTTTTTTTGGTGGGGGGAACAATCAATTTTTTTCAAGGTTCTGGAAATAAGTAACATACAATTTTAAGAGGCACTTATTAGAAAGATTCGTCACCTTCTCTTAAGTCATTTGATAAATTTAAAGAATTTGAGTACAATTTACCAACAATAAATGTTCGTATATTATAGCAACATATTACTTCAAACTCATTTGCCAGGTGGCTGCAGATGCTACACATCAAGCTGTTTATTTTCCCAAATATTTTGTGGGTTTGTTTGTTTGTTTGTTTGTTTAAAAAGGCTTGAAAATAATAATAATAATAATTATAATAATTATAATAATAATAATAATAATGAAGAGTAAGAATTTAAAAAAAAAAAATGAACTGTTAGAAAAGGTTCGTTAAGGTAGTTTGTGAGGGGCTCCCGGATTCGTGGCTGTCCAAGTTAGAGGTCACTGATGTCACTACAGTGATAGTGGGATTGGTCAGGTCTGTTAAAGTGGTCGCAGTGCCGGGTGGAGTGAGTGCGCCGCTGTCTGCTGAGGGCGGTGCCGGGAGCGAGGTGCCGTCAGCTTTATCGACACCCCCATTCTCCTGCCGCAAAAGGTTCCTTCTGAATTTGGCTCTTGCGTTTTGAAACCAAACCTGCAAACCAATCCCAATGGATTTCTTTACCGATGCTTGTTTCGCTTTGCTTATTTTTTTGTCTTTGTTCTTGCTTTTTAAATTCATTTTTGATGTTTGATTTTGTGTGGCACATCACCTAAGTCATTCTACGGCTTTTCTTGCTACTGGTGGTACAGACTCTCTGTGTCCAGGCCCAGTGCTACAGGTGCTTACAGCCCTCAGAGAGCAGCCTCGGGAAAAATCTGCTCGCTCACTTACCCAAAGAAAGCAACTCTCTTGATGGCCACGTACTGTTTCTTGGGTGGGGTAGCTTTGGGGTCAAGACACATAAAGATTGAGGCAAAGGGTGAGTGAGCAGATTTTTGCCAAGGCTGAAAGCTTGCCTTGATTATTTGAAAAGGCTGAAGAGGAAGGAGGGGTAATTACACCATCCCTGTCTTACAGATTGTTGATATGGGTCATCTAGTCTTTCTGTTCTGTAAGGTTCACTGGCAGTGTTTGAGGTGACATGTAACACGGACAGGAATTGCCGCTAATAGATTCTCCTTCTGCCTCACTCGCTGCCCTTCTTTGGCACTCTGCATGTAATACACACCTCGTTTTAACTTCACTGAGCTATCACACACCATATAGGGATTTTTAACATAATTTGCTAGGCTGTCCTTCACAGGGAAGTGCCTTTTGACTATGCAGGCCCTTAAGGAAAACAGTTGTCTAACAGGCATTGAGAGGAGGAGCCAGCTGGTCCTGGAGGATCATATTGGTCAAAGCTTGCTTCAAACACATCAGGGATCTGCTTACTGAGGGGCCACATTAACTCCTGCAGGGGAGCCCAAGGCTTCACCCGTAAAATCAGTAGATTTGCCACCTCTATCCTTAGTGCAGTCACCACAGAGAGACCACCGACCCCAGGAGATCTACTGGGTGCGTGGACTCTGAAGACATTCTCTTCATGGTGAGGATGCAGCTAATCATAAACCACAGTTTGGTGTTTGGCTGCCTTGGGGCAGTAAGGCACACACATTTGGCACTTCTGCCACGTAATACCATACCCCTCTGCACACCCACTAGGGACACACCCTGCAAAAGTATATTCCTATGGTTACACGTAAGGGAAAGGCTATTGACTAGCAGGGGAAAATTCTGTCAAGCCTGTGATGTGGCTTCTTACCTGCAGAACTCTCTTGGTCAGGCCTGTTTTCTGGGCAAGCTGCTTGAGGTCCTTGGCATCTGGGTTGTGGTTGATAGCAAAGTAGGACTTCATGGTACGAAGCTGGTGGTGTTTGAAGGAGGTACGCATGCGCTTTGTTTTCTGGGATGGGGGGTAAGGCTGCTGGTCTCTGTCCAGGTGATCT
Organism: Peucedramus taeniatus; assembly: GCA_013400575.1. Taxonomy (NCBI): domain Eukaryota; kingdom Metazoa; phylum Chordata; class Aves; order Passeriformes; family Fringillidae; genus Peucedramus; species Peucedramus taeniatus. The sequence goes on along the minus strand of WBNO01017561.1, from coordinate 85,803 downwards.
GCCTCATTCTCATTACAACCTGTTGAATAAACAAAGGGGAACAAGGAGTTAGTGGCCATGCATCATGTAGGAGAAATGAATCAAGGCAAAAATTGTGAGTAACAGGAAGGAGGGAAGGAAGGAGGGAAGGAAGGAGGGANGGAAGGAAGAAAGGAAGGAAGGAAGGAAGGAAGGAAGGAAGGAAGGAAGGAAGGAAGGAAGGAAGGAAGGACTAAGATGGTACAAGGATAGGTACAGATGTGATAATGGATGAGATCAAAAGAGATCCAGAATATTAGCATTTCCTATGCTTAATCTATGTCCCCCAGGCCTGTACCTACTAAGGGCAAAATTTGAAAGTTCTCTCTCCTTTGGCATTTATTTCAAACAAGTCTTTTCCCTGTGGTGATGGTTTTGCTTTGGGTGCTCAAAATGAGATTTGAAATCTCATTCAGATTTTGAAATTTTACTCATTGAAACATTCTTAGCTTGAAGAGTTAAGGTCAAATCAGCATTTTGAAGGTTCCTGAGCTTTTTCCCCAAATCACAAGCACCTATAAAAAGAGATGTACAGCAGAAAAGTTTGTTATGACAGCTCATCATGAAAGCTGAGGGTTTTGCTGATAAAATAAATGCTTTTGGACTCTGCCTAGGAGTTTATATGAACTGCTTGAAACCCTTCATCTGTAAAACATATCCAGGAAGGAGTTGCATCAAGACTTGATCCAGTCTCACAATCCCAGTCAGCAGTAGGTCTTAATTAGTACTGGTTTAGGACATTTCTACAAGCAAGCAGCTAGAGGCTCAAAACTTGAAGAGTTTCTCTTCTTTCCCTGATTTGGTATTTTCAAAGTGTCTATGAAAGATGTTTGTTTCAGATTACACTTTTGTGGGTGTGAATTGTACACAAGAGTTGCAGCTGTTTGGGGATGGTGGCATCATTACTTCATACTGGAGAAAGAAATTCCAGTATTAGCAAAAAGAAAAGTAAGAAATGCATCTGGGCTTTTCTTTTCAGCTTAAACAAAAGGGTTAGCAATTTCTAAGATCTCATTTTATAAAGATAGTTCAGTCACACAGGAGAAAATTAATGGTGTCATCATAGCAGGAAATATTAATTAAAGAAGAGCTAATTAAAAATGTTTCAGAATGTCTGTAAATTAGACTGAGTTTCATTAGTTGCTCATTTTGATTTTTGAACTGCTTTCCAACAGTTACTGGATTATTTACAAGGCCTAGCTGATCCCCATTCCTAATTGAGGGAGAGGGAGAGAGAGAGAGGGGGAAGAGGGAAGGCACACAATACAGAGAGACTGATGTCGGCAGTGCTGAAAACACAGGCAAAGCAACTTGAAACCACAAGAAAATAAAAAGCTTCTTGAAGGTGTTTTCTCTTTTGAATTATAAGACAAGTCAACATGAACAGATGCTGGTAAGACAACACTTTGACAGAAAATCAGGTGAATATTTAATTATAGCTAGCTTTGCTCCTAGTCTTGGTAAGAAGTATATCTGTACTTTCAAACAAAGTAAGCTGACACTTCTGAAAAGACCAAGAGTTGAAAGTTGCCTTAAAAACAATTTCAGACCAGATTTGGATTGTATTTACTACTTATTTTCACAAGCAATCACACTGCCTTCAGTCAAACTGCGTGGGCTGTAACTTATGAGCTGACATAAATCAGAGTACCAGAATTTAGTCCTCAGGTTTTACTTCAGAGTTGCAAGCTGCTTGTTTGTGTGGTTTTCCTTGGGCTGCTCAGGCTTATAGCAGCAGCACAAACTTCCTCAGGCTCCTCTGTCCTGCTTACTGCCTTTGTTTCTGTACTCTATTCTTTTTTCCTTCTTTTTCTTTTTGTCAGTGGTCTACTTTATTTTGGTTTTTATTTTCAAGAGAAAATGAGAAGAGGGCTCCAAGTATCTTCAGACAATCCTGGTTTATACAATGATTACAGCTCACTGTTTTATACAGTGTTGTGTGGTTTGGCCACATCATAGAGCAGAGTCTTACTCTATCTCCTGGAGAACTGAGGGAAAGCACAAAGTCAGGCAAGACACTGCTCATTTCTTTGCAGCAGGATTGGAGGGTTGTTTAATTTTTACTTTCAAAAGAGCTAGAACAGTTTGCTTCTTATTGCCAAAAATCCTTCAAGTGAACTCTTCATAATTTTACACACACACACACACACACACACACACACATAATGAAATAAAGTAAATAGCTCTTTGAGGAACAGATGTGTAAAATATTTTCCTAAGGAAATCTTCTTCACCATCTCATTTCTATATCCTCTAAGCTGTAAGTCGACACAGTTTCCCCTAAAATACATATTAATTATATGATATAAGATGTAATATAGAGAAAACCTTGAATGTTTTAAGTACTTTTGAATAGTTTCTTCCATTTTTCACATTAATTCCAGACAGCTTGCAAGTATGAGTGATTTCTAGCTCATAACATTTTGAGTTATTTATTGTTGTGTTTCTACTTTACAACCAAGGGGCTGTGAAAAAGAAATTAAACTAGCAAACAAAATACAGAATAGAAAAGCTGTTGTAGATTCTGCAGCAGAGCCTGATTTTCCATTCTGGACCAGAGCTCAGCTCCCCTGTAACATAACATGCACACAAATCTAAGCCAGGGCCTGCTGGATGGCTGTGAATACGCTCATGCTCACGCTCAGCCGGGTGAAACTGTTGGCTCCATGGGAGTTTCGTTTTTAAAGCTCGGGGTCGTTTTCCATAATGGCTTGGCACATGGTATAGACACCGCGGCTGTTTGGGAGGTGCCCCCAGCCCCGGAGTGCCGCGGGTGAGGAGCTGCGGGCTCGGCCGTGTCCGGCTCGGCGCGCTCTGGGCGATGTGCGGGGCAGGGCTGTGCCCGTGCCCGCGGCTGTCCCCATCCCCGCGGGGCGACACCGCGACACGGCCCGGACACCCACGAAGGCGGCAGCCGTGCATCCGACGTTTGATTTCTGCGGACTGCTTGCCCTTTGTAAATGATTACGTGCGAGAGCAGTTACTGAGTCACAGGGCAGAGAACGAAAAATGAGCGTAGGGACGTAGCTGCCAACTAGTTAGAGACTATTTTTTCTCTCAAAAAGCGATTTCATCTACTGCAACTCATTTCGTAGCTGTTCCAGATTCGCTTTCCTGCCCCTGGATTTGGGGCGCAGTGGGTCAGTGGGCTGGAGCCGTTTGCACCGGATGCACGGTTTGGCTGTAAACTTTCTCGAGACCATGTGTCAACCCTGGACATAGCTAGATAATGCTTATAAAAAAGAATAAAATCACGGCCTTAACAGAAGAGATTTCTCGGTCATCTAGCCTGAGTCCAAAGCATCAGAGCGTTTGTTGATTTGTTCTTTTTTCTCTCGGTTGCCCGGAGGATTCTGTGAGTTCTCAGTGCAGTGAGCTGAATTTTCATAATCGGTGGTGCTTTTTAATCTGATTTGGACTCAGTGGTACATCTCATATGGCCCGTTGTTGTAAAGAAGGGGAGTTTTAAGACCAGCACACAAAGATTATGTCAGCGTTTGCAAATAATGTCTCTCTTGAGTCCTGATCTGAAGTTTAAGGGGAGGTTTATCACATGCACAACTCTTCATCTTACCGTAACTTCTGATTCTAATTTTAATGCTAAATTGTCCCTAGAATCATTTCCCTTTAGGAATCTGGGGAATAGGGTGATGCTGTGTGGACCAGGCATAGAGACCAGAGCGGAGAGCGGGCACAGGGGAAATCCACCATTGGAAGCTGGGGCTGAATGAATCCTGGCCGCGCTACAGGTTCCCTTTTCTTTAGCAGCTTTCAGGATTGATTGGAAGCCGCTCCGTAGCCAGGGATTCCAATGTCATCTTCAATTAACAAGGAACAATTAGCGCAGTGATTACCCTGGCTCCAAGGTCTACGCATCAGAGGAGATGAAATCGCCTTGCACAGCTCCCTGGTTCCCAGCTAAAGCCCGTTTCACGAGCGGCCCCAGAGGAGGTGCCGGGGGAGGGGTGGGGAGGGCAGGGGGCGGTGGAAGATTCCTTATGGATCTCAGTAGCAGCGGGTTGAACTTAGCGCAGGGGAGAGAGCTCCGGGCCGAGAGCGGTGCCCTGTTACCGAGCCGCGATTGTCGGAAAGGGAGGCCCTGACCCCTGTCCCGGCTCCCCGGTGGGGCCAGCGGTCCGCAGCCCTGGGCCCGGAGCCCCCGGCTCCCTGCCCCAGCCGGGACGGCTCCACGCTTCACGGGGAAGCACACCTTGCATCGTTCCTGCTTCCCACGGCTTTCTTTCCTCTGTTACCGTCCATGGGAAGCTTAAGCTTCACTAAAACGATTTTGGAGTCGGGAGTTTGCTAATTCGAATTTACCCTTCCTGCTTTCGTCCTTCATCTAATCAAACTCTGCCTCAACTGCTTGGTCATACCTGAAACTCCTTTACCTCTGGCCACTAGCACTCTTTATGCACGGTTTGGGTACTCAAATGACTGCAGTTATAAAGGATATTTAATACAGGGCAACACTTGTTCCTTTCCTACTGTTGAGAGAACAGAAATCATTCTCCTTAATTACATTTGTTAGGGTTTAGTTACAGGAAGCAACATTTATTCGTTAACCTCTTGTACAGTTTGATCACTTATGTGTCAGTAAAACAGAATTATTCAGCCTGAAGAATTAATCACTATAAATTCAATATATAAATTGAGTTATATGCATACTACATTGGCATTGTAGGAACCATATACTATAACTTTTATTCTATTTTTTCTGATTCATTTGGTTACTCCTAATTTGAGGTTTAAGTGGTGAGATTTTTTTTAGCTAATCAAATATAAGTAATGATAACTGTATCTCTGAGATTCCAACAGAGAAAGCTATGTGGTTTTGGGCTTGGGTTTTTCTCTTTTTTTTTTTTTTTTTTTTTTCTTTACCCTGGGAAGTGGCTAAGTTTGGGTGTTTGACATTAATAGGCAAAGACAGCCTTTGAGGAGGGCTGCTGTTAGCTTTCCTGCAAATGCTCCAACCCTCAGAGGGCTGTTTGTTTGATTTTCCAATGGTTAAGCAAGATTTGGCCTGGCTGAGTTATTCACGCACTGCCTGGCCGAGGGGAAGCCCGAGAACGCTCTGTTCGGGGGAGCGGGAGGCAGACTCGGCGTGTGTTTCCCACCTGAGTTGTAGCTGACGATGTCCACTCCCAAGGCAGGGCTCTTTCGTTTCCTGGGCCTCCCCTTCTGGACCGTGCCGGTGCCGTTGAAGTAAGGCAGGGCCAGCCCTCCGCTCTTGGCAGCCAGCTCGGTGTAGCTCAGCTGAGGGGGGTATTCTCCTTGCAAAAGGGACTCGAAGTGGGCCCTGCAGTAAACCAGGTTGTCCTTCATGCCAAAGTGATCTCCCGTGGTCAGAGTCTTGTTGCAGGTGGTGCAGGTGAAGCAGCTCAGGTGATAAACCGATTCCCTGGCTCTCATGACCATTTCAGAGGCTGAGATCCCAAGGTGGCAGCGGGCACATCTCTGCACGGAGAACCTTCTGAAGGAAACAGAAAAGTGGGCATCAACCAGAACGGCAAAGGCCGAGCTTGCCCCGGTGTCTCCCGCCTTCCCTCCCGGCCACGTGAGGGAGCCTGTCCCCGACAGGGTCGCGTCCCCCCGGCCCCAGGACGGCCCGTGACACCGGCTGTGGCCTCTGGCCCGCCTGGTGTCGGGACAGCCTCAGGGAAGCGGCCCTGAGGTCCCAGGGGGAGCGCCTCGCCCTCCCCGCCGAGCTGACCCGTTCTCCCAGGACTTTGGCGAAGGCCCTGCCGCTGCCCGTAAGCACGGGGCCAGGCGGGCCGGAGCGGGGGGAATCGGCCCCCGCTCTCCTGGCACTCCTGTCAAGGCGAGAGGAGCCGCGGGGCGCTGGCCAGCGGGACAGCTGTAACACACGGACAAGCGGGACCCGCTCCCCGGGCCCGGCCGCGGGGCTGGGCGGGGCGGCGGGCTCCGGCCTTGGGGAAAACCGGCAAGGGCAAGCTGCGGCCAGAGGGGAATTTCGGTCGGGTCTTTACGGAGGGAAACCGCCGAGCAGCGGGAGAGCCTTCGCCTGTTTGTGCAGCGCCACACATGCTCAGTCAGCGCGTCCCTTGACGGCCCGTTCAGTTCGGAAGCGTGCGAGACTTTTCTGGGGGGACTGAGGATTAAGGAATCGCTGACTGCGAAAAGCTACCTTTGAAAGCCCGTGTGGAGAAAAGAGCATTTCGGTTCACAGTGCCTTTTGAGGGGATGTGTTTTGAACCCATGAGGACTGATTGCTGTACCTGTAGTAATCCTCCTTGCAGTAAATACTGCCGTCCTTGGCAAAGCAGGTGAGTTCTGACTCCAAAGCCAGTTTACATTCACAGCACTTAAGACACCTGAGGTGCCATTGTTTGTCAACAGCCAGCAGGTAATATCTGTCTGAGATCTTCCCTCCACAACCAGCACACAAAGCAGGCTTCTCGGGGCTCATGGGGGGCATGTTCTGCAAAACAACCACACCACAAGGGATGAGACAGGGAGAGAAAGACAGGCAGGCAGGCCGGGCTGGGGACGGGTCCTGCGCAGGGCCCGGGCTCGTACAAAGGCACAGCTCTCTGGGACCAAACTCCTGGCTCCCGGCGGGAAGTTTAAGGGGGAACCGGGACCATCCCCGCTAGTAAAGTGTTTAACGTGATTCACAGTAAACCTGTCCTAGCGATCTCGTGTCATTTCAATACGTGAAAGCAACGGATTAGGCCGCAGTAGGAAAAGCAGAGGCCATTCTTTTCTGAGGTTCTGAACTTAAAGTCTGAGGCTTCCCCGTTTTTTTTTAGCGCGGCAATCTTAAAGCACTTCACAGGAGCAGCATTTTAAAGTAGAAAAACACCGGTTTGCTGTTCCTAAAGTTTATGGCAAAGGGTTCAGGCTTGCACTCATTCTATGGCAAATTTTCACCCGTATTTAAACAAACCACAACCGCGTGTCTAAAGAAAGATAGGCCTTTTAAAACAGGAGTAAGAGAAAGGAGACAGGTGGATGGTGTAAAGAGCAGCGAGTATGAACGCTCGCCAGCCCGGCCAGGGACGTGGGCAGAAAGGTGGCACGGGCTGGTTTCAGCTCAAACCAATGTCTTTTTCTCAGTAAACTTCTGCGAGTTCCCATTGATCTGCTCCCCACGAGGAGTGCCGCTCGGGACAAAGGGAGATGGAGGGACGGCGGAGACAAAAGCTCGGCCGTGAAACTTGGGGCAGCTTTTGCTGATAAAGTAACCGGGCTAAAAAATCCCAAACATCTTGTTCTAAAGTCTCAACTGTTTTATAGTGGCAACTCCGCATTCATTTTTCAATCTGGAGTTGCGTTCCTTGCCTCCTTTCTTTTTTAGCAATGGAAAGGCGAGTTAGATTTTCATTGCAAATCCTCATGTAACAAAGCATGAGTTTATTTAAGAGAGGGTGTCCCAAAACCTTAAAGCAGTTTTCCAGGCCGTTACTTTGTGTGCAGAGCCTTGTGCGCGGTCGGCGGAAGCCCTACAAGTTGGAGAAAGGGAGATCTCGCTTTGCACAAAGCCCAGCGTGACACGCGATTTCTCCGCCATCCCTTAGTACATATCTGAAGACTTTGGTCCTTTTGACTAAGTAAAGAGATGTTACTTTACAAGCAAAGTAGTCGGCCAGCATAACACTCAGAGAGAGCGGTGCCTCTGTATCAATCACACTCTTCAGACCAAAGACAGTTACGAAAAGTAAGTAGTAGCGGTTTGAGGTTTAATTTAGGAGGTGCCAGAAGCGCAGAATAAAAATAAAGCACACCTCGGGAGCTCCAGCTGCAGCCCTGCTCGCAGGGGCAGAGCGGCCGCAGGCAGCCGAACGGGGGCAAAAGGCTGCTCCGCCGCCAGGGCTGAACCCCGTCCCTGCTACGCTTTGGAGCAGTTTCCCCGCTAATCCAGAGAGCACACGCAGCGACATGGGTTAGACAAATGTACAACCGAGCCTGGCCAGCACAGCACCCAGCGTTACGGGTGGGTTTACAGGGAGAGTAGGAAGGGGTTCCACAAGCAAGGGGTGACAGGGAAGGAACAGAGGGAAGCAGCGTCTTTCTCTTCCCCAAAGTCAGGGTCTGTCCCGATGCGGGTCCATGCTTGCAGGGATTCCCTTGCAAAGAGCGCCAGCTCCTTTCTTACCGTATCTCGGCCGTTCATCTGTCCCCCTTTGGCCAGGCGGGACTCGGTCTTGGATCGCCTCTCCATCTCCTCCATGATTCCTTGGATGTGGCCTCCGGAGATCCCGTGGAAAAGCATGGCTGGGGGACGGAAAGGACAAGTATTTTCTTCTGCTCTGCACCCCACTATTTCCATATACAGACCCCAGAGTCTTTAGATCATCCAAAATGTTTACACCGAGGCGCACAGTGCAGGGAGGGAGGTTGCAAATAGGAGCTTCTCTTTGCGCAAGCACTGAGGGCTTCCTGAAGATGTGCAGAAAACAAACAAGGGGGAGAAAACGTAATAATAATTAGTTTAAAAATAAAATAACAAAAGCTAGCTAAAGGATCTGTTACTGTTCTGGAGAGCTGGGGGCTTCTGACTGGAGAGACTTGGACCTGGGGCAGTAGAGTCAGTCGGGAAAGGATATAGTTTTGAATACAAAGAAAGCAAAAAGAAGTGCTATTTTCAGCAGTCCCTGGTTGCTTTAAAGTTCCCAGTGCCTGTAGGTTGGATTTGGGACTGCTGCTTTCCGGAGCTCTGTCCAATTTGTTAAGAGACTAAAGCCAGCCCATTTTTGATAATTTAGTAGGAGGAGTTCTCTCCCTTGAGCTGCCACTGATTTTTATTCAGACAACAAAGACCTGTCATACTCCTCTCAACCCCTAGTGATGGGCAAGCAGTGACAAACATTACGGTCGGGGCTGTGGGTGGGGTGGGATTTATTACCTCCCCCAAACACGGAGTCCCGGGAGTTGGCGGCGACGGCGCCTGGCAAGGGGCAGGGTGGCCCGCTCGCCCCCCC
>WBNO01017561.1:25271-71001 GCA_013400575.1 Peucedramus taeniatus | reverse complement strand
GGCGCGGGCAGCCCGTGCTCCTCGTGAACGCGGGCGGGCAGCAAAGGGCACTTCCCACGCAACAGCGGCGGCTCACCTGGAGAAACCGGCCAGGGACGCGGGTCAGGGGTGTGTGTGTGTGTTTGTGTGGGTACTTCTGGCGGGGAACCTAAAAGCCTAGAGTGTCTCTGCAGGAGGAGTGGATTTAGGGCAGGGACCGTGAGTTTTCATCACGCAGGGCTTGCTGTGCCAGCTCCGGGGCCATGGCAAACCCGTCTTGCTCCCATGGTTCGGATGGCGAGAGCTTTTAAAATAAGGTTTCGTTAAATCCGCTGGCGACCGGGAAGTTTAAAGGCATCCCGAGCAAAAGCGGGAGCAGCTCCGAGGCAGGGGTAGCTGAATCCGTCTGTGTGTGCGTGCCGGGAAGCGGCTGAGCGCGCAGGGAGAGAGCGGCCTTCATGGGACTTGCTGTCTTCTTAACCTCCCTGAGAGAGCAGCCGCCATCTGCGCCAAGGTACAACAATAAGAATTATTAGTATCATAATCACCACGGTTGTTATCGCTGCGACTTTGAGGGAGAAGCCCAGCCCCGGCTCCGGCTCCGGCCCGCTGGGCGCCCCAGCCGCGGACTCTGCCCCGTTCCTCCTCTTACTCCCTAAACCGCCTAAAATATTTTTTCCCCCAATTACCAGCGCTCTGGTGGAAGCAGGAGGCAGAGGAATATGCAAGGCTCATAATAAGCCACCTGCTGCGTCGTGCCTAACTAATGTTATGCTTTATTTCATTACTGCTGCCGCGGCAGCAGCACCGGCCCGTGCGTTACGGATTCCCCACCCAGCACGGACAGCGGGGACAGGACCGGGGGCCGGTGCTCGGTCAGTGACACGGACCGATGCTCGGGTGCCGCGCACGGAGCGCGGACCCGGTACCTCGGCGCGGGCCCGGGTCCCGCCCGCTGCTGCGGGGAGCGCAGCCCGCTCGGTCCGTTCCGCAATGACCCCTCTCCCCACCTATTTGCATGGCCACGCGAAGCTATATAAACAGCAGTAATGGCCTCATACGTTAAATCAGTATTTGTTAGCACAAGCATTCCCAGTCACTTCAGATATTTGGACTCAGTCTGTTCAGTGTAGCTTCAACCTATTGACTTGCCAGACGAGATGTTCATGTGGACCCAGTTGCTAAAACCATGAAAACAGACTTTAGCTCTAAACTGTGCTACTCTCCCATCTGACGGATGTTAACACACAAATGAAATCCATTTGGATGTTTTTTGTTACCAGAAGGCTGCGCTGACGTTCAAATGATCTAAATCTTAGCATCTGGAAGCCTGTACAAGCATTTTTTTTTTTTTTTTGGAATAGGTTTCAAGACATTTCGTTCAACCCAAGCAGAGGCAGGATCAAAATGGGACACCAGGAAACTGGCAATAGCTTCCCATCTAAATGAAACCGTTTCATTAGAAAGAACAAAAAAAAAAAAAAAAAAAAAAAAAAAAAAAAAAAAAAAAAAGAAGAAAAAACCCCAAACCCTAAGCCTCTCCATCTACTACAGTCCCTCCGGGTAACCCCAAACCCTCCCAGCCAAGGTCCATGATGGAGCTGCTGCGAGGCCCTGAGATGTCCCGGAGGCCACCACGGCCTGCGAGTCCCCCCGCTGGCAGAGCAGGACAGCAGACCAGCTTCATCTCAGGAATACTTCTTGGGCCGGGGTTTCATTCAGTGTTTTCTAGGCGCAGCAATCCATCGACACTATGATAGAACATGTTGTGTGAGTGCCATTCAGCCTTAATGAAGATCTGTGGGAGAAGTCGGGCGAGACAATAAATACAGCGGTCCGGATGTCGGTGACTTTAGCAGGAAATAAAGGAGGGCTCCGTGTTAATGAAACAAAGATGTGGGAGCTCCTGGCAAGGGCCTCGAATGTACAGGAGTGCTCAGTACCTCCTGGGTGCTCATGAATATCTATGGCGCGGTTTACACTTCATATTATGTTTGCAAACCGAATTCTTTTGTCTTTCTAAGGTTTTTACAAACTTGGATGCCAAATAGACCGATGTTAAATCAAATACAAAGAATTTAAATTATTCAGGAACCCAAGCGATTCTGCGGAGCCTTTCTTTCTCCCATCCCCCACTCAGTGCCGGGGATTTAATCCGGTAGCAAGTGTGTCAGGGAGCCGCTTGGGCCCTGCCCCAAGGCGGCGGGATCATCTCCCGGGGCCGGAGGGCCGGAGACCCGCGGCGGAACCGCGCAGCCCGGCCCGGCCCGGCCGCGGCTTCCCCGCCTCCCCTCGGGAGGGCTCCGGGGCCGGGCCCGCTCTGGTGCCTGGGCATGGCCGAGCCCGCTGTGCAGAGGCGTCGGAGCATCCTCCGGAGCAGTCGAAGGGGATGGGCTTATCCCAAAGGGCGGATTTTCCCGGTACGCGGCGGGAGCGCTCCGCCACCCCGGGCATCCATCCGCCTGCGCCGGTGAGGAGCGACAGCCAGCCCGGCTCTGCTCACAGCAACACACTGCACACAGAACACACAGACGGAGCACAGCAACACACACACTGCACACAGAACAGACACACAGAGCACAGCAACACTGCACTGAGCACAGCAACACACACACTGCACACAGAACACACACACAGAGCACAGAAACACTGCACAGAGCACAGCAACACACACACAGCACACAGAACACACACACAGAGCACAGAAACACTGCACAGAGCACAGCAACACACACACAGCACTCAGAACATACACACAGAGCACAGAAACACTGCACAGAGCACACAGAACACACACACAGAGCACAGCAATACTGCACAGAACACAGCAACACATCACAGAGCACACAGAACACACACACAGAGCACAGCAACACTGCACAAAACACAGCAGCACACACAGCACACAGAACACACAGCACTGAGCACAGCAATGCACACAGAGCACACACAGCAGACAGAGCACAACACACACACAGCACACAGCACACAGCACAGAACACAGAACACACACACACACAAACACACACCAGAGAACACACAGGGCACAGCAACACACACAGAGCACACAGAACACACACACACAAACACACACATAAACACACACACAAACACGCACACATATACAAACACACACCACAGCACACAACACACACAGAGCACACAGAACACAGAAACACACACCACAGAACACACAGAGCACACAGAACACACACACACACACACACCACAGCACACACCACAGAGCACACAGAACGCAGAAGCACACACCACAGAGCACACAGAACACACACACAGCACCCAGAGCACAGAGCAATACACAGCAAACACCACACTCCACCGCACACAACACCCAGCACAGCACCACACGCCACAACATGCAGTGCCGTCTGTCCCTGCTGCCCTCCCCTCTCAACACTCCAAACTCCTGGGTATCAACGATTTTTGGCCATCATGTTGCTTACAAAAGTAATTTTAGATACACCTGTGGGATTTACAGATCACATATGCTGCCTTTCTTAGTTTCTTTTAAAGGGAAAATAATTGTATTATGGGATTGTAGCCCGTTACTTGTAGCACAAACGAAAGTGAAAGGGATTCAGTGATGCGCTGTTGAAAATTCACGTTTGCACATGGCTCAGTTTGTGGTTTATGACAATTAAAACACATTCACTTGGGGCCAGGATCAGGTACAGCAAATGCCAGTATTCCAGCAGTGGAAGCCACAAAGAGATGATGGGCTTCAGTTCTGCAGCCACTCTCACAGAATGAAAAAAGCTAATAGTCATTTATAAAAAAAAAAAAAAAAGAAAAAAAAAAAGAGTTGAAACACTTTTTTTGGACACATTTTCACATTAACTTGCTCATATGGACACTGCAGAAGAAATAAAACAAGTCCTTATTACATTACTTGGTAATCAGTATGGAAAAGCCCAACCCTGTTTATGGTTAACAAGAATTGTTAATGATATATAAATCATTTGATCTATCGTGCCCTCCAGTCTTAAAGGATAATAATGGCAACCCCAAGCAAATGGTCCTAATTAGTGTCCAAGAAACCACTTCCTAAATGTATCCTTCCAACTCATTCCAGTTTGACTGTCCAGAACAATCTTTTGTTCTTAAATCCCTTTATTTTGTGTGCAACTGCAAAAATGCTCTGCATAGTGCTGCTCCAAAAATAGTTCATTTCGGGGTACAGACCAGCACTGGGGGCAGGAGGAAGGACGAGATGATCCCAGTCTCTTGCTGTTGCCTGTAAATCAGTCCCAATCATTTGACATTATATTTCCCCAAAGGCTCTCCTCCTGACAAGTCTCCTTAGAGAAGTACCAAAAGGGAATTAATAAAAAAAGTCGAGTCACTGCCGCCACTCGGTCTGCAAGACAAACTTTGAAAAGCCAAACCCAAAACCGGATCCAGGACCAAACTGTGGATATTCGAGCTGCCCTGTCACATACTTTCACCCACTCTTTCCAAGTGTGATCTGTAGGTTAAATGCACCGTGGTATAGCCACAGATACCACACCTCATGTGGTACCCAGGTGAAGGTTCAGGCACGCCCTGGAGGAGGAACAGAGCTTGGCCACTGGGTTATTGTGGCCTTGATCTTGTCTTCACTGAAAGCAGCACAACTCTCACTGTTTGCTCCCTCAGGAGGCCTCTTTCTCGGATGTACAAAATAAAAACTGCCATTTCTCATTAGCTGGAGTACCAGATCCTGTTGCTTCATGAATATAATCCACTCTTCCACCGAGTCCAGCAGCTTCTGCCACTTTTCTATGCCATAACTGCTCTATCACAAAACATCACTCCTAAAGTTTGAAACACAGTACTGAAAAGCTGAACTGCATTGGATACATAATGCATCTTGGTCCCTTGCATCTTGTTGTTGGTTTGGTGTGGTGGTGTGAGGTTTTTTTTTTGTTTTGTTTTGTGTTTTTTTTTAAATGAAAGCTGGAAGAAAACAGACTTTCTGGCATGGCTTCTCTTCCCAAACGGACTTGCCAAGGGAAATAGAACTTCTATAAAACGACAGTCAATTACACAGTTGCTGTGTAGTGCTCTTTATGCTATTTCCAGGAGATAACGCTAATGGGAAACGCTGCAATATTTTAACCAAGAAAATCTGTCAGCGCTCTTCCCTGGACTTAAAACGTCCTTGACTCATTTAAAGTCATGGTAAAACACGTAAGATGGGTTGCCAACTCTTACTACCCCAGCATAAATAATTTTACTAAGTCGCGGAGACAACACACAAGCTGATGCCGGGAGGTTTCTTACTCACGTGTCTGCAGGCAGAGGCGCAGCAGTCACCCCTCTGCGAGCGGGCAACTTCGGAGAGCACCACAGCCCAGCAACTGCATCCGCTGCGCTCTGCTGGCCGGCCTGAGAGCAAAAGCAACCAACCTCGGCTCTCCGGAGCCCTCAGCTCGTTCAGGTTTCGTATTGCAAGCGAGTTTGATGTTGTCCTCTCGTAACTGCTTAAACGAAACACGCTTGTTTGGTGATTGGTGATTAAATATGTTTATAAAGAAATCGTGTAGTCTGGTATTCACAAAGACTTGGCAAATCAGTGGATGGGGACAGGTTACAGAAGCATTGCGGCGGCTCTAAGGTAACGTTTGAATGCAGCCACAGCCTCGCCGTTCCCCCCGTCCCCTGAGGACACCGAGCCGTGCCCCGGTGAGCCCGGGCCGCCGGTGCGGCGGGAGGGGACGGCCCGTGGGCCCGGGGACAGCGGCGCTGTGGGGCGGCCACAGCAGCGCTCGTTTCCCCGGGGACCACGGGACATTCGCACCCCTTTAACTTGGGACCTTGTCCCCTCGCTAACACTATTTCCTCTTCTCTTTCCAAATTTCATCTCCTCGAACTTTACTCGTAAAACATTTCAGGCAGAAATACTTTCATACCCGAAAGTATTTGACGTCTTTTACTGCTTTTCAGAGCTCATTGATCAAAAGCAATGCTTCTCCGTCCAACCTCCGCGCTCTAAGGTGCCCTGCGGTGGCCAGCCCGGGGCCACCGAGCCACTGCTGTGCGCAGGGGAGCAGCGAAGGCTCCGGGGAGCGGGAGATGCCACCGGGGAGCGGGACCGGAGTCACCTAGCACATCTGCAGGCTGCTGCCGGGCGATTATCGGGTCAATTCTTCCGTAATGCAAACCATGCGCTCCCGCATCACATCAAACCGCTAATTGCGAATGATGCGTTTCGTGTCGGAGGAGAGCGGCTGCCCCCGGCCGGGGCTCGGGGAAGCGCCCCGGGCAGAGTTTGGGGGTCGGCCCCTTCTTGGAGCCGCGCCGGCGGCTCCCGCGGAGGCCTGGAGGTGCCGGTGGGGATATCTCCTTCTGGGCACAGGAGGGTCGGTGTGGCTGTCTCCTCCCGGGCACAGGAGGGTCGGTGTGGGTATCTCCTCCTGGGCACAGGAGGGTCGGTGTGGATATCTCCTCCCGGGCACAGGAGGGTCGGTGTGGGTATCTCCTCCCGGGCACAGGCTGGTCGGTGTGGGTATCTCCTCCTGGGCACAGGAGGGTCGGTGTGGATATCTCCTTCCGGGCACAGGAGGGTCGGTGTGGGTATCTCCTCCCGGGCACAGGCTGGTCGGTGTGGGTATCTCCTCCCGGGCACAGGCGGGTCGGTGTGGATATCTCCTCCCGGGCACAGGCTGGTCGG
This sequence comes from Peucedramus taeniatus, assembly GCA_013400575.1. Classification (NCBI taxonomy): domain Eukaryota; kingdom Metazoa; phylum Chordata; class Aves; order Passeriformes; family Fringillidae; genus Peucedramus; species Peucedramus taeniatus. Next base: position 64,349 of record WBNO01017561.1, on the reverse strand, counting down.
TGTGGGTATCTCCTCCCGGGCACAGGAGGGTCGGTGGCAGCCCCTGTCTGTCCCACCGGCGCCGTCCCTTGCCGCACCTCCCGCCCGCCCGGTTGCTGCTCCCGAGGGAAGCGGCTCCCCGGAGCGAGAGAGACGGAGCCCCAGCCCAGGCCCACCTGTGGCTCCTCTGTGAGGGGCCGGTGGCCGTGCTCAGGCGTGTCGGGGACATTTTAGGGATGGGGGTGTCTAACGTAGCTGTGCTCCCCGGGTATGCCAAATGCCGCACATCTCGAGCCACTGCTAGCAAGGATTCCCTAGTTGGGGTCTGCCTGAAATCACTGTCAGTGCAAACATAATTCGTGCTTTGGTATATTCCGGTATCACTTTAAACTGTACAGTTACACAGTTTCTCTTTTCCCATACTTGCCTCCTTAACCTATTTCTGCTGTGAGTCCAAAGTCGGTTTTCAGCACAATCTCAGACTGCACAGGGTGTTTCTCAGGAGATACACTCTCACCTTCCAGACCTCCTTCTCAGGTCTTTTGTCTCAGTCCCATTCCCAACCATAACGCCCGTGATGAAGCATTTCCTTGTCCCAGGTTTCTCAGTTTCAACACCACGAGTTTCACCACAGCCAAGCACCTCCAAAAGCCCTGAGCAGGAGCAGAGTGGCTCAGGTGCCTCGGTGGGATTGAAGCCTTGCTGCTGGACTCTTTGTCACCAAACTTTTGTTCAACCTTTTCTAGTTACCTACATGGATTTTGACCTTTTTGTGAAGCTGTGGACTCAAGGTGACCCCGCTCTCTTTCCGGTTCCTCTCCTGTTGCCCATTCCGATGTAGTGATTACCTCCTCACTCCTTTATGTTTCTTTGCCTTCCCAGACTTGATGGTTCTCAGGGAACACAGCTGCTCCTCAGATGTCCCTTTATTCCTCCTCCATGCTGAGTGTCAGTTTGTTGCCTCAGTTGAAGTCTACCCTCTGTTCTCTCCCACTACAGTTCAACCCTTTCTGGTTCTGAGTGTAAATCAGACACTTTTCTCTCCCACAAGCTCTAAGGCCAGCAGGAAGTGCAGACAGCACCAGAGAAAAGGCTTCTTTCACTGATTCCAGACCCAGACAGCCTAGGAAGACCCAAGAAAAGTCCAGAAGAAGATTTGCAAGTAAAATCATGCTTTACCCTGAATCTGAGCATTTCCACTGGAATAATCAGAGAATGAAGCTGCACATATTCAGCAGGTACAGCAGGAACTATGGGTACTTGCAGGGCATGGCTTGTTACAGTTTATGACATGGCTAAATTAGGATACATTTTCACATATTTGGCAAAAGTTGCATTGCCAACACACAGAGCTCCCAGCACAGTATCTCCCTGCCAAGTGTACTGCTGCTCCAGAGGAAGGGACACAAGTGGTGCTTAAAGTCTTTAGAACTACTAATATGAACATAACAAACCATTTCTTTTTTCACAGTCTTGTATGAACTTATATGTGCATGCATATGAAGGATATCTCTTTCTTGGCTAAATTTTTGCAAAACATTTACCCTAAAGCAAAGAGGAGTCTGGAAAATAGGAGCTTAATTTATTAAATTATACCACTTCTAAGGAGATGAAAACAATGCAGCTTTACAGATAATGAGATACTGACTATACATAAAAATTTATTAAAAGTATATTATTCAGTAGAAGTGAATATATCTAAATAATTCTCTTTATGACTGAATGGCTGCATCACATAGGTTTCAAGGATTTAATTTTATTTATAAATTCATGTACTGTTCTGTGTGGTGCCTTGCAGAATCCAAAATGTGTACAACATTGTGCTCAATCTGGAAGCTTATTTTCTTTCCTAGCACTGTCTTTACCTGCTTGATGTTTGCATCATCAGTCTAGTTCTAGTCTATATAATTTATATAAATTATAAACCTTCCACCCGATGTCACATTCCATGAATTTGTATCCTTAAAACTAGGCTCTAGGAAAATAATCAAGGAAATCAGCATTTAACTCAGTGTTGCAATCTTAATTCACCTGACATTGACATCTTAATTTATGAATGACTATGCAGGTTTCCCTTAAGCACCCAGTGACCTTGCTGCTGTAAATCCTGCTGTGGAAGATGTGACCCAACTCTCCAAAGCTGCAGCCCCCTAGGAATGCCCTGGAACTCCTGTACCTGACTTCAGTGCACACATCTAGTTCTCAACAGCCACAGAGCTCTCAACTAACTGAAAATCTATACCTTGTGTATCATATTATTGGGGTTTATTTGGAAAAATGGTATGCAGGAGAAGTATTGCAGCTGAGTTTGGATGATGAAGAGAAGACTGAGAAGGCATCTGGTAGAGGGGGTGTTGATGGAGTGCTGAATGACAAGTGCTTATTTTTTCTTTACAGATTGAGTTCGTGGGTTATGCTGTTTAGCAGTTCTGACCATAACAACAAATAACGATTTAAGAAGATCTGTACATACTGAAATGTCACAAGCTGAAGATACATTGGTTTTCCAGCTGAGTAGCCTATTTTATAGGTGTGTGAGTTATAAATTTCAGTTAACTGAATGCAGTAAAACTAAACCCACTTTTGCAGATGTCAGTCCCAGTTCCATAATCTTGGTAGGATTCAACTTCAGTAGCAGTTTGATAAATTCTCATTTTCCAATGGAAAAAATATCATAAAAATGGGGAGCCAGTTTTTTCATTTGTTTCAAATCATCAAACCTCTACTGTATGAAATAGTTCAAAACAATCAGCAGGCAAGGCCTGTAGTCCTTATTTGTCCACAAGTGTCTGGAGGTGTGAGCAAATTGCTTATTTTCAGAGCATAAGTGCTAACCATGTTCTGGATATACAGAGCAGGCTCTGACTGCCTGGTGCTGACTTCAGCTGTTGCGGACAGGAGGCCCCAAGGTGCGAAGGCAAAATGTTCTGTCTCAGGCTTTAGCTGCAACTTTGTAGAATTCTCGTGGGGGAGGGTGCTTTGATAACAAGGATTTTAAATCTGCCTCAGTGGTGAAATTCAGAAAGGAGTGTTGTGATAAGAATCTGAACTCTTAATATCAGTACAATGATGCTGCTGGAGTCTGTTCTCACGTGTGTTGCTGCACATGCTGATATAGTGTGTAGGGCACAGAAAAGGGGCCCATACGAAAGGTCATATAACCCTTGTATGTCTGAAGAATATAGGAGAGTAAACTTGCTGTTGCAGTCTACTGAGTCCTCCAAGATTATGGGAATTTTAAAGAAAATTGTGTGGAATGAAGCCTTTAAAAAGCTGAGCTTCCTTAGATCTGCAGCAGAACATGCCACCTTTGCAGCACATTTTGGGAGCAATGGGAATGACCGTGGCCTGTCTAGAAGAGCATCCTCTGCAGTCTCTAGTAGGACATGTCCATGGGAACACTCACATCTTGCTCTGCCTCTTGGTACCTCCATCCACAGCCCAGAGAGCTGGCATTTGTGAGAGCAGTGAGGGGCCCCAGAACTGGTTTAGTAAATCCTTTGAGCCTGGGATGCTGCGGTTTCTCCGTGCCCGTGGCAGGGGTTACTCAGGCACGAGGTGTGCAGTGTTTCACTGTGACTACTGCATGTTTATGGGCTTTCCATACATGTGCCTTCTGAGCCAAAGCACTACACATTTTTACCTACTTTTCTCGTGGCCCAGTTGCTTTCCCCTTGTTTGGCAGCTTGTCCAAGGCAGCAGTCCCTAAATAAGGATATGTTGACATGTTGCACATCATTCAGCCCTCTTCTCTGGATGTTAGGAGAGTTTCAGCCCTGAGTAATAGGAGCTCTTCCTACAGCTTTGCAATTTACTTGGTAGAGTCTTTTCTTTTCTAGTGGCTGGCTCTAATTTCCTTCTGTATTTTTTCATCTGTTCTGTGGAACATAAATCAGTATTTTTTCAAATCACAATTACAGACAGAAAGCCATCTGTGACAGACATTTGGAGAATATGCAATGTATCTTATTGAGCATCTTTTAATAGACTCTGCATTTTTGTATGGACTAACCTTTCTTTGAAGAGAATTATAAATTTTTGTGAAATGCTTTCTAGTGAACCTTCTCACATTCTCAGCTGTCTGTGCTAGATAATATAGTCAGTTGTGAGCTTAGCAATGACAGGTATTTTTAAACCCAGAAAGGAAAACAGCCTTTCAATGTCTATGTGCTGATATATTAAAAAGCACATTGTAACACTAAATGGAGCATATACTACTGCATGGTGTGGTGCCATTGTGACATCTGAGCACAGTGACAACAAAGTAATTAATGAGCGTGCAGATAATATACAATTTAGCTTTGTTTAGGATTATCTCTGCTACTGTCTGACTCTGGTTTCTCTCTTGGTGTTCCCCTCATCACAGCTGCATTCTTAGCCAGAGAAGAAAAAGGCAGCTATCCAGTTAAAAGAACCTGATGCCTGCTAACACTGCCTGACTCTATCATGATGTAAGGCAATCTTAGCAAAAATTAGAATTAGGTCTTGAATATAATCTCAGGCTCTCTGACTATATCAATAGAAATCCTCTACACAGGTCCTCATGAAAGATAAGAATGTCCAGTGCCTGCAGAGTACTTTGAGGTCAAGGAAACTGGGGAAGGGGAGCAGTCTGAAATGCTCAGGGGTCTGAGGGATTGTTTTAGTGTCAAATTCTTCTTAGCAGTAACAACAACTGTGATTTTTACAGTGAGCTAGCAAGGAAAGGAAAAAGCATAGTAGGGAGACTGCCATTACATATGTGATTACTCACTGCTGTGCCTTTTCCCTTGACTTATTTTTTCTTGTGTTTTGTAAACTTACCTCCTTTCTCATTTATATTAACATACATTTATGGTGCTTAACTGTTAATAGGAAACTACAATTTTAAGATCAAAGAGTAGCTGGTGAGTCAGAAGCACTTGTTCAACAGTTGGTGATTGCAGTAATTTGCTGTTATGTATTGCACGTGCAATCACCAACACACAAAATTATAGTATCAATATTAGCTAATTGAAATGCTGGATATGGTAGCATTTAATGGGAAAGGGTTGATTTGCTTTAGCCTCTGTTTCCCTTTATGATTCATTGCTTTTTCTCTAGCACATATGGAGGGAGTTCACTGCAAGAACCAGCACTGGCATTTCAATTGGCAATTTTGTTTGTACAAGGCATATAGGAATGTAGAGGGTTCCACTTGAGAAGAGAGCCTCTTTCCTCTGCAAGTTGGATGAAGGTTATGTTCTCTCACAGGAAAAAAATATTCTAAAACTGTTATATAAGGATTATAAATGAGGACACAAATATTTGTGGGTACTTGTAGAAGACTTGGAGTTATTATATGGTTTTATCTCCAATAAGAAAAAGATACAGCACTTCATAGATTTTTCTGTTTTTCTTAAAACAAAATACTTAAGGTAATAATTCAAACTAATTAAAAAAAAAGCTAAAAATAGCATTATTCAGTCTACTTCAAACTAGCACTGAATTTTTGTTTTCTTTATCTGTGACCTGAGGTAGCAATCAGCATAAACCAGCATTCATGTAATATACAGAGGTCAGATAAAAACCAACACACTTGTTTTTGTGATATGGGGGGGGATTCTGTCAGGACTGATTTCTGCTGAGCTGGAAAGACCATTTAGAGCTGCAGACAGCAGAGACATAATTCATGTGATCTAGAATCTATTGGTTGAAGCCACTCTGCTGCTGCCTGTAGAGATTGCATCCATGCTTGTCCATGGTTCCTTTCAATCCCTGAAGGCAGGAGGTGGGAGTATCCTATCACACCTTCAGACTGAAGGCTTTATTACCTGTCTTCTACTGTGACCTAAGGACAGCAAGAAATACACTTTTATCGAGGGGTGATAGTTCTGGAGGAAGCTCCAGTAAAAAAAGGGATTTCTACCATGTTGTTTTTATCCCACACCAATGGTACAAACCACCTCACATCATTATATGGCAAAAATCTCCAATTATTTGGATTAAGTCACTCACTGAGCAAGATAGTGAAGGCTTTCCTACAGGACAAAATGCAGGTGTATTAACTAATTTCAATGGTAGGCAGAGCTGGAGAAAGTGCTCTGGGGATTATTCTGTGTGTGCATATGTGGGACATACATGCATCTTCCCCCAACCCTAAAGAAGGTGATATAAAGTATGCTTTGCAGCTAAAAGGAGTAGGACTGATTGCCTGGTCCCTGAGGGCACCACTAAGCCTTCATGGCCTGAACAGCCCCACCTGGGCATCCTCCCAAACCCTGCCCCTGGGGCCCAGGGCTCTATTTAAGCTCAGCCCAGGGGTCCCTCTCTGGCTTAGCTGTGTGTGCCTCTGGTGTTATCCTAAAGGAACCATGTCAAGGTTTTTACTACTAAGGCTGTTTGTGATTAATGGGCTTCTTTTTAATTGTATTTGGAAGAGTAGAATATGTGCATTAGTGGGTTTCATTCAGGAGAGAAGGTTTTGAGAGTAAAGTATTGTAAAATGATTTTATTTTCATAAATAACCAGTTGAACTGAGCTGCCTTCTTCTGCAACAGGTGAATTGGCAGCCTACAACTGCCCCATGCATGCTTTTTGCCTTTAAGCAAAAAAAAACCTGGTAAACCCAGATAAAAATACTAAGCATGAGGACTTTCATCTCAGCAAAAAGCTGAAACTTTTTTCTCAGCTGCTTCCTCCAGTGGTGGGTTTTGATGGAATAATTTTTCTTCAACACTATAGGTAACTTTCTGCACTGAACATGTGGGTACCCTCAGTGGTTGCAGGGAATTAGCTCTCTTTTAATTTGGTTTAACTTCCTCACAAGACTGCCTTTCCCTTGCTGTAGCTCTGATGCCCTTATTCAAGCTGTTTATATCTGCTGACACTGGAAAAGAAGAAAAATATCTTGAATGATGTTTGAACCAGGCTGATTGTTATGTATGAGGTGCTGCTGACTGCAGCTGGCACGGGTCTGAGCTGAGGTCTGAGGGAGCTCATACCTAGGAGGAATGGAACATTGCTCCTGTCAGCAGTGGGACACAGCTTCTGGTCCCCATCTAGGGCTGCTTTTACTTTTGAATAATTCTTCCCCTAATATTTCTGTGCTTTAAAATAATGAGTAATTAAGTAGAGTTGCATAGAGATAATTATCAGGTATTTGCTGATGACATGGTGATGATGAAATTATCGATGGTCATGTTGTTTTTACACAGCTCATTCTAGTGGGGATGTCACTTCTGAAGCCTTAGGAGCTAGGAAAATGAGCAGAGAGCCTTTTCTGTAGCTCTCCACCCAGCCCTGTGCCAAACACCAGCCAAAGGCTGTATGTGCAATGCAGGCTGTTGAGTGCAACTTCTTCTGAGTGCTTGTTTATGACTTAGCAGAGCACTATAAACAATCATCATGTCATCCAAATTGATTAGTATTAACATTAATTTTATTGCTTGTGCCTGGGAATAGTCTAATAAAGCAAAGTACTGCTCTTGTACTTTCTTTTTTTTTAGTTTAGTCAAACTGTAAGGAGAAATTTGAAGGTCTTTTTTACTCTACTCTTCAGAGACCTAGAGTCACTGTTGGGATGAAGAGCTTTGTTTGTGGTCTACAGAGTCCTTTTATTCTTCCTGTGGCAGCTCTGTTAATGCTTTATCAGTTACTCCTGTATGTAACTTGTGAGTTATATTCCTCTTCCCTGAGTTCTACCCACGTGTGGCAAGAGCTTTACAGAGCAGCCAAATAAACAGATAAAGCTTGGACAGCCAGGTGTCCTTTCTCTCTAACCTATTCTGGATCCTTGTCTCTAGAGAGCTCTGCTCCCTCTCCTCATTGCACACAGGATGATAAGCCTCCTGCCTGATTGGATCAGTGAAGTTCACTTAGTTCTTGCTCAGAGGGATCAATATTTGCCAGTAGAGTATGGATTTCATGTGCATGCTGCCAGCTTGATACAGGAGAGTTTTTTTTGCTTGAGGTAATGCTCCAGGGTAGCGTGCATCACCAGCTCTCTTGCTGTGGATATGAAGAAACCCAAACCAACTAGTTTTGTACAGGAATAGTATTGTATAACAGCAAAATGGGAAAGAAATATTTAACTGCAAAATTAATATTGTTGTTTTCCTGAGAAGCACAAGTCCTGCCTTCCCCAGTGCTTGTCTCTGTTGGTTTAAGAGAGCTCAAAGGTAAGGTTTGATTTGTTATTAAGAAGCATTACTGCATTTGTAACTAATCCATAGCCTTTGTTTTTTCTTTTATTATTAGAGAACAGCAAAAACAAACAAACAAACAAAAAAAACCAACAAAAAAAAAACCACCCAAAACCAACCCCCCCCAAAAAAAAAAACAAAAAAAACCACAAAAAACCACAAAAAACCAAACCAAAAATAGAAATAAGTTACTTTTTTTTCTTATGCTGCAGAAAAAACCTCAAACAAGCAAGAACCCAAACCCATCAGGATTAGGAAGATAACAGCTCTCTTTTTGTTTTCTTAGCCAACTAAAAGCATCTACTAACCAGTGTGACTTCTGTAAAATTCCTCATGTAGGGCCCAGTTTCAACTCCTCCAAGACCTCACTCTCATTGCCTTTAATGGGGTGAGTGTGAGGAGGGACAAGGGCAGGCTCAGCAGTGTGCCAAGGCACTGAGGTTTAAAAGGATTCATGTGTCAGCTTTGAACGTCCCTTCTGTTTTCTGGGCTCTGCCTCTTCATCTGTGTGACAGTGCCACCTTTGTGTGACAGAGTTGCTGAAGAATCAGGTTTTGAAGAGCCCCTTGATTTTTCATATCCAGTTTACTGCATAGTGGCTAAGCACTATTGTAAGGTTATGTTGCTCATAGCATGAGCAATTTTACTTATTTCTCTTTCTCCACAGAGGGTGTGCTTTAAAAATGTCCCATGAGCATTTAAAAAGCAATAGTCCAAATTAATTCATGTTTGATTATAGTCCAATAGATAGCATGCCAATGCTGAGTTTGTAGTAACCCTGACTCTGCACATTGCTTAAATATGCAAGATTTGGACTCACAGAAATCTTGGATTATGCAAGTGTTTGTGTCCCTTTTGTAAGTGCTAAGCAACCAACATGTAAGTGGGAAGTCTGGTGCTCTCTGGTTTGTGTGTTGCTAACTAAAGATGTTTGATTTTAAAAGAAGTTCTCATTTCCACCATGTGATGTGTTACTGTCTTACACTGCTCAGAAGGATGGGGAAGACAATTCCCAGTAGAGAAAAATATCTGATGTGCATGCAGTGCAGGAGACTGAGCACCTGAGCTCACTGACCTGTGTCCCATGGGGGCTCTAGCACTCCCCACAGCCAGGTAAGGCAGAGATGAGACACACTTCCCATCTTAAGAGATTTTGGCAGTGAATGAAGTAAAGGCTTAATGGAACACTTGTAAAATCAGCTCCCTTAAGTCTTGAAATGTGTGAGCATTTTGAGAGCTGGAGGCTCTTGGTTCACTTGCTCTTGTCTAAAAACTACAGGTCACCCCTAGTGTGGAGTTCAGCCTTGTGGTCTGGTGGGATGGGGCCCATGTGGGAGAGCAAGGAGCATCCCCAGAGATGGAAGAGAGAGGCCACAGCAGTGTGTCACCAGCCTGCTGGGAACTGGGGAGGGCAGGGGCTTGGCAGGCTCTGGTGTAACAAGATGGGAACATAATTTTAAGATATATATTTGCTCTGTCACAAAAGCCAACCCTTCATTTCAGATCTAATATTCATACTGGGCTGGTTGAAGACTTGGTGCAATTGCTTCAGTATCATGATCTGCCATAGCAATACATTCACAAAGGGAGAGACCAAGGACTACACACTTCAGTCAGGCTTGCCAATAATTCTCTTATACATCTGAAATGATTACTTTTACCCATGGCAGATTGATACTTACCCAAAAAAGAGATATTTGCATGTGCTTTTGAACTGCAGCTGTCTCTGCCATGAAATATGATTGTTTAAACACCAAAAGCACAATAGAATAATTAAAATAGAACTTTATCTCAGTTCAACTTGGACTGCATGAGGAGTTGCAATGAAAAAAAACCAAAACAACTGTCTGCTTTTCAGAGGTGCTGGACTCCTGCTTCATAGATGAGGAAAAAGGTTGGTTGCATTAAAATGTGTGAACAAGGAGATGCTTGGGCTTGGTTTGCTTGTTTGTTGTTTATGCCAGTGATTCAGCTGGAAGGGGCCAACCTTCCTGAGCAATCTTCTCCTTCCAGGCAAAGGGAATTGTCAGATAGATGGAGGCACTTGGAACAATGCAGCCAAAGTCCTCCTTCACAAAGGTTTGGGATGGAGTCAGTCCTGAAACTTCTGGACAGGATTTTAAATTAATACAAGAAATATATATTAAAAATATGGCAAGCTTTGAGAACCTAAAGGATCCAAACAAGTAAATGAGCTTATAAAAAGTCAAAAGAAGCAGGGATCCTCCTATATGAAGGGTAATGATTTCAAACTTCCTAGACTTCCTTCCAAATTCAGCTGTGTGCTTTGTTCTTGCTCAGCTCCAGAAAACAAACTTAGATGAGGTTAGAGTTTCTTTAGGACTGGGATTTAGAATACTTCTGTGTAGATTAACACTGGCAATTACACGTGGTAAACTGAACCATAAAGAAAGTGTTATTGCTCTCTGATGAAATAATTTCAAAATCCATTCTTGGTTTTTTAAAGTTTTTAGAGTTGGCAGCAAAACTGCTTCACGGGATGGAAACATAATTTCAGTCTTTGAACCACATTTTTTCTGAGTTAAAGTACAAATACAGTTTTTCTAGCAGAATGACATCTGGCAAAGGAAAAGCTCTGATCTTCCTGGCCATCTCTAGACTTAGTATCTAAGGACTGTATTAACTAAGATGATTTTGAGCAGGACCTTGTGGTCAGGTGTTTTAAAGTGGTGTTTTAAAGCATCAGGGTAACTGGTTATATTTAATATAGATATTAAATATAACCCTTGAGAACCATGTGCAGAATTGCTCCCTGTTTAGGCACCTACACTGTAGGTGCCCATACCTGCCCTGCCAGCTGCTCTCTTTGTAGTCAAGTGTCTGTATTCTTCTGAAGTACAAATAATCTCTCTGAAACATCTGCCCTCCAGCCAAGTTATTTATACTTTTGGGGTGCTTGTTTCTCCCCCATGGATGACAGACTGATTCTCTCCCAGGTGTGGGTTTTCTGAGTTCTGCACTTCAGGGAGATGTGATTCCACCCATCTTGTCCTTCCTATTGTGTGCCAAGTATGCTGTCAGCCTGCTAATTTCAGTGTGCTGGATGTTTCAAAATACACTTTTTTGCTGCTGTAATTATAACTTAACGTGAAAATGAATGCATTTGGTCCCCTGTGTTACTGGGGAAATGTTTTGACAGCAATGCTTCAGCTGGACATTGAGCCTTGGGATGAACATGTAAATGGCCTCAAAATCAGCAAGGTATCTTTAGCAAGTGACATTTTCTGCCTAAAAGGTTCCCTGGTTATTAGGTTTTCATTGGCCTAACTTCTTAATTAGGTTTTTTTTAATGCCTTGGAAGTGTCTGGAACATAGGTAAAAAGCAGGGGCACATGAGCCAGATGGAAGAGCTCAGGAATGCCATGCCTTCCATAAAGTGTGGGACTGGGAGCAGATTGTGGGTGAAGCACAATAATGAACATTCAAGGCTTGTGTCTGATGCAAGAAGGAAAAAAATAGGGTAGGAAGGAAGACTCATAATGGAAAAAGTAATATACTAACCTGCCAAAGTTAGCTTAAAAGGAGTGATTTTACAATGGTAAATATAACTACCACAGCAGAGCAGATTTCCCACTCTGTGTGGGAGGTTTCCATGCCGTGGTGAGGCACTCTGAGCTGCATGGAGTTACAGTCTGGATACTGAGTGTGGAGGGGCTCCTCTAGCTTGTGTTGGTGGGACTGAGATGATCTGGAGAAGAGGTATAATGATGTAAATGTATACTGATTTCTGGGAGTCACAAACCAGCTTGTGAGTGCATGACTAGGACTTCAGCATGCTTTGACAATAATGAGAGAGACAAACCATGATTCAGCTCTAATTTATGCCAGTTTCACATTACTAAGTCAGCTGACAGCAGTGGAATTAGTCCTGAATTTTTGTGATATAAAATCAGAACTAAGAATAGTTTATGATCTTGGAATTTGGGCTTCCACACTCCATCAATTTGTATCACAAAGGCTACATTATTCAGGCACGAGTTGTTTCATATTTAATATCATATTACATATGTCCCTTGATGAACAAAGGACTGTAATGTAATTGGGTTCAACCATCAGGTTAAACCCTCAAGAGAACAGAGTTCAAGCTGTTAATAAATTACTGCAGAATCCTGACATAAAATTGAAGGTTGGGAATTCCATCTGTTGATTTAATAGAGCGAGAACGATTACTTAAATATTTTAGAAAGGCTTGGCTGAGTAATAACCAGAGAGATGAGGTAGGATAGTATTTACAAGTCTGGGCTACTGACTCACTATGATAGCATTTTAAGACAAACAACAGGAAGCTACTAAAAAACATTCAGTTTTTCTTTTCTCAGTCTTTCAAGCTTCCCTAAAAATTCTCCATCCTGGAATAAGACATAGCATTAAAAAATTATGAAGCTGACATGGCCTTAGCTTCATTTCTGGAGGCATTACTGCTGTAAAATTGCAAGGTCTAACCTTGATTTAAATGCCTTGAGTCTGAAACATCTTGCTCTGAAGCAGTTTTATTGCATGGTGATGGAATGTAGGAAATGACTGGCTGCTTTGCAGCTGAGTGGTAGGAGCTGGGTAAAGAAGGGAGGAATAATTGGTTGAGCAAGCAGAAGAAATTGTGGTATCAGGCACAGAAAAATAGTATCAATGAGAGGACATGTAATTTGGGCATTTTTCTTATTTTCCAAAGGAACTAGTGATGAAATCTGTGCTTAATTCAGCTTTGAAAGGGTACTGAACAGCTTAGATGTGCAATACAGAAACGAGAGATGCTGCACATAGAGTTGTAGATTGGCTGAGTGCTTGGAGGCAGCTGATGGTCCTTTCCCCATCCTTCCCCTTGCAGAGGTTGTGTCTGGAGCATTCAGAGCACACTGCAGGGTGGTGGGGAATGCTGACCCTCTTTGCTCCCATCAAGCTCCTTCTTTTGGTGTCAGCAGCAGCTGCTCTGCAGCGTGGCCTGGAGACTGAAGGAATAGTGGCTGTGTGGGTCAAAACACCCTTGTGGCCATCAGCAGAGTGCTGCTGCCTGGCTGAGACTCAGGCAGGCACTGCCCAGCCAGCCTCGGGATGCCAGCTCCATTTTAGGACACAAAAACCCCCCTTCCTGGGAGGAGGGTGTCAGGATTTCTTTCAATTAAAACCAAACTCGTGTTTCTGTGTCAGAATGTGTAACCTTTTTTCATAGCAGAAAGCTTCTTTATTGAAGGACATGCAAAAAATTACCATTGTGAGGTTTAAAAATACATAATATTGAATTTTTTTAAAAGCATCACGTTTTTGTAACTAGGTCATCTATCCATTAATTCATATCCCTTATTGCTCAGAGATATTAATATAGATATTTTTTCATAGAATTAATCTCCTGCAATATGAATCTTCTTGTTTCTAAAATGAAACCCATTAAGCATTTGCTGGTTCATAAAGGAATACAATAATCTGATAGCCTGATTAGATGTTATTTAATTTGATAATGGTGCACCACTGGCTAGGGGGAAACTGTTAAATAAACATGGAAACATTGTTCTATTAAATAACAATTAAATTATCCTCTTGATCTATCCTTAAACAGATTTCCCACTTCCTTAGGAGCATTTTTAGGAACAGATTAATGAAATATGTAGAATAACTTGCATATGCAAATTATAAATGCAATTACTCTTTGTACTCACAGCAGACATAGGTGACAACGCAACTGCCTTTGAGTTTTTGCCAAAATGTAGAGGTACCCTATGGCAGTGGTATGTTGATGCCCACATCTTCAGCTCCTCATTTCCAGAGGGAATGAACAAGAATGGCAAAGGCATTCAGGACAGAGGCAGCACTGGGAAGGACTGCTCCATGTGCAAACTGCCCATGCCTTGGCTGGGCAGACTGGGAGCACATGGCCATCCTCCCTCCTGAGCATGTGGAGGTGCTGATGTGCCCTGACACCACCTCTGAGTCCCAGGAGGCCAAAAACATTGAACAAAAAGATGAAAAGCCTGCTGTCAGTCCTGCCTCTGCACTGCTTTAGGAAGAGGAAGGCTGGGAAGGAGGTGGGAAGTGGAGCAGGGGGAGCTGGCACAGGTATCACATAGGATCTCAAGGAGAAGGATTGCAGCTTTATTTGTGGTGCTGGAGAAGTGATCCTAAAACAGGAGCTCTGAGAGATGTCAGGGAAATTTTTGGCTATTGCAGTAACTTGCAGAGAAGTTGCTGCTGTGGAGGAGTGAGCTGGGATTGGTGTTTGTCACCATGGGTGGTGTCCTAGTGATAAAGGTGTGGGGAGTCTTTTCCCATAGCCCCAGGGTTTCTCCAGAAAACAGAGCCTGTGTGTCCATGTGCAGTGTGTGTCTTCATGAGCCCTGCAGTGCCCAGAGCTGCGGTGTGTGCATCCTGTGATACCTCTGCAGCAAATTGGATTTGCTTCAGTGGAGTTGCTCCAATTTATGCCTGAACAGAATTAGGCCTTCTACATGGTTTGGATTCAAATTATTGCTTGTCACAGCCACCAAAGTCATCTGATGTTAATTCATTGGACTGCTGTGGATTGTCTGTGCTCTCATCTTGTCTCTCACTGTCAAAGAAACATCCCCAGCTGAAATGTATCCAGGGCTCACGCACAGCAGCTCATCTCTGCAACTTGGAGGAAAGGAAAAATCTTTTGTAGTACACAGTGACCAGAAACTAGCTTGTAAGTCAGGTATAAACTATAAGAATGTTAAAATAGTTCTGTGCCCAAGAAATAGCTTATAAATATTCCCTGTGGGGATTATGCATGAAACCAGTTAGCAGGAATTACTGGTTTTAGGCAGCTGGGAAACTTTGGTGTATATATTAAATTTCTATTTAATATAGAAATTTTCTATATTATTTTTAGTTTAGAAAACTAAAAATAGTTTAGTCAATAGTTGTAGAAAACTAAAAATAGTTTAAATCAATAGTTTTCTATTGATTAAGTGCAGCCTCTTACCTTTCTTGCTGTTATGTTGCTACTTTTTGCACTCTGCTATGGGGCTGTTTTTGCTCTTTAGCTTGTTTTTTTGTTTGTTTGTTTTTTAAATTTTTTTTCCTCCAATCTCTTGTGGGTGACTAAGAAATCTTGGGAGATGATGACATAATGTGATTTGTTTTAGAAGTTTGGAAGATTTCTCTCTGTAGAAGGCAAGATGGGACCCAGAACAGGGTCTTAGTTTGAGGATTACAGATACCATGTATAATCCCTGAAAACATATGTGGATCTCATTCAGTATGAGAAAAATGTGAGATAACGATAAATTATTGCATACTTTAATTTTTTTTTCTAAAAAGTGAAGAGGAACTAAACTGGGAAGGTTGTTTGGATGCTTTTTGAAATTTCATTTGGTTTAATATACAATAGTGATATACTTATTTACAGTTTTGAGCTTATGCTTTGAGAAATTTTAAAATTCAAGAGAATTTTATGTAAGTCTTTTCAGACCTTGCTTCTGTTTACATTATCATCCACATGCCCCTGGCATGATTTAGGGACAGTGGCTTGAATCCCATGAGAATAAAACCTTTTTAAATGGCAAAATACATGTCAAAAATGTCGATTTTATTTCATAGTGAAATAATTTGTCTGATTTGCAGAGAAATGGAAAAATGTATTTATTAGAACATATTGCTAGCTAATGGAGAGAAGTTTAGCTTTTTAAATTACCTTAGTAAAAATATGCTATTCAGATAAATACATTTTAATGTATGTTTCTCAGACATGGATGAGAGAATGGCTATTTTGGATGGCTTTCTTGTGCTCTTTTTGCACTTTATTTCAACTCTAGGGTCTTGTGGCTTGAGCAGGTAACTCAAATATATTACATATCTAACACAGACTTCTGATGAATCACATGGCCTTTTGCAAGAAATAAAATAAAATAAAAAGAAAACTTGTCTCTGAAAATTAACTGTGTGCCAGGAATTGGAACTTTGTGAAGGATGATCAGCTTTCTGTAAAGAGCACTCAGGTTTTTCTGCATAGCATTCTGTAAAGGTTCCTCATGTTTAGCAACCAGCTCACAAAATTCAGGGTGTGAGAACTTGGAAGCGATGCTCCAAAAATGCTACTTTGAACTTTATCATTGCATGAGATGTGGAGAAAATGCCAGTGGGATCATCCACGGGACAAACCTCTTTTACCTACTGACTTTCAAACTTTTAAGGATATTGCCTAGGAGATCCTGTATGTTTAAGGAAGGTAAAAGTGAACAGGATCCTATATTTTGGGAGTTAATGCTTATTTACAGCTTGTCTTAGTCCTTGTCCCATTGACTTTGTGAGCCATTCTGTCACTGATCTTTAAGATTTCCCAGAGTAGTTAGTTCTGCAGAATTAACTGGCTCTGGTTTGCTTTGGATTGAGGTAATGGTGCTGTGCTTGGAGGTATTGGGTTTCTTGAATCCCCACTAAAGTTGATGCAGAAGCATTGCCACTGTTGGGAAAGGTGAATCAAGCAGCAGAGCTCCATTTTTTGCACCTCTCTGGTTACTTTCTCCAGTAAACACTGAATTTTAAGGGATGTAGTAGCTACTTGAAATAATTGAATGTTTCAGGATTTGAACTGTTTTGGCTGGTGGAATTCAGGAGTTGTGGCTGGAGTTGAGTTGGGCACTCAGCCCAACTGTGATCAAAGCTAAGGTACCTTTTGCTGCTCCAAAAAAAGCAAAACAACAACTTGGCTTCAGGTGATCTTCTCTCAATGAAAGAAGTGCTTTCAAAAGCACTCACACCTCTGTTTCTGGGCCTTCTAGAAGTGTTGAGCTGTCTGTGTAGGCAAGCAAGGGCCTTAAGAAACCAAATGTCTTGTGCCTATCTGTACTTACATTGTCCAAGAAAATAATATGGTATTCTCAAATATCTAAAAGCTTGACAAAATCTGTTCAGCAGGCCTAGAACCAATGGGTTCTTAAGGTGTTGTTTTCCTTTAAGCATCTAAACTAACATAAAGTTGTCAGGTGGAGGAAGGCTGTCTCTCAGGAGATGAGAGAGGACAGGGAGCTGTACCTTCTCCGAGTGTTAAAGGGCTGTGGTGGTTCTGGGCAGCAGAAGTCAATAAGGTTCAGGCAGCAGTATTCATTTCAAAGATGATGTTCCCATACCATCTGGGATTAATACAGGCTACAGAATGATTCATAAAACTGCACGGAAATGATGTATGTTTATCCAATACCTTTGGCACTCACCACTATTCATAAAAGTGTAAATGTTCTGTTCCCTTTGAAATAGGGACTTGACAGTGTATAGGATTCCCTGCTTCTTGTTAGCATCTCATCTAAGCTAGGAGTGGACAGGGAACATTTTAATTTCTCCTGTCTCAGGGGAAGGGCAGATCAGTCTATTTCTGCATTATCCTGCCCAACAGTGGTCCTAGCTATAAAGTTATAAATGGTAATTTTTCTGCTAAAACTGCTCTTGGATGAGTTGAATATCAACTATGCAAAAGAGTTTGGTATTCACTATAGAGAAATGTAAAACACCAGCACTTGAATTCTCCTTGGACTGTATTTAAGCCCTTTAAAACTACCACAAATGTTACTGAAACAATCAACCCCAAAACAACCCCCAACATTTTAAGGCAAAACAAGCCCTGGGCAAAACTAAGTAGAGCCTCAGCATTCATTATACATTACAGGATGCTTATTCCTATAGCTGCAGGTGATCTAGGTACTCCATAGCAACAACCTTGAAGCATTTAAAAAAAATTGTATCATTAAAAAGTAATAGTTGCTGGGACTCTTCAAACACAATTTTAATACTTGACAGACTATTAGAATTTTGGAAACTGAACTTTATTTTTATAGTCACTCTCATGACAAAGATTTTTAGCAGAAAACTTTTACTCTAAAAAACCCGTAAAATAATACTCCCCAAGTGAAGGAGTGGGGTTTCTTACAATGCTTTTTCATGCAAACTCAATCCCAGAAGGAACAGCTATTCTGTACCACGGGCAGCTTTGAGCAGCAGAGCTGGGGGAAATGGCTGCACAGCCTGTTGGTGCACTCAGACCGTGATTAGAAAATTGAATGAGAACCTAAAACTTGTCTGAATTAGGAATTTATATGGACCATCCTATTAAAATGAGCAACTCGGCTACAGAGTATTTCTGAAAAATCTCATTTTACAAGTAAAATTAAAAGCCCACTTTACAGGACCACTTATGTTTACCATGCAAGTTAAAGGGCATTGAGTGCCCTTTGTCAATAGCCTCAGTAAACAGAAGTGGGAGATTAGTCTAACACTTGCACTCAAGACCCAGGGATCCAAAGTCACACACAGCCTGACATGACAGTTTTCTGGTACCTGGTGACAATCCAGAAACTGCCCTCGGGGTAGCTCTGTGATCCTGAGCTGTTTGGTCAGTCATCTGGGATGCAGGAAACCGACTGCGACGTTTCTGCAGCGGAACAAAAAGAAATGGGGGAACTTCAAAACCTCTGATAAAATAGTTATTTTCTGCCTTGCTATGGTATCTGCTTAACTTGGCCTTCTTCATTTGGAAAGAATGGATTGCTCTGCTGCTGGGGATTGAACTGAACATGGCATGGGTCCACAGTACTCACCCTGGTAGCTGGGACTTGAGCTCTTCCTTGTGGGTTAGTCCAGACTCAGGAGGCTAAAGTGGACACTCAGCACGAGTAATTTGTGTGCAGAACAGCAAAGCTGTGGTCAGCTTGTAGCATTAGCACATGTTTGGTTTTAGTATAGGTGAGGGGATGCCAAATCAAGTGAACATACCTCAGTGCCAGACACAGGTCCCTTGTGCTGGGCTGTAAGATGGCCTCATGTAACACGTTAGTGCAGGGGAGAAGAGTTTTTCTCCCCAAAAGTTAGATGTTAGGGAAGCAACTGCTGCAGCTCTATTGCTTCTGAAAGTGCTGGGACTGCAAAACCTCAGTGGTGGTGGCTTTGGTCATGAGGACTGCCTCTGGCTCAGGTGAGTGGGAAAAACTCATCTGGAGCTGGTTTCTGTGGTGGAGGAAATGGGGCCACTTTCCTTTCAGACTTAACTTCTGCTCTGTTCACTTCAATACATTTCTTGTTCTGGCATTAGTGTGCTGGGCAGCCGGGCAGGGACGTGAGCACAGATTTTAAGAGTATTGAATATGTACAGAACAGAACAGCTGCAGTGAGCAATGCCAGAGCCCAGGCCACCAAGCAGCGACCCAGAGCATCTGCTCAGTGCCTCCCCTGAGCACCAGAGCTGTGCTGTAGCAGCTCTGTGGTACTGGGAACAAATGGCTCTTTTCATTGACCGAGGGGCTGATGCTTCCAGAAAGCCATGTGTGGCCTGGGGGAGACTGCAGTGACCTGGTACAGGTCTGAAAGGGAATGTTTGTGCCAGTATCTGATCCCTCTCCTTAGTGTGTTCCTGCTTGCTTGCAAGCAGATGCTCTCCCTGTGCATGCACATCCTGCTTGGGAAACTAATTCAGTGTCTGTGGGTTGGAAGCAAAGGTCTGAGACACTGGAATGAGAATGAAGGCTGTAGCACCTCCTCAAAGAGAGTGTGCCAAATGGACTCTTAATCCCTAAATAACCTGTTTAGTAGAACACAAAATAAGGTGCTCCTAAAACAAAAGTTCAACTGTTGCATCAGAAAATTATCATTTACATGTTTTCTAAAGAAATCTCAATCTACTGGGCCATTTCTCTTGAGCCTGAACTTTTCAGTAACTGAGTTATGGTCCCTTTTAGCTCCTCTGGAAAACTTTCCCTCACCTCAGAGGTGGAGCTGCCGGGGTGGCCACTAGCCAGAGGTGATCCTGCTCTTCCTCTTCTGCCAGCTCTGGAAATTGCCTCACCATCTGTGGGGCTTGTTCAGAGCACTGAATTGGCAGAAAACTACCTCCTCTTTAAAAAAGGAGCTTTTTAAAGGTTCTTCCAGATGAGCATGTTCATTTACTACTAGGAAAGGTGAAATTTCCCTGTCCCTTGGCACTGTGTTGTCTGACCAGGATGTGGGTGCCAGCACAAGCTGGATGGGCAATGGAGAATATACAAGGACTCATCAAAAATTACACTTTCTTCAGACCAAGATGGGACTCCTCACTGAAGCAGTCCATAAGGATGGTGGACTGTAATATATGCATTGGTGTAATGAAAATCCTTGAGAATGAAAGATGAAATCCTGGTGTCATTAAAATCAGTGGAAAAATGTGCTGAATGCCATTAAGGTCTTCTACCATAAAAAGTCAGGGTGTCTGTTAACCCATCAGGCTGTTCATACCTTCAACCCTTATGACTTAAGAGCAATTTGCTGGTGCAGGTTTTTATTTTGTTTTCTGGTAACTTAGAAAAATATCAAGCACCATATACTAGGTAAATGCTTCCCCCCACCTTCCCCTTTGAACTTATGAGAAAGCAGATGTTGCAATCTGTTTTCCCTGGCCCATAACAAAAGGAGGTGCTCTCTCAGCCAGGCACACTTTAAAAGTGAAAGATTAAGACTTAAAGAGAAATATTAAGAGCATGTAACTATCAAATAATGCAGAAGTCTGCATCTCTGAATTAATCATTATAAACCTTGACGTTCTTGCAAACCACCACTTCTTTTCCCAAAGTCAGAGAAGAGCTTGTCCCTTGTTTTCCTGTTAGACCATGGGGTAAGACATGCTTACCCATGTGAAGTTTAGGTTTGCCTATGCTGCAGCTTGAGGCCATGTAGAAAATGTGGTCTTTCTGTTTAATTTTTGTTTAAAAATCTGAAGCTGCACTCTTCCCATTGGATGGGCAGGAGTGCTATAGAACCAAAGGCACTTCAGCTTCATGGAGCCTGTGGTGACAATGCAAATGCAAAAACCTTGTGCAGGATTTGAAATGTAGATTATATTGGTATTATATAGGACATTGGGGACATAGGAGTCATTTGGCATTGACTTCATACTGGCATATTTATATTCACGTTTTTCTATTTATGATCGTTTAGGAATAGGATCAGGAAATGGATATTGAGGCATTACTTGCCAAAAGCAAAGACGACTGAAACAGATGACGTGATCTTTAGAGTAATTTTGTACAACTGGGGAAAGAGAGGAGTAAAGGAGAAAACCAGTTTACATGTCAGTTCTGTGAACTTCAGAATAGAAAGGCCAGAAACTACAGTGAGAAATGATCTGAAACAGTCAGCAGCATTGCTTTATTGTGAGAAATGATGATGATAAACTTGGCTACAAAGACAGTGAGAAA
The DNA here is from genome assembly GCA_013400575.1 of Peucedramus taeniatus. Classification (NCBI taxonomy): domain Eukaryota; kingdom Metazoa; phylum Chordata; class Aves; order Passeriformes; family Fringillidae; genus Peucedramus; species Peucedramus taeniatus. Next base: position 43,021 of record WBNO01017561.1, on the reverse strand, counting down.
TTTTGTGGTGTAAAAGATCACAGTCCAGAGTTACCAGGTCCACGGGACTGAAATAAGAACTGAAACTGGATGCCAGCAGAATCAGACACTTTGGCTCCACAGAAGAAAACTGGGCAAGAATAAAGATTTTTTCATCCAAATGCCATGGCTCCAGTCCCTGACTCTGAGAAAAACATGCAGAAGAGCTGGGTTATTGTTTTCCCTGAAGATGTCTTGTATAACTTGATAAAGCACAATAAACTGCATTTACTTATTAGGGTGTTTAGAATAGGGCAAAGCTCTAGGCTAAAGATAGGAGCACAGGCTGCAGGTTTGGAGTGACCTTTTTTGTTACTGTTTTCTGCCCTGACCCAAGAAGCTGCACTGTCATTATCCTTTTATAATTCACTTCTCTGAATAAAACCTTATTTCCTTTTTAAATCTCCATGAAGACTACTTATTTTAGCCCAGTTCCTTGAACTGTTGCTATTATAACTTAAGCTGAAAACTTGGTAGCAGCAGCTTCAAGGATAGTTGGGAAATTGGATCATCTGCCCTCCCAGCCTTGGTTTTTCTCAAGCTAGATGAACCACTTACTTCTTTCTACCAGAAATCTCATCTGGCATGAGAAGCTCTTGTTTCTTCTATTCTGTGTTGGCTTTATCAGCTTGTATCAGTTTCTGTTCTTACTCCTAAAATGCCTTTGGAACTGGTTATCCTGTGGCTACTTCTGAATTCCTTTCCCTACTGTTTTCCTCTCTTATCAATTCCAGATAGTTTTAGCAAATTTTGTTTAAGAAAATTCCAAGACTCTAGTGTTAATATTCTGGATGACTGCAGGAAACTTTTTCACTTAGTTTCCCTTCCTTAAAATTTGCTCTTAGGAAATAAAAGTCATAGGTAGAGACCAAAATTTGTTTCGTTTTCCATTCAACTAAAGCAAGTTATGATAACTTAATTAAAATTTCTTTTGCATGTGCAACTCTCTTATAGCGTAATTTCTAAAAGTCTAACGTAACCCTGATTGTTAGTTTGATAATTATTTAATAAAGAAATTTGCCAGCTGCCATGTTCAGGAATAACTTTTTCACGTTGTTAGTAGAAAACACTGGTTCATGTGAACAAAATTAAGATTGCTCATTATAGATTTCTTGTTAGTGTTCAGCTTCCTAATATGAGTGGGTTTCAGTAGAAGGTTTTTGAAGTGATCTTAGCAGAACCTCATGCTTCTTCCACATTTTGAAAAGCTTTATATCTTTAACTATGCTGGTCTTGCTTATCTCATTACAGTTTATTACATCACTGATAAATAATTCTACCTCCCTGTAGAATTACACATTAGGTGTGTAAGGTTTCTTACACACCTTTTGTTTCTTAATGCTAGCTGCAGGTACCTGTAGTGGGATGAGGGTGAGGGTCCCTTGGTTTTGAGTGCCTGTATAATCTCTTCAGCCAAACATTAGCAAGTTTGTCTTAATTTTTCTGTTCAAATTTCTTGTATTACACAAGACAGTAAGGGCAGGCATCCATTTTCAACTACACTGAAGCTTTACATATAAATTTGGATGTTTAATATCTATTTAGCAGACGTTAAAGCAGATTGCCACAGGTCCAGGACTTTATGTGCTCTTGTATATTGACTCACTGAGTGCAGAGTGGTTATGCATGTGCAGGAGTTTTGCTCTGCAAGAGAAGTGGTTACATCAGGCCTCCAGCCTGCTGTCATCTGAGGTGCCCTTAAAATGAGTAAATATTTATGTGACAATTAACTATTTTACAATGACTATTTTACTGCCTTTTAAAAAAAGCCCAGTAAACAACTAGGAGATTGTAGAAGGTTGGTTTGTTCCTTAAGATCTGTTGAACTGGAATAAACTGTTTTTTAAAAATAAGCAATGGGCCAAGATAGTGTTTGATCTGCAATACCGGGGCAGCAATGTCATTGCTGTGCTCTGAGGTTGCAAGTGTCTTGCTCAGTGCAATGCAATAGGTTATTTAATCTTAGTTTTAATCAGTTTTTAGTTCTCTGCCTAGGAAATAGGGAATCACATTTAGCTTTCTCATAATGGTAGCTTGTTGGGATTCATTTCTGCAGTCTGCTGAATTTGGCAGATGAGGATCTTCATAAATCAGACAATCTAGACATGAATTGCAATCTGGACTCCTCCTTTGGGACCCCTTTGGAAGGCAAGTACCTTGAGACATTTTCTCTTGGATTATTGCACAGCAAAACTGCTAAAGAAATACTAGTCAGTTTAACTTTTTCAGCCTTTTCAGTATGTCCTGTCTCTTACAGAGCCTATTATTCCTGACAAAATGATCAGAAGGTTGTGTTTTCAAGTGTGGACTGTTTGTTCCTCACTCCAGTTGTTCTGGACTCATCCTGGCTTGCTCATGTGATCATGTGCCCAGAGACCAGCTGCAGTTTCAAAATGGATTTGCTGTGCAGGGATAGAAATCTCTTGGAAAGTAGGTAATCTGATATATTAGTTTATATCAAACCATGAGGACTATTATTCATGCTGTTCCTGGTCTTCATCATCGTGGCTGTCAGCCTGATATCCCTTCTCATCAGCTGGGCAGACAGGGTTTAAAGCCTCAGGCATGTACATGAAGCGAAGAAAGAAGCATCACTCCAAGGCTGCCTGGCAAAAGTAGCCTTCTCTTGTCAACAGGGACAAAAAGAGAAGGATGGAGGTCACATTGAGGTTTTTTTTTTCAATTTTGTTGTGGGGGTTGGGGGGGTTGTGTGTATTTTCTTTTCTTGTTNTTTTTTTTTTTCAGGGGGAGGGAGGGAGGGGAAGAAAGGCAGTGGTGCAGCCTTTGCCTGTGTTTGATTTGGCTTAAGAAAGCACTGAGAACCTGTGATGTAGCTCTGTGTCCTAAACTGCAACAGCCAACTGAGATAGGGCTAAACCTGACCCTGGGGACTGTTAATGTGGGACTCCTGTCACCCAGGTCCATTTCTTAGAAACACTGTTAGTAAGTGTGAATAAAGTAGCCAAGCTCTTGATGATCTGAGCTAGTGGATTCTTTTTTGTCAAGTTTTGCTAACCACAAAATCTGCCAGTTACCACCAAAGCACATGAAATTCTTTGAAGGAAAGAAAAACACATGCCAGATTACAAAGGTAAGATTTTAAATATGCAGCTATCTAGATAATTTGGATTACTGGAAATATTCCTGAAAATACTTATGCATATACTTAACTTTAAGCATACACATAATTCTATTAACTTCAGTGGGACTATATATATTTCTGAAGTGAACCACCTGTGTGTTTGAGAAGACAAAGCCATTAAGCTTCTCTGCATGCAGAATTTGATCCTGTGACTAAGTCTTTGTGTATCATGCTGTAAATTTACCCTGAAGCTTGCCATAAAGCCAGTGCTTTTAAAGAGTATATTTGAAGAGCTCCAGTAGAGTCTCAAGGCAGTTATAATAGTGTGTATTTGATTTACAGCATGCCATTGAATTAGAAGGGTATTTGAAAGAGGATTTATGTTAAAATAATGTAGACAGTGATTTAGAGCATGGATTGTGGCCATAACTATGGGCAAAACAGAAGAGTTTATTGCAGCAAACAGCTCATTGCCTTCTGCGGGAAAAACACTGAAGTAGAAAATTTGGAGATTGTCATCTTGGCTGAGTATATCTGTTAACTAAAAATACTGGTCAACACATGGCTTTTCAAAGTACAGAGGACTTTCAACAACATTTTGTGTAACCAGCACTGGATAGAATTATCAATGGGCTGGAACAGTGATTTGGAAAGGAAAACCATGGAATCAATAAACCAGCTGGGACAGCGAATCCAAGAAATATACATTTCTTGGAAAATGACAAAGCATTTTGGCAATAAGTGCTACAAAAGAAAGTCGATCTGAGAATTTTGCCAAATTCCTCAACAATACTGAGATGGCTCCTGAATAGACACATGCCTTGACCTGATTAGTAGACATTTGGGTTTTATACAAAAAAATCTAGAAATTAAATCTTAAAATAATAATTTCAAAGCTTTTTTATAACTCTCTCGATTGCTTTCAGTATTGTTTTCCTAATTTCTTATTGGAAGCTGAAAATACAAAGCCAAAATATCAGCTGGCATAAATTCCCTGACTTTTGTGAAGATGGGCTGGTATGAATGACATGGGGCTTGATCTGTCTCCTTCAACATGTCTATTGCCTGCCTTTAATTACAGTCTGTTATTTTGGATTTAAGTGGATTTTAAAATACACGAGACTGCTCTGAAAAAACGAAAGCTTATTTTCAACATAATGCTGAGCTTTCCATACATTTTTAAAGTGAAAAGGAAGAGAACCCCCCTCAGTCTGAACTTCACTGGGGGACAGGCAAGGAGCAGAGTGCCTCATTTGGTGACAGCAAATCTGAGCCAGCCCAAAGCTCTCCCTGTGCTGCATTATGGTTTTGATTGCTCTCTAGAATCCTGATACAAACAGCCAAACAGCTGATTTGGAGGTTGCCAAGCTTATCAGTAAAATTCTCAGGTTCTGGTGGTTTATTTAATTATTTATTTATTTATTTAATACTAACACTTGGAAAACAAACCAGCGATGATCCTCTACGGGCTACAGTTCCCTTCTGAGAGAATCTGGTCAGGCTGCTTCACCCATGGAAAAGATCATATTCCTTCTTACAGCCTGAAGCCCCTGGGTAAAACTTTCCTGGATTCACTGGGAGAGGCAGCACTGCTTTCTGTACCAGCAGCCTCATGGGTGAAGTTACTCCCCAGGACTGTAAGGATACAGCAGATAAAAACTGATACAGGACAAATGCCAAGGACAGAAAGGTCTATGCAGGGAAATGATGCATGAAATATTAAGAGGGCCGTGTTTGGCAGCTTCATTAGGAGGCCAGGGGAAGCATTCTGCACACCAAGAAAGGATGAAGGCAACTGTGTCTTGGAGAGTTGACAAAGAGATCTTTGTGTTCTCCTCTCTTGTTTGGTTTAACATCGTCACACTCCTCTCTCTTTCCCGGAAAATGCTCTCAGCCACAGCAGAGGACCCTGTGTTTCTGTTTGGGTGGATGTGCAGGTCTCCCTCCATCCCCTACCCCTGACACACTGAATCAGTCTCCTGCTGGATCCACATGGATTCACACAAACTATGGGAGTGGACAGAGGGAGCTCTCCTGCTCTCTTTCAGGCAGGCTGTATATTCAGCCAGACATTTCAAGATCAATTATTCTCAAATCTGAGTTTATATACAAGCTAGTGAATGAAAGGTTTTGAAAACTTGAATGATTTTTTTTTTTTAATGGGAAAACACAACTTTATCCCAGTGCTCAAGGGATGATGTGTGCCTCAGTCCAACATGGAGAGAGTTGATGGCAAGAGCACAGGATGATGGAGCTCATAAAAAAGTGGCAGCAGAGCCACTCAGAAATAGCAAAAGTAGTGCTGGACATTGATCTCCCTGCAAAAAGAAGAAACTTGAAAACATAATGTGGAAGAAAAAAGTAGTCCAAAGAAAATTATTTTGATGACATTTGGGAAAATAGAATAGACAAGGTTAAACTGAATATAACCAGATCATGATTCCTTTTTTGGACATGAAAATTTGAAAATTTCAAAACCAGTTAGTAATATAAACTTCTTACCCTTTACACTTTAAAAAGTGGTTGCAGAGAATATTAAGAAAATGTTCTTTGAACACAGAATTCTCATTTACATTCTCAATGTATTTATTAGCATTATAGACAGAAAAAAAATTACAAATTGTAACTATTTCACAGACACAAATGAATAGGCAGTAAAATCTGAAGAGCTAAGGACAGAGAAAACCATTTTTAAGGTGAATTAATCATAATGCATTGAAGGTATTTTTCTACTTCTGTTGAAGCAGTAGGAAACAGCATTGCTGCTGCTTGTCACAGAAAAGCATCCTGCTTCATATGGAAACAAGAAAGTGCAACCTCTTTTGTCAAAGAGCTTTAAGAAATTTTCCACTACTAGTACTCATCCTTTAGGCCCCTTTGTCTCTTTCTCAGGCACCTGTTAGTAAGCTCCCTGCAGAGGTAAATCCCCTGTGTTAGAAGGAGAAGACAGCAAAGGAAGCAAGGCAGCACAGTGACCTTGCAGGTCACAGGTCAACCAGGGCTTGTCCCAGTTGTTTAGGATCCTATTTGCCTTGCAGTCCAGCTGCAGGACAGATGTTTTCAATACAGCTTCTTCTTAAGCTCTGAGAAGATTGTAGATTTCAATTTTATGCTATCAAGAAGAGTATTCTCTGTTGGCAGACATTTTCATGGTCTGGTTCTAGAAATGCTTTCTCTAAAATGCATAACTGTGAACAGTCACCAGGAAACAAGGATCCCTCAACTGTCCCTAGTTAATACACCTGGGGTTAGTGCTTGGTTTCAAAGTGCAGGATGGGTTTAGCAAAAGAGTAGCTATAGAAGCAGAACTGCCATACTTCAGTAATTATTTTGAGGGATACAGATCTCCTGTGTAGCTGCATACAGCAGATGGGCTGGGGGGATGCTGGTTTGTTGCTTGCATTAAAGGTGGTTTGTGCTGATTCTTCTGTTGCAGGAAGTGAAAGCCTGCAAGTGTTTGGTTTGAGAAGTGCAGTGAGGTTGCTCTCTTTGTTTCTGAACGAGTCCAAAACAAAACAGGTAAGACACAAATATCTTTACTGGCAGTGGATGACTGCTCCTCTGCCATATGTGTGAGGAAAGAAGATTTAAGTCATGGGCAATGCCCAGATTTGTTGAAAATATTGGTTGACTTCCTCAGCGGGCCAGAAATCATCTTGCAATAAAACACAATATGTTATTCCTTCTCTGGGTTACTGGTGTTACAAGTTGATGACTGCATGACGAGAAATTTAAATTTTTCAGTGCTAACATTTAACAGAGGCAGTTTCAGGAAAACAGCAGAGGCAATTGCAAGCATTTGTGTAAGTGCATGGGCACTGCAGTTAGACTATTTCAAGAATCCCCTACTGTATCCATCATAAAAACAACCTCTATGATGTGAGAAGATTGATAGCACACTCCATACTGTACAGTATTTTCATTCAGTCTGTAGATTGCAAAAGTGAAAATAAGTTGCATCACATCAGAATCACAGTATATCATGTCTCCAGGCTAAACTAGAAGTCTTTTAAGGAGGTCCTTCAGTTCAAAAAAAGTTTTATTTACATAAGTAATGCCTGGAAATACCCTACAGTTTTACTGTGGAAAGGAGTTCTTTCTTCTCTCTTTTTTTTAAATTTATTTTTGTTTAAGTGTACTGAATGCTTGATTATACCTAATTGTCATCCTAAGCTTATACACTGAAGAAACAAACTCCTTTTGCAAGATTCTGACTGTATTTTGTAACACATTAGAGGAACTCTCATATGGATTACATCTCCTGAGTCTGCTGGTGCCTGACATATGTTCTGTGAAAAAGAAAAATGACATATTGTTCTGTAAAACTATTCCCCGTGTCTCCCCACTTGCCAAGTTTACTATACATTATGTGAGGGGGAAAAAATGTCCAGAATATTTCAGGAAAAGTGGAACAAACAATTGCAGTTGATTGTGACAGCAATGAATATACTTGTAAGTGTAAATGCTGGTATCAGGAATATTCTTTAAGCTCTTTGAAATGCTTTCACTTGGCATATTTCAGATTGCCTGGTTTGTACCCTGTAGAACAGGCCCAGCCCTGTTCATATAAATAAATTGAGTGTTATTAAGCAATACTTGGTGTGATGAGCAAATCATGATAGATAACAGCTTTCACAATGCTTTTTGAAATGGACATCAATGATGCTTTGCCATAGAAACCTGTACACAAAATACCACATTTAGCAGTTGGCATTAAAGAAACTCAGGAGATAATAGAGCAGAAAGAACATGTCCTTGGACTAGTTTATAGAGTGCAATTAGATTTTAATGTGCAAAAGGTCCTTGAATGAGGGGTCTTAGCTTTGTTTTCTCTGGAGATGGCAAGAGAAATAAAAAAAATTGATCCTTGGAAATGAGGATTTCAAGACTATTGTATTCCAATATAGTCCATCAGATCTCATGTGCTACTTCTGATGCTGTTTGGATAGAAATATGCAGAGATTAACTGCTTCAAGAAGCAGAGGTGATAAGGATGTTGTGATCCTCTCCTTCTTTAGGGTCAACACCAAATTCAGGACTTAAGGTGACTTAAGGTGACTTAAGCCCTCTTGCTTGGTGTCTTGAGGTCTTAGGCTCAGTCCTATTGTGTCCACCCACATTGTGCACAGCACAGCTCTAAGCTGCATTTCCCACCCATGCTGTAGGGTGCATGATGAGGTTTCTCTTTGCTATCACATGTGTTTGCAGGGATACTTGAGTCTAAACATGTTGTGGGCATGAAGATGAATTTTTGTTTAGTTCTGTTTTGAGTGCTTCTTTATCACAGGCCCTGGCATTCATAGAGAACTTCAAATGCCTTGTCCACTAGAACAGTGACAGGATCAAGCACAACCAATCCAGGAGGTTTTTGAAGCGTACTGAGGATGTTTTGTTGTAGCAGGTGATGACTGAACTGATTGCTGGACCCACTACACACAAAGAAGGAAGAACTGGTTGTAACAGAGGACAAGCATGAGTGGAGAGGGGACTCCTGACCCAGCTCAGATGCAAATAGGGAGCACACTGAAGGAGGAAGCAGAGGTGGCAGCCCAGAAGGTATTCAAACACTCCTCTTGAGTGTGAGGAGAAAGAGCTGCAACATCCAAAGCTCAAGCTGAATTAGCAAATGATGTAAAGGGTATAAATGGGCTTCTTGTGCTTATATGCCTGGAAAGAATGACCAGTGTCAGGCAGTGACCACACAGCAAGTCTGTTGTGATGAGGCAGGTTCAAGGTCAAGCCAGGAAATCAAGCCAGCAGGTCAGGATCAGGGAGGTAGGAGACTGGGCACTGACACAGCTGCAGCACAGCTGCAGTGTCGCTCAGGCAGAGGCCAAGTGCAAGAGCCTCAGCTTGAAAGCAGCTCCCAAGGGATGGAGAGGCAGGCAGGCCTTTGCTGAGATTGTCTCTAGCTCTATTTCCAGCAAATAGCTCAGATCAGCAAAAAGGCTGACCTTGAACTCAGTAAAATAAACTCCTGAACCAACTAAAATCCTGGCGGGGGGAGTTGAATCAGGGCCCCGATGCACTACAGGCTGGGGATTTGCTGTGCAGAAATCAGTATTGCAGAAGAAAACCTGGGGGACCTGGTGGACAAGGAGCTGACTGTGAGTCAGCAACATGCTCTTGTAGCAAAAGGAGGCTGACAGCACTCCAAGCTCTGTGAGCAAAAGGCCAGGCAGTCGCTGAAGGGGAAGCATTAGTCCCTCTGTTTGTTTACTCTGCCCCATTTCAGGCTCCCCATCACAGGAAAATGAAACATGAATGCAGGGCCAGGGGCAGGCTGCCAGGATATTGTGTGGCTGGAGTTACTGAGATTGGGGGGAGCAGATGAGAGAGCTGTGCTTGTTCAGCCCTAAGGAGAGGTGGCTTCAGGGAGAAACCCCCTGGTGTATGCAGCTACTGAGGGGCGTGAGGAGAAGATGGAGCCCAGCTTTCCCCAGAGGTGGACAGAGGCAGTAAAAATGTGTTGAAACATGAGAAATTTTGACTTGATGCAGTAATTTTCTTTTTTTGCTGAGAGGGTGGTTGAACACTGGAGTGAGCAGGATGCCCAGAGAGGCTGCAGTGTCCCCCACCCTTGGAGATGCTCCAAATCAACCTGCACGAGGCCCCAAGCAGCCTGCTCTGAGCAGGAACCCGAGGGGAGGGGACCATCCCACAAGTGAGATTTCACATGGCAGCAAGGTGCTTTGGTGTGGTGTTAAAATGCAAGTCTGAGGACAGAGGTTTGTACTTAGCAACACTTCTAATTCTCAGGAACACGTACACATTATTCTGCTCCAACATCTGTTAATAATAGAATATGAAGCAATACGACTTTCTGATGGAACTGTTGAGAAGAGCAACAGATGGAAAATTCTGTGCAAAATAAGTCATATCAATATGATTTAATTTTTGTGTCTGCCTGGGACTCTGACAGCAAAATGGCCTGAAACTGTGGCAGAAGTACAGCAACATTTGAGAACTGCTAGGAGCCCTGTTCCCTTCACCACCACTGAGGAGCAAAGCCCTGAAATGAAACAGTGAGGTGGCTCCACAGGCTACCTGCTGTCATCTTTCTGAACTCTCTCAGGCACAACCTCTCAAAGGCCAAGCAGTATGGTATTCCTACCACTCTTCTGCTCTTAAACTGAATCTCCAGCTCCAGTGGTTAGGGTAGGCAGCAGGACTAACTCAGTAAATAAAGCTATCAGCTGTGTTAATGCAGTAGGGCTGTACTGTCCCAAGGACAGCCCACTGGCCTTGCTCTTCTGGAGATGTCACTTCCTTCTTCTGCTCTCATTTTACCTAGCTATTAAATTCAAGAATTTCTTCAGTAAGCATACCAATAAATATGGAAGTTTATTGTATTACTTAATTATTGGGATTACACTCCCATCTGTTGTGCTGAGAACCTTCCCATCCTCTTTGTGTCTTTGGTATCTGATGCAGTGGTGAATGAAAAATGGCAAATGCATAGAGGGATAACCCATCTGCCTGAAGTACTTGTAGCTATTTAGTACAATGGCAACTGGGTCTGTTGTCCTGTAGGAAGAAACCTGCAGAAGATGTATTTGATATTTCAGTAATTTGATCCAGTTGCATAACAAAGTGTTAAAACAAACAGCAGTGTAGGAAGTCTTCCTTAAGTACCTGCCATTTACCTACATTAGGATTCATACACTACACAGAAAGAGTTTTTTTTTGTAAAACAAAAGTTTTTTTTTTATAGAAAAAAAAATTGTTAGAGGGAATTGACTTATTCCTAAGAAGAAAGGTTGACATTGCTGAATTACCTTATGGAATTAATTATGAGCAAAGCATCCTCAACAAAACATGAGGACAAATTGCTGGCCAAAGAACCTGGCACTGGGGGCTCCCCATTATGTCAGCCACAACATTAGAAGAGGGTCAGGGACATTCTGCAGGATCTTTTGATAGATGAAACCATACAGTGATTTTTAATCTTTTAATGCAAGTAAATATAAAAATACACTGTCTCTATTGGCTATTTGTAAATTAAATACTGTTTGTAGAGCTGAGAGACTGGCTTTTTTATAACTAATTTTCATATAAAGCATCTGTCAGTATATATTTCTTTATATGTATGCTAGTGCATAAATAGGGCCTTAATCCATGGCAAATAAATAGCTGGAAACTGTTCTTTTAATATTTAGGATTCCTTGATTTACTGCTTGAAAATTTTTGGTAGACACAGCAGACAGTTTCTAAAGCAGCCTAGAGACTTTTAACACATCTTCATTTTAATAAAGTTCATTTCCTAATTTTGTGTACATTTGGCCTTACCACAATAAGTCCACATTCAGAAGATTACAAGAGTATTAGTTTTTTATGTCTGGTAACAAAAATCAGTTTCATACTGCTTTGAATAGAACTTTTAAAAAAAGCTGCTTAGTAGTTTTAATGAGTACCAGATTAATCAGGTAGCCTGCAACCTGCAGCATTTAAAATATACATTTGAGAAGTATGAGGAGTATATTCTTGCCTAAAGAGAAGAACTGAATTTATTCAGCAAGTGTTCAATCTGGTAAGAAACTTTTACTTGCAAATGACTTGAATGAGTGATTTCCTTCTCCTGAATCCATGCATATTGAAAGATGCTGCCTGACCCTGCTGCTTCACTAAAAAATTCTTCCTTAAGCAAACTGTCTGCTGGGCTGAAAAAATCTCCACAATAATCACTAAGTGTGGGAAAGAATTGGGCATATTCCCTTAATATTGCCAGAAATGTTTCTTGAAACTTTCTTGGAATATTTTTAATTTTTTTTTTCTATGCAAAGGAAAGAACAGCTTCTTTCTTTTTCCCATCTTTAGTTTCTTTGAAGTTCCTAACAGGGAGGCTGGCTGCAAGGTGTCTGACTTGCATCTAAACTGGAACTGGGCAAAGACCACCCCTTGTTTTCAAACAGTCCTAGGAATAATCAGCATCCACTGGAAAGCATTTGATATTTGCTGGCTGAAGGCTGGATTTGGGCAGCAGACCTGAAAGGTGGCTCATTCTACTGTTAGATTCTGCCAGCTGTCACTTCTGAATTAGAAATAAATTAGAAATAGAAATTAGAAGTCCACACGAATTTTCTAAATTGTTTTTGAATTGAAGTTAATATGCATAGAAACATTACTTATGTTTAATTTCTAAATTAATTTGCATCTAAACAACTGATAAAGCATCCAGACTGCATAGGTAAAGCAAATGTCTGGTTAAACTTTACAAAGACTAGTAAATATTTACTAAATGCGTACTTCATGTCTGGTGTAGATTACGATGCAAATCTATCTAACAAACAAAAGGTATTATGGATCAGACTGCAAAGATTTACAAATACTACCAGTAAACCAAATGTTGACCTAATACAGCCATATCATAAACACTTAAATTTCTGAGTGTCTTATCTCCCAAAGCTCTGTAGTTTGAAGTTATGTTCATAAAAGTCCTCCCATCTCCTTTGTTAAACTTGTAATTAAAGCTGCCCTGATTATGAAGATCTGCTATCTCAATCCTGTTGGGAGGACACATTGATTAGAAAGCCAGGGAATCCTCATTTCCATCCAAGCAATGATCTCTGCCCTGGAGTCCACTGATTAATTAATGAGTGTGTTTACCTGGGTGTGTGATTTTGGGCAGGTTGGCCTTTGCACATAGCCAGGCTGCAAGGACAATGACAGCTGCTGGAATGCAGCATCCCTGAACCTTAAGATAGCACAGCACAAGCCTCACATGAAAGTCCTTACCCAGCCATGGAGAGGTGTCACTTTTGGTCATGCCCACCTTTAATCATCATCTGCTCTTAAGCAGGAAAACTCAGAGCCCTTTACAGTGTATTTTTGAATAAATAACATTGAAAGGTTAAAAAAGATGTTTGTATGATCATGCAAGGAGTCAATAAAAATGTGGAATACTTGTAGACATGTATATTCTATATATATGTGTTTAGTTAATCAACTCGACAGGCTTCTTGAAAGAGACCTATTTCAAATCTTGAGAGTATCTTTAAAGAAACTGAATGATGAAATCACATAATGTAGGTTTGTGATTTTTTTTTAAGTACAGTATTTGTCTTTAAGTATTGTCTCATGACAGTATTATGGCTAAGGAGTTTAACAGGGAAATTGATGTTTGTGAATTTGGTAGTTTGGAAAACTTTGCATAGGGGAGATGACATAGTCACTCATTTACAACTGGGAATGGGTGTGTGTAAGTTTCAAACAAGGTGATAAAAACCCCAAACCTCCAACCCCATTAAAATGGGGCTGAGGCCAAACTCTTACTGTAAGAGATGCTTTTCAAGTCTGTGAGGTGTGACAAGGTAGATTATGTTGTTAGGAGATGTACTGATAGCTGCTGAGATAACATAAACCTACTGTGACTCATTTGAAGGAACAAGGACTAAAACAGACCGAAGTACACCCAGGAGTGAGTGAAGAAGTAATTCTTGGTACAAGGTATAAACTGCAGATCACATCGAAATATTCTAAAAAAATATTTATTATGGCCATAGAATGGAAAACATCACTATTTTTGATTTTGCCATTTTTGACAAACCCATTGTTGTTCCCAGGGAGAACATGTCTTTCAGCAAACTCTGCTAACAATGTTCTGAAGGAAATCCCTTTATGGGTTTCAGAGGCACTTAAGAGGAAGATCACTTTATTAGTAGTATGCTTTACTATTAAATAAATTGTACCTGGCTAGTAAGGAATTCTGTGATACTTAAGATTCCTTAATTGACAATATGTCTGCTCCAGCTTATGGTGATGATGAGTGTTTTCTAACTCTCAAAGCCTTGCTGGAGTTATTTGGGGTGGGAGATTTAGATTTGTACAGAGTTGGATTCAGTCAGTGATCCCTAAACCCTGCCATTTCATAGGGCGCCATTTGTGTGTAGGGTAAATTCTGTTTCCTGTGCTCCCTGTGAATCTCCCTGCACAAAGCATGGGTGCTTGCAGTTTGCATTAGGAGGATTCAAATTCCCCCATGCTGAATACTGAACAGAATAATTTTTGTCTTCAGAGGATTTGTGCTTTTGCCTTCCCTCTGTCCCTTTTAAGCCTTCTGTGCTAAAAGAAATTCACTGCATGTGTGAATGTAGTGGTATCAACTCAAAAAAAGGAATTGGCTTCTCGTGGAACTCCTCTTCCTTGCTCTACCATTTCCAAGTGACAAGATGTGTGGCCATTTTTTGTCTGTTTCTCATCTCCCTTTTGGAGATCTTAACCCTGCTTTGCACCACTTTTATAGACCCAAACCCACATGGTTTTGATTTGGCAGAGAATGGCAGATTGCTAACAGAAAGGATGTGATGCTTGTTTTGGCATTTTGCTTGGAGTTTTTCATCTGCATCTCCTGTTGTGTCCCTATTGTGCTTGGTTGTAAACTAGAAACTATGCTCTGTGTTTTTTTTGACTGATAACAAGTCTCATGAGATTTGGGAATCCCATGAGGTTTAGTAAAGCCAAGTGCAAGGTGCTGCTGGAGTCCAGAAAGGGCCACCCAGTTGATCAGAGGGATGGAGCTCTTTTCCTGTGAGCAAAGGCTGAGAGAATTGGGTTTGTCCAACCTGGAGAAGAGAAGGCTTTGGCATGACCTAATTGCAGCCTTCCAGTACCTGAAAGGAGCCTACAAAAAACATGGACAGGGACATTTTACAAGAGCATGTAGTGACAGGGCAAGGGGGAATGGCTTTCAAAACCAAAGTAGGTTTAGATTAAGTATTACAAATAAATTATTTGCTCTGAGGGTGGTGAGGCTTTGCAGAGGAGCTGTGCATGCCCCCATCCCTGGAAGTGTTCAAGGCCAGGTTGGATGGGGCTCTGAGCAACCTGGTCTAGGGAAAGGTGTCCCTGCCCAAGGCATAGAACTACATGATCTTCAAGGTTCTTTCCAACATAGGCTATTCCGTGATCCTTGAGATGGGGCTGCCCTGATGACACTTCCTTTCTCCTCTTATTCAATTCACTTGAAGTAGACTTTTGGATATTTTTTCATTTGGCCTCTCACTCCAAAGCATTCATAAATCTGGGAGAAAATTAATGCTTATAGGTCCAATTCAATTTACATGAGACCTCTTTTATTGCCAGTACATAAGAGCTGAATTTTGTAAGTATCTGTATCAGTTTTAAACTTCCTTTACATTATTAGACTGGTAAAAAGATGACTAATGAATATTCACCACTGGTAAACTACAATGGGAGATTGAGTAGGAATCTTCATCTCTAAGTTACCTGTTTTTCAGTTGCTCCTATCTACAAAACAAATGTTCATCTCCCCCACCTCCTGCAAATCCTCTTATATCAGTTCCTATGCTAATCTTTTAGATATAATTTAGGTCGAGGTCAGCCATTTTCATGTTATGCAAAACATAAAAAGGCTTTGTGTCTTCTGGATTACATGTAGAACAGCTGATTTTGAAAAGTCCAAGTATCAGTTGCTTCATGGCTCTAATTTGGAATGGAAAACCAGAATAAAGAAAAGTAAACTACACTCACAGCTTCAGAGTATACTAAATTCATCCATTTTCTGCATATCTAGAGGTTTTGCTTTCAGTTTTTCCTTCTTCCTTGATTCTCTTCCAAGGAAAAGCTGAAACCAAGGCAGTAGCAAGAGGTGCTTTTGAACAGCGACACCTTTCCCAAAACATCATATTTCATGAAAAGCTGCTGTGGTTGCAAAACAGTCTTGAAAACATGAACTAAGTGTAACCTGGGCAGAGATGTCTGCTTAAGCTTTCACAGAGTCTGAAATAATAGCTCTGAGAGATGTGAGCCTCATCTCAACAGGGTGTTCTCTCATATGCCTTCTATTTTAAACTTGAACTTTCTCTACTCTTCCTGCTCTTCCAGGCAAGCAAGGTTTAGTCACTGCATGCAGTCAATTTACTCCAGTGACAAGGCATGTATTTACTTTGGGAAAGAAACCCTACCTATTTTTTCTCCAATTATGATAAAATGAAATCTAAGGGACCCAATGGTCCTATCTGCCAAGACAGACCCTAGTCCAAGTGGCTGGAATTGCATGGTAGATCAGCTTGACAGGCTGCCAGACTACTCCTCTGTCTGCAAAAGTGGCAAGCATCAGCAGCTTAAGAGAAGAGAGAAATAAACACACACTAGACTTATAAAATATTTATTGTAATTCAAAATACAGATTTACTGAAATCCCGTGGTTTTTTGGAGGCAGGGTGTTAGGGGTTTTTTTTGGTTTTTCTTCTTTCTTGTACACCTCAAATGGAAATTTTCCACAAGTAAAATGTCTCAATATTTGGATAAACATCTGATCCAAATTCAATCTTGTTAAAGTATTGGCCATTTTTTTGCAGAAGAGACTTTCTGTGTGCTTTACAGTAGGTCTGGGGGGAGGATGGAGGGCAGAAGGGAGGCAGGCAGAAAGACAGAGGTGCAGACATGACTGTGGTTGTGCCCCATGTCCTTCTTATTTTTTTGGTCCTGTAACATCCCTGGGTGCTGGATGCTTTGCTAGAGCAGACATGGGCATTGCTCTGTCTCTCCTGGCTCTTTAGTCCAGGCTGATCCCACCAGAGAAGTTCAATTTAACAGTGGGTGAATTAACACTGTGAGGGCCTCTCCTGAGTGAGGGCACACAAAAATCCACATTCAATTTTTTTTATTTTTTCCTAAAAACCCCCTGAGCTACACAAAGTGTGTTGTTATATATTAAGGATACAAAGCCCCAAGCAATTTCATTTACTTCAGTGGGAGTTGCAAATACTGGCTGCTAAAACATAGCCAAAAATTACCACAGAATGAGGACTGGGAAAGCAAGTACTTGAAACCAAGAAAATCCCCAAGCTAAGGTTACTGCTGCAACATTCAGTTCCTTTTGTTGCACATCTATAGGGTTTATTATTGGCTAATCTATGTCCTGTGAGGTGTGTAGGATGTGCAGTGAAGCCAAAACAATATTGGTTTGGAGAAGTTAATATTTGTAATTTCCTGACTTTTGAATATTTGATTTTTCAGCCCCAGTAATGCACTAATGCTGTTTTATGTGTTTAATATATAATTGGCTTGAATTTTTTTCATCCTTTCAACTGTTGATACGATGATTAGCTTCTGGAGGAAGAGTGAAAAGAGTGACGTTTTTTCTTTGGCCCAGTACCACAGATTCTATTTTATGCACTTTTTCATTGCAGTGTTACTATGTTGGTGAGTGAAACTTGGTGTAGGTGGGAATTTGGCTGCTCAGTGCCTCTCAGATGAATGAGACTTGGAAGCCTCTCAAGGACGGTGTTATTTTTATTTCCTTTCCAAACTCGAGGGAAGCACTCGAAGATTGAAAGCTTTTTACGTGTGTTTACAGGACGGTGGGTTTGCTCCAGCCGTCCCCGCTGCACCAGCTCTTCAGCAGTTTGGGACAGCGTTTGTTCAGCACTCGATAAAAACAAAAGCTAAGCAGATTACAGCAGGTTAAATTAACATTTATGACCTTTAGTACGAAAAGCTCCACTTCCCTGCTGCGCATAAAGAACGCGAAAGGGCCGCTACGATGTGTCAGTGCCCTCACGAGCCGGACCCATCCCCGGAGCGGCTTTAGCGGGTGGAGGTGCCCGTGAGGGGACACATGACGGTCCCCGCGCGCGGCCCCGGCCCACCTGCCGGGCCTCGGGCGGCCTTCGCAGCGCACCTGCCG
>WBNO01017561.1:0-24728 GCA_013400575.1 Peucedramus taeniatus | reverse complement strand
GAGGCCCCGACGCCGGTCGGGCTGTGCCCGCTGAATGGGGCCTGTGCGGGGGTGGCAGCGCGGTCCCGAGGCCGCCGGGCCCAGCGGAGCTGCCCGCAGTGCCCCTGCCCGCCGTGGGCCGAGGCTGATACAGGCATCCCTACAGGAGATCACAGAATTGTCAGGGTTGGGAGGGAGCTCTGCAGATCATCCTGTCCTCTCGCCTTGCCAAGGCGGGGTCATGTAGAGCAGGTGACACAGGAACGCTTCCAGGTGGGTTTGGAACGTCTCCAGGGGAAGACTCGACCAATGTCCTTGGGCAGCCTGTTCACTGCTCTGACACCCTCAGTGTAAAGAAGTTCTTCCTCACGTTCAGGTGAAACTCCTCGTGTTTTAGCTTGTGGCCGTGGTGGTTGCAGACCACCCTTCTGCCATTACGGCACGGGAGGAGCAGAAGAGGTTCTCTGGGTGTTGGGGAGCACTGCTGTCCAGGCTGCCCTCCGGCAGGGCCGCTGCTCTCGTGACATTGAAAGCGACAAGATGTGACACGCGGGGTTCGGCAATTGACAAAAACAGCTCCGTGTCTCTACGCGCTGAGCAGGCTGGCACCGCGGAGCTGGCAGGGAAACGAGAGACGAGAGACAGGCTCACAATTCTCAGATTAGTTTGACACATTTTTGACACTTCTGAGCGTAGTGGGATGTGAAGAGTAAACTTAGAAGCATTTTCCTGCAAAAGCAGTTTTGGAGTACTACAGTGAAAGACAGAAGGCAGTATTACTTCAGAGACCTTTTTTGAGTGTAATTCATCGAGGAGTTGAGTTAGAAGCACTCATTTGGTGATTGTAACACAAACTGATTCATATTAAAAAAACCCCAGCCTGAGAGGATAAGCCCAAGGCCTAAGCTAGAGCAATGTCATGGGTAGATGTCATTTCTTTTAAATGAAGGATTTTTGTGGTTCAGTTTTCTAGGTGACTCAACCAAGCACAGTCTTATCAGTTTCATTCTGAACCTGCTCACCAGCCAGAGGAGCAATGCACAGTTTAACACCAGAGTAAATCTCCAGTGTCCTGGGTTATGCTGTTGTAACTCAGACCAGAATGTCATCTCCTATACACAGGATCAGTGGATACAGGATTTCCCCAACAAAATGCTTTAAAATGCAAGGAAAGAGTGTGATATGGGCAGGTTATGTCTTCATAATCTGAATTAGACTATAATTGTGTATCTCAATCGATGATGGTGCTGAGGTCAGTGAAAGCATGCACTGAATCAATTAATTTGTGACAGCTGAGTTTTTCCCTGGCTCAGCCTTTGGATTTCATTCAGAACTTTATTTAAAGAAACAACAATGTTTTAATTTGCTGTATGCTTTATGTGAAGCATTCTAGAAACCTGGACCCTCAGTGTAATTGTTTGTTGCTGTTTTTTTTTTTGTTTTTTTTTTTTTTTTTTTTTGGGGGTGGGGGGGTTTCCTATGCCTAAATCTCCATCTGATTTCAGTGGGAGTGTTACACAAGACAGGAGTTCCAGTGTGAGCCTTTTATGTGGTTAAACAGATAATTGATACGGGTGCGGTTATACCGCTTGTTTTTAATATAAATAGCAGTGTGCTTGGTAGGCAGAGAGGGGTGGATGGTATGGTAATGCCATATAGACCTGTTTCAATGAATATGTAGCTTGGGATTAGGTTGAGTGTTAATTGCTGTTGGCTCATGCAGTTTGTTATTATCATCAGGTGGAAGAGGCGCCGGCCGTCACACGCAGCTGCCCTTGATGGCTACCGCAGAGAGGGAGGCTCTGTCTTCCTGGCTAGCTCGGGCTTGTGTCCATCCCCAGTCAGTGCACTCACGTTGGCTCTCGCAGTGATTCATGCCTGAGGTTCGGGCTTGTGTCCATCCCCAGTTAGTGCACTCACGTTGGCTCTTGCAGTGATTCATGCCTGAGGTTCAGCCTTTGGAGTCCCAGCTGGTGATCAATATCTGGTGAAAGAGGAAGCCAAACGGTTCTCGGCCTTGGGGTGATAATCAGGTGCATTTAAAGGACAGTGGCTAAACACAGGGAATTAAAATGGAAGTCTAATGATGGGCTGTTCCTACTCAGTAGAAATAAGACATAGCTTTAGAAAAGGCTGCCTGCGAGTCCATTAATGTTGCAGATTGATTGATTGATTGATAAGGATCTTAGTAGCTCTTTTTTCTCAACTGTTAAGTGAGGTATGGTGGAGTGACTTAAAGGCTATTTGATATATAAGGCAGTGACAATATCACATAAATAAATCACACTGTTTAGCTTGTTTACCTTTCTTATTGCTTTCTTAAGGCTGTATAGGGAAATACGACTGTTTGGTTCTTCCTTAGAAGAAGAGAAGAACCAAAATCTGAGTACTACTTTTGAGTACTAATTTTACTATTTTTTCTTTAATCTGAGTACTTATTTTTTTTTAATGATGTTTTAATTCTATTTATTATTCTACCAAAAGAATGGAAAGGATATAACAGTAGAAATAAGATCTGAAATATGTATATGATAATTGGTTGTGTTTGTTTCTTCCAGGGAAAATCCGGAACGTACCTTTGATTTGGTACTGAAAGTAAAATGCCAAGCTTCAGAAAATGAAGGTAATACAAATATATACAATATAATACAATATATAAATATCCTGTGCTATGATATTTATATAGAGAAATGAGAGCTGGAAAAAAAAATACTTGGCATCCCAATCTAGTGTTATTTTATACTTTGAATTGCTTTTGGACTGAGATTGTGTTAGAATGTGCCTATGATTATTTTATTGCTTTTTGAAATCTATTACTTTGTAGTTGTTTTGCGGTTTTGCTATGTTTTCATTTTAGCTGTTGTAAAAATATTTTTGTTCTCCATGATATATTTGCAAAACTTGGACTTGAAATGTATTTTCTACTCTTAAAATGTTGCTTTTGTGTAAGATTTAATTTTAGAAGAACAGTTGACTCCTGTCTATCAGGGGAATGTTAATTTTGATCAGTGTGATAGAGAGAAAGTAAATTATTTTCTGAAAAACAATAGGAAGAGACTTCCTTTGTAGCTCATGTTTGGCAGCTGCCTTGGTTTGCTGCACCATACAAACAGCAATGAGAACTGCCTTGAGCCTGTATCAGCCGTCACTTTCACATCTCTATAAATACGAGGTAAAAGAGATGTAGTAGCGCAAAACTTGTCTGAGGGAGGCTTTTTTTTTTCCTCTTGGGTGAAAAGAAGATGGGCTTTCCAGTACTGAAATTCAAGTGACCTCTTTAAAGTCCACTGGGGGATCTCGGTTCATGTTCTCATCCGAGGTTGTTGGCCTTACAAAAGCAAAGGGAGAGGAGGAGGCTTGTCGGGGTTGTATTGTAGTCTGTTAGTCTGTGACAGCTGTGTCTTAATCACAACTGTAAAAACAATAAAATACATCTTAAAATAGACTATATTTCTTATCCTACTGTGTTAATGGATACTGTATCCAGAGTTTACTACTTTAACAAGAAGTTTATAGCTCCAAACTATTCCTTTCCTTTTTTATATTTCAGACAGCATTTCTGTTAGTGTGAGTCGTAGGAATGTGCCAAATGTGTTTGGAAAAAAACCCATTTTTGTTGAAGCTAAACAACTGTAGTTCTTCAGGTCTTTTAATTATTTTTGTGACCAGCCAGCATCCTCCAGTTTATTGCCTGCTTTTTTGATTTGCTGTTGGTATTGTCAAAATTAGGCAAATCGGGTGGACTTTCCTAACTCTGATCATTGTTGTGGCTTGTATCACGTGGCACTCTGCCTTCTTTTCTTTCCCTTTTGCAGTTTTTGCCTTAGTGATTTCATAGATGATGTCTGCAAACCCTGCTTGGCTACTTGACTTTGGATCTGTTCCTCCTTGCATTGTACTTTTAGTCTCTGCCTCCACCCAGTATCCCTTCCCGGGGGCCTGTTCATGTCTTGGCTTAGGCCCAGCTTCAGGCTGCAGGTTTTATTCCCTTTCTTCCTTTCCCCCCTGGGAGCTAGACTGTTCGTAGCTCTTCCAGGTCTTCATCTTGAAATCTTGAAAAGTGTGGGTTTTTTTTCTTCTGTGATCAGAACATGGATCTATGTCCTTTTAATTCCTTTTATCTTCTGTTTGACTTCTCATTTTTCTTGTGCATCTTTCTGCCACTGCTGCCATAAGAAACCACTTCTCATCTCTGTCAATGACCACCTACATCTGAATTTTGGTCGCAGGCACTTCCCTTGCTTCTCTTGGTTGATAGTTTTAGCTGTTTATCTCCTCTCTGGAGAGGAGCATCTTTAAGAAATCTGTGTGTCTCCTTGCACTGTGATACAAGTTAATATGGAGACTGAGTTTGTTACTATGTTGTGGTTGCATTCTCTACTAGTCCCCTTTTTGTCACAATCCCTTCTACACTGTGTGGGCTCAGTTGCTCTTGGTTCATGGGGTGGGCAAAGATAGAAAGGAGGTTTCATACCAGTAATTTTTTGGAGTCTGCAGTGTGTAACTGGTGTGGGCCTTAGGGGTCTTTAGCTGGCCTGGAGCTTGTGTTGATTCTTGCATGCATCCACAGATCAGGACAAAAGTACAGTCCCTTTTGCCAATCTAACAGTGCTGGCTGAATATTCCAGTTACCATCCTGTTGTACTTGGTGACCCATCTGGGATTTGTTTTAATGTCTTTCATATCATATCTAATTCAGATAACAAACTCACTCCAGTGAGGGCTTGACATCATATTTACATATGATTATGTATTATTACATATGAGCACAGTGATGTATCAAATTAATATATCTGAATGTTAAAGTTATCTAAAGGAAATTCACAAGGAACAAAAGTGTATTGTCTTCACTGCCACTTTAGAAATGGAGCACAGGGCTTGTCATGCAAAACAGGGAGCTTTCAAGGTTGTTTTATTATAAGGCCTAACAAATTTGACAGTTACCCTGTATTGTAGGTCTTGCCTTTAAATAGATTTTCATGCTAGGATAATCTTTTGAATATATCATACTTGAAAACGTGATCCATTCACCTGGTTCTTTGCTCATGCCTCTTTCTTTCTTATGAAAGAGATTTGTGTTTAAATAGGGGCTTTCTGCCTCGCATCCCATCTGCTCCTTGTACTTGATCCTGAAGCTATGTCAGGACTGAATTTGTGACATCACTGTCACCAGTGTTGCCGTGGAAATATCAGAGCCACAAAATTATGATCTCCCTGCATGAGTGAGCAGCAGGAGAAGCCGACTTAGGAGCGAGGAAGACCTTAATGTGACCTGTGTATCTCTAAGCTTTTTCTTTTCAAGCTTTGCTGTAGTCTATGTTCCCCTGTATTTTAATTTCCATGTGCCAATGTTCTAGCAAATCAAAATGAAGGTGGTGTTACTGCATGTGGAGCTCTTACTAAGATATTTTTATGAGGATGCTAAATGCCTGCAACAATGTGACATGATTAAGAATTTTGGTGTTAAAATTGTTTAACATTTTTGGAAAAGAATTTTTTCATAGCTTCTTAATTATAACATAGCTCTCAAGGAATACCAGTTTTTCAGACATCACATTGTCCTAGGACTGTTCCAACTATTAAGGATCATACGTACACGAAATGCAACAGCATATAATTTCTTACATGTGTTAAGAAATCTGTTCTTCAATTATTCCACTAATTCTTTTCAACATAGGTGTTTACATTGAGTAGAAACCAAAGAGATTTCATGTAAGTTAGTATGAATTTATCACTTCATGTTTGGTAGGTAGCTCTTGAATTGGTTACAGGCTCAGTTGTGCTAGCATGTATTTATTTATAGGTGGATCAAAATTTTGTTTCCCACTGGATGCCTGGTTTCTGGATTTTTTGTGATTGAAGAGTAGTTTACATACTTGAATATTTGTTACTCTGTTTTAAGCTACAGGAATGCACAGTAGCATTGCTAGAACGGTGATCTTCCAAGCCTTTCCTCAGGCAGGAGAGGAGAAAAAGGATACTCTCTACTTAAATATTCTCATAATTCCCTCAACAGTTTAGGATATATGCTTACTGTATTTTCAGAGTAGATCTCCAAAGAGGAGACAAAACCCTTAAGAGCAACATCAGACTGTAGCCCAGATCATAACTTCGAGTCCTTTTCAATGCTGAGGGTAGTAAACATCAATTAGTAACTAGTTGATGTGATAACTTTTACTTAGGAGAATTCATAACCTGTTTCTCACAAGACTTTTGAGATGAATTAGCTTCTGTTCAGCAGAGTTTGCTGAGTGACTGGGACAGAAGTGCTAAGCTATTCTAACAGCCTGGTATTTGTTAATTGTGAATTTGGCTTGCAATGTGAGTAGCACCTTACAGAAAAAAGTTTTACACTGCCTTCCAGGCAGTTGCATATTTTTGTAATTCTTTTCTGTGTTACTCCTTAATGAACAGCAAACAAGAAATAGCAAAAATGTGTGCCCAGTTTAATATCAGCAATGGGCCTTCTGTATTAAATTTTCACTTACAGACCCATAGGGCAGCTTGATAACAGATATTATCAAAACTTCTGTGTTATTTTAAGGACAAGAATTGCTCTTTAGCTTTAGGGTGAAAAGTTTTTTGCGCTTCAGGCTGAATTACCCTTACTGGGTATCAGGAGTAAAGCAATGCTTCAGTTGTCCTAAGTGCACACTCTTACATAACGCTATTGCTCAACACCTGCACCTACAGCAGCTTAACTCTTCTCCTGGCACTCTTTTGTCCCTTGAAAATTACACTGCAGCTGGCACTGGGAGATGGGCTGGAGCCTAGGAATTGTCTGAACAAAGCTGTCTGCAGTTGTTTTTTTTGCCATCCAGATCCTTCTATCATGAAAAGTAAATTTCCACAGGACATGTCCAAATTAATAGTGCCATTATAATCTCTGTGAGGAGTGTAAATATATATATTTATCTGTGTATCTATGAGTACACAAATGTGTACAGGTTGTGCATACACACCTCTAAGTCTGAGCTGTGGGTTTGAGTTAAATGGGCAGAGATGAAGCTGGCAATTTAAGTCAATCTATAAATTTTATATCCTGTGCATTGTTTCTATTAAAATTGGGTTGCGGATGCAAAAGGCAGTGCAGATGCAGCAGCCAGCAGTAGAAAAGCAATGTGCAACAGCTTCTGTGAACATAAAATCTTCAGCATTTCTGTCCACAGTTTCCCAAGAAGATGACTCAGATTGGTTTCAGTGTGGTTAAGAGAGTGCTACTTGCTGCACCTTCTTTTTCTTTGATAATAGCACATTAAAAAACAACAGAAAGGCTCCTCGGAGGCTGCAGGTAAATCCAGAAAAGTCAACCACTGAATTGTGGTTTGGGTCTAAAGCAGTCCTGACTGTTAAAATTTGACTTGAAAACACTTTTAAAGTACCAGTTTGTCTTCTGTCCAATCTAAGAATAATTGTTGAAACACCCTTGAAATTTGCTTGCTTTGTCTCTATTTCTTTTTTAAATGCTAAGAAGTCTTATATAGCTCTAGGGCTAGATAGTGTGATTTTCAGAGAAGGTGTTAAGTAGATTGTGTTGAATTGCATGAATAACTCCTATAGTTTATTTTGCCTCTGCCCGAATAATAATAAATCTTAGTGATGTGTGATCACTAAATGATTTTTCTTTGAAGGGCCTTTTATTCATTAAATTCTCAAGAAAAAGCCACAAATCCAGTTTAATTGTGTGGTGGTAGAGTTAAAAACTGTATACATTAAGTCCAGGAATTAGTTTAGAAATGCAAAATTCTTTGTATGAGGTTTGATTGCTCTCTGTTAAGGCACTAACAAAATATGTACATCCAGAAAGGTCCCAATTCCAAAACCAAATTTAATGCAGTTGGTAGTTTTGTCCAAGGGTAATCTGTCTTGCTTTAGTAAGGTTTTGATTTAGTCTTCCAAAGCTGCCCATAGGATTGTGGACAGAGCAAGCACCACTTTTTCTTCTGTTTTTTCTTCACTCCAGAGAGTTGTTTGTTAACCACATAATGTAAGCCACTGGGTGTAACATGCTGATCAAGATAACTTCTTTCCTCTGCTCTACATTTTTTTTGTACAGCATCTCTTGAACCTGATGAAAAAGATAATTCTATCAGTGTAATACATGAAGGCTCTACATAAGAGCGGTTAAAACTTGTGATGCAGTGTTTATATACTGTTAACCTTTTCCCTGTTGGTTTTAGCTGGAAGGGTACTAAATAAGTACTGGCCCACAGAAGGTTAGGTTTCTCTACTTTTTTAAAACATGCTCTGTTCTTCAGGTGAATATGGAGAGCTATTATATGTTGCTATGAACTAGATAAGGTTTTTTTAAGTATCTCATTTATGTGTATATTTTAAGTCTCAGATACTGTATTAACATATTAGAATTTTTCAACTGGTAAAATGTCATTTGAGAACGTTGGATATCTGCTTATAGTCTTAGCTTAGATGCAATTTTTGTGTATTAGGAAAAAAAACCCCTGTTTTTATATTCTTGAGAAGTTTCATTCAGTTTAACATCCGCTTTCCTGCCCCCCTGCCCCAGCTCATTAACTCTTATGTTATTTAGGTTAGTGCTACTTCCCTGTAGTGGTTTCTTGCTTTTCTGTTGAAATTTTGAAGCTAAAAAGGACATTTAATCTAGCCTGGTTTCTCTATAGGATTGATTGATGAGGAGAAGGAAATATCACAGTCTTTTGTTGGGGGTTATGTAAATGCTTTGAAGACAAAAGCTGGTAGTATATGAAAAACAGGTAGAGCCTCACTTGTGTCCTTTAGACAAAACCAAGGAGTATAAGCCAGAGTTTGGCTGAAGTTCTCTAGTGTACAAACACCAAGCATAGTTGTAAGTCCTTCATAAATTATAATCTTTAAACCCTCCACTTGTAGCTAAATGAGTAATTTCATTGTGTTCAAATTTCTGGCATTTAATTGGAAAGCCCCTGAGGGTATGAACAATGTCTTCTGTGTGTTTGGACTGTCACTAGCACAGAGTGGGTGTTGGAAAATTACGAACAACAAAACCAATTAAGACAAGAATGATTTTGCATCTAAGATAAAGATTGGCATTTTGATGCTTTTTACCTTTTCCTTCTGTTCTCCAGAGAATGAGAAATGCAATGTAGTCTCTACAGCATTCAGATTCTCCACAGATGCATAAATGTGGAAGAAAATGTTGCTACTTTTTGGTGTCTCGTTTCCTACAAATCTGTTTTTTTCCCCCAATCTCCAGAGATTCTTGGATGTATGTGTAATTTGGAGGTGGGTGCAGATATGTGTGTGTGGGAGGGGAGGGGGTGAGAGCTGCTGAAGAAATAGGTCAAGGAAGCCCTTTCTCCTATCTTGCCTGCATTCTTTACCAGGGTGAAGAGACCTCAGTGGGGAGGGCCGACCCTGCTCCCCAGCAGCCAGAGGACAGTCCTGGGAGGAGTGGCAGGCTCTGCTCTACTGCAGAGATTCCAGCTGCAGTAATGTGGGGGCAGGCACTGTGCTATCAGTGCTGGTGGAGATGAATTATTCCCCTGCAGGCACTTGCCCGGCTGTGTCAGTTTTTCATGTAATGCCATATGCCACTTTCAGCAGTGTAATCGGGTTTTGGGCAGTGAAATTATAAGGGAAAAACTTGATGAGTTAAGGAATACAAATACTAAGCTGGTGTAAAAAGGATTTTGTATAAAATTGAGTAGCATGAACAAACTAGTATTAGTATAACTAAATATAAGTTGAAAACAGCAATATGTGTAATGTAGTCAATCAATATGAAAGTTGACATTCTTGTGCATTTTTCAAATTTAATTTTAGTTTCATTTTAGTACTTCACTATTTGAGATGGCTGCCTGGGGGATAGTTTGTGGGCTTTTAAATTGCTTGCATTCAGAAGTGTTAAGAGTTTGCATATTTTCCTAAGCTAATGTCAGCATGCTGCAGCCCTCCCACACACTGAACAGCCAGCCCATCGTACACAGAGATTTATCTTTCTTCAATAAGATATTTTATGCTGCTTGCTCTCTTCATATATAGGGTAATGATTTTTTTTTTTTTGTTTGTTTGTTTTTTAATATTCGGAGGATTTAAAATCTGCTGAAAAAACTTTGAAAACTGGTTAAACTTCCAAGGTTTAAAATGTATTTTTTTTTTCAAAGCTGTAAGACACTTCTGTCTACCACTAATTTGAAGAGGCTGAAGTGTAGGGTTTCCTGTCTGGTTAACAAAAATAGATTTTTAGTTCTTTTTACTTTACCACTGAAGATATTATCTGGAGAATGGCAGATATGTGTAGATGCACATGCTCATCATCTAACTGTTGAAATAGATACTTCTGTATATAAAAAAGAGAAAACATTATCAGGGCTACAAAGGGAAGAGTTACATAAGTGTTTGTGAAGGGCTTAAAACCCCCTGAAGCCAAGTAAAGTGCTATTTTCATTCCTTAAAGTAACATAGTA
This sequence comes from Peucedramus taeniatus, assembly GCA_013400575.1. NCBI lineage: Eukaryota > Metazoa > Chordata > Aves > Passeriformes > Fringillidae > Peucedramus > Peucedramus taeniatus. Next base: position 14,325 of record WBNO01017561.1, on the reverse strand, counting down.
AGAGCAATTTGAGCCTAGCATTTCTTTGCAGCTAATATGTTAAGAGTCTATATTTTTCATGGCAGGCTGATGTGTGATAACTCCAAGATCTTGATAAAAACATGATATTTACAGGCAAATACTTAGGATGGAAGATTCTATGTGACTAACAAATAAAGTAATAAAATGCTGAAAACATTAACTTCTGATATTTGCCTTTAATATTTTTCCATGTATTTTGGAGAATTGTAGCTTTATGAACTGAATAATTTGGGTGAACGAAGACTTTTTATATTTTGTGAATCTGGTTTAGGAGAAAATTTTAAAACTTAGTACTGAACTTTATTTGGAAAAAAAGAAGAGAAAAAGCAGAAGTTTAGAAAAAAGGCTTGAACAAGATTTTGGGTGTGGTATCTGTGCTTCCTGCACTGGGAAAGCCAAGGCAGCAGTTTACAGTCATACTGTGTTCCTTTGCAAAATTCTCAATCCTTGTTTGGAAGGTTTTGTCCAAGTGTTAAACCCTTAATTAGAAACAAGGTTCGAACAACGCCCTTAGATTATGTTTCCTGAATCTGGTTTCTTTACACATTGGAATGGGTATTCAGATGTAGATGAGAACCTAGCTAAAATTAAAAACTTGTGTCTGAAAAGAGCGTATTTGTTAGATTTTCTCTGGGACATATTTTTAAAACTTTGTTGGTTAATGGCAAGTTTGATCATCATAGAGGTGTGATTGTCATAACCAAGGTATTTTGCCATAAGTGGTTTAACACTGCATTGTTCCTTGAACTCAGAGCCATAAAATGACACAAATATTTCCTGTTCATCTGACTTTAGATGCTGTTCAGTATCAAGGGTTCTATTTGTTGTGCCACTTGAACCTGTATTAGAGCACATACAAATTTGTTGTGTTGTCATTGTGTGGATGGGGTGAAATGTTTGCTCTTGGGAGGAGGCAGTTCTTTTGCTGTGTCAAAGGGCTAGCTAAATGCAAAAATCTGCTGTCTTAGTAGTTAAATACTGGATGCTAAATATTGAGTTTAACTGTATTGAGGTAGTTTCACTTGACACAGAGAAACCATGCTGATAATGATTATAGGCACGGCATTATTTCCTTCAGAAGTTACAAAGAAAAGCTTAACATTTTAAGGCAGTTGTTTCCAGGAATGAAATTGAGTTGTTACAGAACAGTGATACTTTTTATGTCCTCAGGTTAAGATGCAGTAAAAAAAAAAAAGTAAGAGTGGTTTGTGCTACATTGACTATGTTTGTGTTCTGTTTAAATGCAAAGTAAGAAAAAGTAGCAGCATAAAGGTAAAGGACAAGGTTTGTGTGGTGATTGCAAACTTACCTAGAAATCTGGAAGTCTATCATGAGTTTGAAATAATGGAGTGAAACCACTGTGCCTTTAGAGTCAAGAGGGAAACAGTTACTGAACATAGTCTTGCTGGCAGGAGCTGATCCTTTATGCATCCTTTTCCCATCTTCTGGAGGTCATTTGGCTCCTGTGTTTGCTGTTTGTGTTTCACTTCAGATAGCTGGCACTGCTAAAAGCATGTCAGGGAAGCATCCTTCCTGCTTCTGGTGGCACCTGGCAGGCTGGCTCCGTGGGCACGCTCGCCATCCAGCTGCTGGGGCTGCCACTGGAGCTGACAGGAAAAGTTCATTATGCAGCTCACATAGGGATTTTCATACCATTCAGTGTAGCATTGGCTGTTGATTCGTCTCTTAGTGTTGATTTCAAGTATTTCAAGTATTTCAATACAGTAAATGTATTGCCAGTTCAGGAAGCTCAACACAGCTAGGTATGCCCTTACTCTGTCCTACTATCTTCCTCTTGGCTTTGTGTTGGAATCTATCTGGGTTTTGTTAAACTCTTGTCCTGTTTTTGAAGAAATAGGTTTGACAAAAATGGTGGTTATTCCCAGTTTTTCTGTTCACAACAAAATTTAGTTATTAAGAAAAAACCCACATACTCAAAGTTAGATCCCTGTCACCTGTGGGCACTTTGAAGCGCTGTAGATTTGGAGATAGATTAAATTTTCATTTTGTATAAACAAAATTCTGGCTAAAGACCACAATTTTACTGAATTAGTATCATGCAGTAATTCATAGAACTGAAAAGAGTTGACAGTGTTGTGACACAGCAGAGGAAATTCTGACAATTTTGTGTTCAGGAAAGACTTTTGCTGGTATTCATCCTCTAGGTGCCTTTTCCCTGTAAGAATACTGCCAGGTTAACAAGACTTCAGTTTCCCAGTAGCTGGTGAACTCTTGCTGTCACACCAGAGGAGGCTGTTATGTCAGGGGTTCTGTGCCAGGACAAGTAAAGCTTCCTGACACCGAAACTGAGTTAGGTGAGGTTCTGAGCATTTGGTTTCAGTTTCAATCAGGCATTTTTAATTGGTGTATCTGAGTGAACCTGTTTTCGATTCTGGGAATGGGCATGTTGCATGCAATGTAAGTATGTGTTTCTATCTGCTTTAACTTGAGTTTGGAGCCCTCTAGCACCTTACTAGTTCTAGTCTAAAAATGCTTTTACAAGTGTCAGACAAGAAAAAAATGTCAGAACTAGCATGTGTAATTAATAAGTAAGGAATTTATGAAGAACTTCTTTTTTCTTGTCTTGATATAATATGCTGTATTATACAAAGAATGATTTGAAGGATATATTCTTTTGCATTCTGGTTGTGATGTTAGAAATCAGTACTATGACACTGCTTGACCAAAAAAAAGCTTGAGATGACCACCCCTTAAGTGCCTGGGTGAAAACATTTTTCATTGGCAATAAAAACATTGATAAACTAAAGCCTGTCTTAAACTGCGTGGCAGCTAGTGATGGTGTCTCTCTTCTTTTTAAATAAACAATTTTGTGTGATGTTACTGGGCACTGACACATACAGCAGAGTGTCACTGAGAGTACTTGTCAGGTCTTGCAGTCCTTGGAGGGAATTTGCATTGTGTTTTCAGCAGTGAGCAAAGCAGAAATCATCTCAGCTCCTGATATTGGGGAAAGTGATGAAGGACCAGGTAAACCAAATCAAACAATAATAAAAAGAAACTAAATGACCAGAATTTTAAGTGGAAGTGAAGGAAGATGATTTTTTTGAAATAAAAAGGTAGAGAATTGTGTTGCCTGTGGTCAACAGAGCTCTTGAAGCCAGTAAATCCATGAGGATGGACAGATCCCAAGCACTTGCTCTGTAATTGCTGGGGAGCATGAACTTTGTCTGCTTATATATGATCTGCTTTGTGCAGTTTAAATAGATCAGGAAGATCTGAAACTGCAGCATGCACTGAAGCTCTAAAAAGAGAAAAATACTTTGCTTCCAGCCCAAAATTATTTCAGTTCAATCTGTGGGTTTGCCTGACCCTCCTGATGTGGGTTTGCATGTCTCTCAGCTTTTGAAACACTGATTTTCTCTGCATTTCCCAGAAAACTTTGTGGTAACAACATTTGCTGTAAGAAAACCCATCTCTGTGGCTTCTCTTATCTGAGTGTTTTGGTTGGTGACGCTTTCTATGGCTGCTGGACTTTCACAAACTGGAAAATACCCTGTGTGGTAATCTGTGTGAAAATAAGGATACCTTGTTCTGAGATGTTCTCTGCAAAAGGAGAGTACCCAGTAGAAATTTTAGCTTTCTGGTGAACAGTGGCTGTACTTCATACACTCTCCAACTTTTAAAATATTGTAAAGGAGAGAGAAGTACTGACTATAAAAATTGGAATGCGTATTCAGTCACTTCATAAATAAGATGTGGCCTAGGATTGCAGAATGATCTATGCATTCAGCAGTTAACATCATCATTAATGACTTTAGTAAAAGAGCCTGGAATTAATTCAAATTAGGACTGTTGCAGAAGTGCTCATTGCAGTTGTACTGTAGCATGGATTTAGAGCCAATCTGTGTAAAGTAAATACATACCCTTAGTAGATTCAGTTCCAGGTTTCTGCTGAGAACATAACTGGGCTCTATATGGAAAATCAGAATTTCTCACATTATGTCCTAGGAACATAATGGGATTTTATGATCTGATAAAAGAACAGTGTTTGTTTTGTGTCTCACCATGTACACTCCTCCTTTTATCTTAATATGACAAGGAAGCTTGATAGTGGCACATAGTACTGGGGGACTTCTGCTACTGGAGTTCTGCTTCTGTGTATTTTAACACTAGAAATTATTCATCTAAGCGTGACCAGTATGTTTTAATTGTCAGCACAGCTTGAAATATTCATCTTTCAGGAGCAAGACAAAAAGTCTTGCTAGGACAGAAAGTGCCAGAACAGCATAAACAATATTTGCAAACAATGTGATGTTTTGAAGTGCTTTGTATGCAGAGAGATCAAAGTGGGTTTGGTCTTTTCTTTCTTTGCTTTGCTTTGTTTTAAGACCTATATTTAGTTAATGTTGCTTTGGGTATGTAGAACAGTATATATTACTTAGCAGAGCAGTTAGTATAGCAGCTTTGTGCTTATGCATTGAACACAATGCAAATCATGAAACAGATACAGATTGCTTAATCTGAGATTAATGTTAAAGTCAAGTGTTACAGAAACTGAGAAAGTGCCTTTCTATTAATCAGTGTTCCAGAACCTTATTTTTTTCAATTCATAGCAGTATGTATTCAATTCATATATTTAATAGGAATGTTAGAAGTCCTGTCACATTTGTAAACCAAAAAGAAATTATAGTGTATGTTATCATAAATTAATATTCTTTTCAGAGAGCAATATTGATCCATTACAAGAAAATAGTATGTTTTGAAAACAAAAAAAAATCAAATTTGAAATATATATCAATCGTTCTAAAGTCTAATTAACATGTAATGTTCTTACATGGTTCACCAACATTTATGGAGACTTTTGTTTAACTTCACAGGGTATTAACTAGATGTACTGGAATATTGCGAATATGCAGGGTTAGGCAGAGACAGTTTTTGTTCCAGGTCTTTGAACACCAGTGGCCAAGAGAGATGAATTTGAAATCAATGTTTTCATTAGGTTCTTCGTAAGAAAGTGTTTACTACAGAGCAGCATTGGAAAATAGTGTTTTGTTGAGATCTCCTAATTGACTCCTCTAATCTGAAATTCTTAAAAAATTCTAATAGAATTTTTAGTTGTCATCAGATAAAATATGTGAGCAGTGAAATAAGAATTCTCCTTCATATGTAGCTGTGTTATGGGCATTGATAGAATGCACAGATGTGGGGGTAAAATCTGCTTTATGTACAATGGACTGCAATCCTCCCCTGTAGAACTATCTGTGCTTAGAAAACTGATCACATACACTAGAGGTAAAGTAGTCCAAAACACAGTGTTGTACAGGATGCCAGCCAGATCTGGTCTTGAATAGCGCTAAGTCAACAAAGAAAAGCACTTTATAAACAATAGATGAAATATCCTTCTAACTTGTGGCTGGATAGCTCAGTAGTTATTAATAGGATACGAAATCTTTCAGTTCTGGAATATGTTTACAGAGCTCCAGAGCTCTGATATTTTCTTCCTTCTTCTTGTGAGTGTCTTGTTATTGTCTTTGCTTCCTCCTTTGCATGTGTGAGATTTATGTTTTCATTTGACTTAGCAGTGCTAAGGGAAAAGGAAGAAAATACCCCCAACATTTTAAGGGCCATACATAAACCTTGTTGGATTTTGCCTTGTTCAGCCAAACAGGGGAAAAAATGGTTCCACAAAGGTAAAACACATCCTCTGCTTTAGTTGGAAGTGCAAGCGCCAGTCACCATGAAGAGTCAAAAGCCTGGGTCATGCTGCTGAAAGCTTGGGTGATGCTTTACTGTGGGCCACATCAAGGAGCTTTACTGCTAATAAGTGTCCATTAGGCAAGTTCTGCAAAAAACCACAGGCCTTTGAATAGCATTTTGCAGGAAATAGGTGCTTCAAGCTTTAAGGGAATGACTAATACTGAGCACAGTGCATTTCTTGGTAGTAGTTCTTTGGTGGTAGTGGGAAGTGTTACTGTCCTCTCTTCTACAACCTGTCTTTCCACAGGCAGGAGGGAGAAAGCAAAAGCTCTCTCAATTACTGCTACCCAGAAGCTGTGTTGGTGGAATTGAAGTAAAAGTGAGTGGATGAGCACTCCCAAAACTGCCCCAAAGAAGATGACATGTACATGCTGCAATTCAAGCTATAATTGCATGATAGAGAAATTACATAAATTTCCAAAGTGCTGGCTTTTCTTGTGCCTGGAGTAGGACATTCCCAGTGTTTCTTTGCTTCTCTAAACTTGTCCTTCCTGAGAGAGCTGGCCAAGCAGAGTTGGCAGGTGTCTGTGCCTTTCACTGGGTGCAGGGCTCCCCAGAGAGCAGCAAGGAGACGTGCAAACAAAATCCAGTGACCAAGGGCTGATGTCAGGGAGGGAGCAGATTGGGACTTTGCTTCTGTGTTGCATCACTTCTCATGTCTTTGTTTTTAGAGGGGAGGATCTTGCTAAACTCTGTTCTTGGAGTTCAAGGTACTGCACAGATGTGTTACATTTGAGATAAGAGACTTCATTTAACTTCTTTTTACTCAAATTAAGTAATATGTGGAGAGTAGTGAAGCGGACTGTGAGTCTGCTTCAGTTCAGGCTGAAAATTCTGTCACATTTGTAATGAGCTTTTAGCATTTCAGGGCATTTCATAATTGTTTCTGTTAATAGCAGATTGGTATTGCTTTCTGTGGAAGCAGATTTGAATAACAGATCAATATTTTAAAGAACTATAAAAAAGGAATGAATCTGTTATGAAATTTATGAATGGATGAATCTGTTCTGAGCTTCCTTTTTGTTGCCAAAGCCTTCCTGTATATTTAGCAAAACCAAACACTAAAGTTTATGTTTTGATTTTTTTTTTTTAACAAATTGAGAATCTATAGATTCCCATTCCAAAAGCAAAACAAAGAAGTGATGTATTCACTTACCCTTTATTAGAACCTTTTTTGGAGAAAAAATGAACAGTTTGTAATCAGAATTCTCTTAAGTAATTTACAAGTGTTACTGGAGGATTATAACCAGTAACCTTTGTCTTAAACTTAGCTGCTGGGCTTTGTGGTGCTTGAAGTGAGTCATACATTGTACAGTGGCTTAAAATCTTACTCATTTGTAAGTAGATCTGTAACTCCCATCTTTTGAAGGAGTTTTAGTAACAGAATAATTGAGATTAAAATACTTGCATCCAAAGTGATGGTAGACAAGTAATTGCTTGTGTATCTGTTGGTGTTAAGAGGGAGTTTAGATGTACATTTGTGTGTAGTTTACTTTTCTTCATTAGCTGCTTCTAGAACAGTGTGTACTGTATAATTGTTAGATGTTGATTTTACTATATCCTTGAAGATGAGGAATGAGAAACAATTTAAGTGTAAGAAAGAACAAGATGGTAAACAAAAGCACATAGACGAAGACAAAGGTAAACCAAGTCATCTATGCAGGGTGGTTCTTAAATGTGCATTGTGTGTGTTTGGTTTATAACCATTTGTAAAAGAAATTTTTCATGGCACATCAGAAATGAGATTTCAATATCTTGCTCAGTAGCTTAATGAAGCAGCCCTTTATCATGGTGCAATTGGTTCCTTATTTTTCTGTCTTCTTGTTTTTGGGTTCAATTTTGGGTGCAAGTGTATATGTGGGAGGAATTGTGAATGAGGCTGTTTGTTGAGGAGATGCTCTATATTGAAGAACAATAGAAATGTATTCTTAAATTAGAGCTCTGTATTAAAAATTTATTTTGTAGAAGTTTTGTGCAAAAGAAAGACACTGCTTCTCATCATCAGGGCAAGTAAAGATCCTGGAATTTTATTCACTGCAGATGAGTTACCTGTGCACTTCTTGATGTTTAATGCATACATGATCTCCATGTGAAAGCACGCTCTCTTTCACATAGCTGGTAAAACACTGGTTAATAAAACCAGCTGAAGTTAATCACAGCAGGTGTTGCAATTCAATGCTTTGGTGGTACTGGCCAGCACAACCTGGAGCTGACTGAAATATCCAGGAAATGTCTTCTGAGAGATGCTTAACTCTTCTTTCCAGATCTGACAGCTTAAAATAGGTCTGATGTTGCTGCAAGGAGCTCAGCATGCAGTCTGTGGAAATAAGGCTGCCTGCTTGGAACAAAACACCTGAACCCTCAGTCTAAAATATGCACTGTGTGAAGCTCTTTCCTGCTTGTATCCCAAACTAAACCATTACCCATTTTTAGTGATCTTCAAAAGCATCAGGTCTCCCTTTTGCATGTGTGAAAATGTTCTGGCCTTCCTCATTGTGACTGAAAGGGGATCAGTCTGGCTAGGGAAGGGCCTGGAGGGCTGCCCCTATCACCTGCTCCATCCATTTGTATCCCTAGTGAGATTACAGTCTTGTACTTATAACTGAAAGAAAAATGGAAAATGTGTCAGAACACAGATTCTGGCCTTCAAGGCAGAGAGGAAGAAGTGGGAGGAGGTTTTGCAGGAGTTCATTCCTCTGCCTGCGTGCAGCAGTTGGTGGTGCTGGGCATAGGCACAGCATGCTGTGTGTCACTGCCCAAAAACACCTTGAGGGATGTCACCATCATTGCTCCTGCATGGGTACACATGGTCCCCCTGTGTTTGGAAGCTGGTGACAACAGACATTTTCTCTCATAGTGAAATGTGGGCCCATCTTGTGCAAGCACACTGGGGTTTGAGCTCTCTTTGCCTCGGCAGCAACCTTGAGCAGTCCTGTTGGTGGCTGGGGTATGGAGTTTGTGAGCAAGTTCCTTCTCTTTGTTTTAAATATGCTACTCTTAATTCCCTTGGATTATAGTTTTTGGGATTTAATCCCAAGAAATAGGGATTATTTATTTCCTTTTCTTTACTTGTTCTATAGGTGATGTTTTACCCCCCATCAGCTGTGTCTCTCACCTGAACATGTAATTTATTGAACCTGCCCATGAGTAGATGCTTTTCCATACCTGGGTTACGTTATTTTATATTCTTCTCTCAATCTTTTATGGGTTTCAGGAGGGGATGGTCCAGGGTGGTGGTGTGCTGTGGATTTCTACAGAAACTACAGGGAGAATTTCAAAATGTTCCGATTTTTAAGTCTCCCACATTAATATTTTTTTGGCCTGTCAGTAACCTGGTGTAGAGTTAAAATTAATAACTATAAGACAATCAGTTTCAATTATCATGTTCTTCAGTTAATGCTCTGTATTTGTTACTTCTCAGACATTTTGTCTTTCTGAAATCAGTTTATATGTATCCTCTCTGACAGGCCTACATATGTGTGAAAATGTGCATCTCGTTGAATAATTCTCAGTCAATAGCTGACCTGCATAAGCAAGTTCTTTGGTACTATGAACAGAATTATAGTATTAGATACTCTGTTGTTTCTCCTCTGTGGCAGCTGTGCTGTTTTGGGGGCTGACTTGGGTTCCTGTGTATCACTGGTCAGCTTCAGAGAGTGATGACTCACCCCAAGACCTTGTGTGTGAAGAAGGCAGATTGCAGTGGACCTGGAGCAGAAGTGTATCTGATCAGTGGTGCAGAAGGCAATCCTTTCCAATTTAAATACAGTAAATGCTTGTATTGCTGTGTTTTCAGTATGACTTCTGGAGATTGGTGGTAATTTGATGGGATTTACACATGGTATCTCCAAGCAGAAGTAGTTCAGTACAAGGCTGAGGGTGCTTGTGCTCTGGTGGCAGTGCAGCAGGTGTTGCAGGCAATGACTGCAGTGTGCAATACATCTCTCCTTGGGAAACAGGCCAGGCAGTCTTGGGAAAGATCACAGGGCCTAAAACATCAGAAATTGACTTAAGTACTTTTGTAGCTAAAGAGATTAATGCCCAGCAGTCTCTAGGTTTGACAGCTATCCTGTGTGGGCTTTTTTTTTTAAGGGCATTACAAGGAACATAAAATACTTCTTAAGCATGACTGACCTGTGTAGCAGAGGGAGATGCTGGCTTGTGCCTGATGTCTGACACTCCTGAAGACAGAGAGGGTTCTTATCTCCTGATTTCTGCTTTCTTTGCAAATCCAGCCTTTTTTGCCTGTTGAGACAACTGAGGTTGTTGTTAGGCCCTTCTTGGATTGTTGCATTTGTGTCCACACTCCCAAATCCCGTTGCTTTTTGCATGCTGCTGCCATGACCAGGCACTGTGGGGTGCTGGTAAAGGATAAACGTTGTTGTTTTTTTTTTTTTTTCCTGTTATGACAAGGATGATTTCACACTTTCTTATATCAGCACAAAACACGCTTTAAAAAAAACAAACACCCCCCCCCCAAAAAACCTATCACACCCCCTCATGTTCCCCCAATCAATCAACCTATGCCAGACAGCAATTTGTTTGCCTCTTATTTTGAGACACTCTGGCTCTCTTTTCAAAACAGATTGGGGAAATTGATGAGAGAGATGCATTTCCTCAGCTGTGCCTTGTTCTGCTAGCAAAGCCCAGGGAATTCTTTCCAAGTTCACACTCAAAAGAGGCCATAAGAATTCCAAGAAGTTGCAAACATCAGTTTTTCTGCAATAATAAATTCTTTTCAGCTTATCAAAATATATCATAAAATATTGCTCAGATTTAGACTTTTTCCATGGCCTGTTTGTGCTTTTGTTTTTGTTTTTTTTTTTCCCTCAAGATGAAAGAATAGATTTTTTATTAATGTTACTTCAGTAAACTGTCCTGCTACTGTGGATTATTCATGCTACAGCAATGCAGGTGTTGCAAAGAAACAAATTACAAATCACTGCAATTTTTTTTTCTCCTGGAAAATCCAATGGTTTGTTTGCACTCTTAACTTTATAGATACCCTGTCTTGCTCACAGTTTTCCTTACAGGTCTTGTTTCATACAGCAAGGTATAAAATACTTCTGTTGCCATACTTCTTTTATTTTATTTCCTGAAGATAACTGGGACAGTGGGCAGTAGTGACTTTATGCTTTCAGTTAATTTTGGAAGATACAATTCTTTTTGTATGTCTCGAGTTCTGCTTTAGTGTATCCACAGTGAGTATAAAATTAGTCTCTGCAAATATCCAGAATGCTGTGTGCTTGGGTATAATTTAATAATCTGTGTATTATTTTAAAGACACACATAAGCAATAGCTGCTTGCTTATAAAATGCCTTTACTGACCCATGAGTTAATTGATCCCTATGACTATTTAAACCTCAGGGCTTTAAAAGTTTTTCTCTTATCTTTATGTTAAACAATGGAAAGTTTTACCGTATGTTCAAATAACGTCTTCATCAGGTTCACAACAGGATACCATAGTTAATTTTCAGTTGAGTGCTTTACAGGATTTTCTTTTTGCTGGCTGGTTGGGTGAAAGTCTAGACACTGAGAGACGAGGCGTTAGAGGGGCCTCACAATATAGTTATTGTGAATGGTAAGTAGGAGCAGCTTCCTCTGATGTACGGACTCCATGCCCAAACCAGTGGTACAAAGACATAGCTTTTGTTCAGGGGGATAGGGGCTAATCCGAATGCTGCACACTGTGAAAAACCTTTTATGGAAGGGGGGAAAAACTTGCCTTGAAGGTGAGAGGTCAGCAGTTTAACCTCTGACTACAAAACAAGAGACCAGCAAAGAATGGGACGAACAAGGGGGAAAAATACTTCAAGTACTCCATTCTTTGTTTATCAGAAATGGGTCAAGCAAATGAGTGTCAGGAATGGTTACAGGAGTTCTGATGGGCTGCAAGGAAGTCTGAAGATGTGTTCTGGCTTAGTTGTGCATTGCTATGGAGTTTGGAGTTCACACAGCTCTCTCTTAAATGCTTGATAAAGAGATCCCCAAAACAAAATGAAATCTTTCAGCAGTCCTGAAAAGAACAGACACGGCTCTCTTCCTCCTCAGCTCATATCAGGTCCTTTTGTTATTATAGTTTTTTATCCTAATTTTCTTTTGTGTAGAATAACATCATTTAGTATTTGGCCTTCTAACTCTTTGCACTGTTTCTGAGCTGTTTTTTGAAATTTGTAAAGAAGCATCACAGTAATCACATGCTCACACGTGTTCAACAGGCAGTGAGATGGGTCTCTTCTAGCTAAAGCCATGGATCTTTGGGTGGTCAGTGCTATTGTACAACAGCAGGGGAGAGCTGTTTCCAATCTTTGTGCAAAGGGAATATGGAGGCTTTCCCCTCTGATCTCATTTTGGTATTATCAGTGCTGGGAATTTAGTCACAATCCAATTAGAAATGATGGAAGTTATGTTCACCAGTACTTAAGCCTCCCATATTCTCAGATCCACCCGTTTGGACTGATGGTTTGTGCTGCTCTCAGCTCAGGCTGGGAGGAGATACCAGCAGTGATTAATACACTTGGTGCACTAAAGCTCCTGCTTGGTATACAACCATTCCTTGTGCTTCACTACATCCAGCCCATGAGAAGCACTGCTCACCTCCCTCCCTGCCTCTCCCAGCATGCAAAAAAGCAAAGAAGACATAATGCCTTGCTTGGGCACTTCTGGAAGTTTTATACTTCACTGGACATAGATGTATTGTGTATGTGAGGTAAATTCCTCTTCCTGCTTCACACAAAGGGATTAAAGCTAGGCTTTGTTGTTGACCCTCTTCACATGTCACATCTTCAAACACTTGCTTATGACCTGGACAGCTTTAGGCCACTTGCATTCAGAGAAGTGATCAGGAACCAGCAGTGTTCCTCTGCAAGTCAGTGGCAGGGCCTCTTAGCACTTGGGGAAATGTATTTTGGTATAGGCTTGATTTTATTTATGCTTGGAAATAGCACAGCCTCAAACATTGTACATCCTCTGACCTTTGGCTGAGTTTAATCTTTTGTTTCTCAGTTTCACAGAACTATTTCTTCTTTTTAAATATTTTAGTGGTAAGTTCCTCAGAAAGGTAGTTCTAAGTATACTTCCATGATCTGACACATCTGCAAATGAAAAAAAGAAAAAAGACTTCATTTTTCTTGCATTCCTTAGGAACTCTATTGAGTTCACTGATTTGAAAATACAGCATTTTAATGGAGACCTTGTTTAACATACAGCGTTGTTTATTACATGAGTCATAAATGAAAGGCTTAGGATTGTGGCTGTTGCTGGAATTACCTGAACAGGTGATTTCCACAGCTACTAAGTGAAAGTAAAATGAGGAATCCTTTATAGTCTTTTTGCCTTGCTCCTGATAGATTAGTTTTGTCACTTTATGAATTGTGAACTTTTCAGCTTTTCAAATTTGATGGGGTCAAATGGTGTTCTTGTTGGGGGTTGGATCTGTTTCTTTTGTGTTTGTGGAATTTTTTCCTGGTGGTTTTGCTAGGTAACTCATTGCTGGGTACTTATGGGTGCTTGACTGAAGCAAAGGGGGCAGCAGGTTTGTCCTGGGGACAGCAGTGAACAGGGCAGTTGGGTCAGAGGACACCGCTCCAAAAGGACACTGGAGCACCAGAGGACCCTGCTGGTTTTCCACTGGATTTTTCTCCAGAGGAAGACTGGACTCATCTCCTCACCACTGGACTTTCCTACAGGATCATCTCCACTCCACAGAACTGCATCTGTTACTCCAGGAGGATTCATCTGGACTGCTTTAACACCCTGACACCCAGGCTGTCAGGTCACATCCCTGACTCTGTCAGGGCATCTTCTGGGGTTTTGTTGGTTTTGTTTTACTTGTCTCTTAGTGCTATAACATTTGTATTTTTCTTTGTTTTGTCTAATATTCCTAGTAAAGAACTGTTATTCCCACTCCCAAATCTTTGCCTGAGAGCCTCCAATTGCAAAATTATAATAATCTGAGGGAGGGGGTTCACATTCTCTATTCAAAGGAAGATTCCAGCTTTTGCTGGCAGGTACCTGTCTTTCAAACTAAGACAGTTCTCAAGCTAACTGACTGACACTTTTGCCCTTGGAGAAGCACCAGAAGTTAAAATGCTGATGTATTTTAGATCATACATTTAGGTGCCTTTCATTATATTCTGTCAAAGTTTGGAAAATAAGAAAGAATTTTTTTCCCCTGTAATTATTTCTTGTACAATCTTGAAAAGAAATCTAAGCCTCTTCTTCTATAGCCCTTTAAGATCATTGAGTCCAACCCTTAATCCAGCACTGCCAACTCCACCACTAAACCATGTTCCAAAGTCCATCTACATGTCTTTGAATACCTCTTAGGGATGGTGACCTCCTCACTTCACTGGGCAGCTTGTTCCAGTGCTTGACAATATTTTCTATGAATAATTTTTTTCCGAATATCCAATCTAAACCTCCCCTGGTACAACTTGAGGCCATTTTATTTTGTCCTATCTCTTGTCACCTGGGAGGAGAGACAGACCCCTTACTTGCTGCACCCACCTGTCAGACAGTTGTAGAGAACTGTAAGGTCTCCCCTGAGCGTCCTTTTCTACAGGCTAAACATCCCCAGCTCCCTC